>CM076575.1:749599919-750046438 GCA_034641835.2 Pinus albicaulis | reverse complement strand
ATGATCTGTGAAAAACGAATGGATGCGAATATCGAGGGCTAAACTTTTCAGTTTAAAAATTCGAGAGCATATTTGGATACCCATTTTGGAGATGCAAGCGTGGCCCCACATGCACAAAGTGATGAATTGATTTAGGGACTCATCTCGAACGATCCATAAAAAACGAACAAACGCAGATATCGGGGTTGAAATTTTCATTTTGAAATTCGAGAGCATATTTGGATACCGCTTTTGGAGATGCAAGTGTGCCCCCGCATGAACAAAGTGACGAATTGATTTTGGGACTCATTTGGGACGATCTTTGAAAACTGAACGAAAGCGGATATTGGGGGTTGAACTTTTCAGTTTTGAAATTCGAGAGCATATTTGGATACCCATTTTGGAGATGCAAGCGTGGCCCCGCATGCACAAAGTGATGAATTTATTTCGGGACTGATTTCGGACTATCAGTGAAAAATGAACAGACGTGGATATCGGGGGCAGAACTTTTCGGTTTTGAAATCCGAGAGCATATTTGGATACACATTTTGGAGATGCAAGCATTTCCCCACATGCACAAAGTGACAAATTGATTTCAGGACTCATTTCGGATGATCCGTGAAAAACGAACATACGTGGATATCGGGGCCTAAACTTTTCAGTTTTGAAATCCGAGAGCATATTTGGATAACCATTTTGGAGATGCAAGCGTGGCCTCACATGCACAAAGTGACGAATTGATTTTGGGACTCATTTTGGATGATCCGTAAAAAACGAACGGACGCGGATGTCGGGGGCTAAAATTTTCGTTTTTGAAATCTGAGAGTATATTTGGATACCCATTTTGGAGATGCAAGTGTGCCCCCGCAGGAAAAGAACGACGAATTGATTTCGGGATTCATTTGGATGATCCTTGAAAAATGTACAAATGCGGATTTTGGGGGTTGAAATTTTCGGTTTTTAAATTCGAGAGCATATCTGGATACCCATTTTGGAGATGAAAGCGTGGCCCCGCATGCACAAAGTGACAAATTTATTTCGTGACTGATTTCAGACGATCCGTGAAAAACGAACGGACGCGGATATCAGGGGTTGAACTTTTTGGTTTTGAAATCCGAGAGCATATTTGGATACCCATTTTGGAGATGCAAGTGTGGCCCCTCATGCACAAAGTGACAAATTGATTTAGCGACTCATTTCGGATGATCCGTGAAAAACGAATAGACGCAGATAACGGGGGCTGAAATTTTCGATTTTGAAATATGAGAGCATATTTGGATACCCATTTTGGAGATGAAGGCGTGGCCTCGGATGCACAAAGTGACAAATTGATTTTGGGCATCATTTTGGATGATCCGTGAAAAACGAACAAACGCGAATATCGGGGGCTAAACTTTACGGTTTTGAAATCTGAGAGCATATTTGGATACCCATTTTGGAGATGCAAGCGTGGCCCCAGATGAACAAAGTGACGAATTGACTTCGAGACTCAATTCAGACGATCCGTGAAAAATGAAAAGACGTGGATATCGGGGGCTGAACTTTTCGGTTGTGAAATCTGAGAGCATATTTGGATACCCATTTGGGAGATGCAAGTGTGGCCCCGCATACACATAGTGACAAATCGATTTCGTGACTCATTTCGGATGATCCGTGAAAAACGAATAGACGCAGATAACGGGGGCTGAAATTTTCGATTTTGAAATATGAGAGCATATTTGGATACCCATTTTGGAGATGAAAGCGTGGCCTCGGATGCACAAAGTGAAAAATTGAGTTTGGGCCTCATTTTGGACAATCCGTGAAAAACGAACGGACGCGAATATCGGGGGCTAAACTTTTCGGTTTTGAAATCTGAGAGCATATTTGGATACCCATTTTGGAGATGCAAGCGTGGCCCCAGATGAAAAAAGTGACGAATTGACTTCGGGACTCAATTCAGACGATCCGTGAAAAATTAAAAGACGTGGATATTGGGGGCTGAACTTTTCGGTTGTGAAATCTGAGAGCATATTTGGATACCCATTTTGGAGATGCAAGCGTGGCCCCGCATGCACAAAGTGACAAATTGATTTCGGGACTCATTTCGGATGGTTCGTGAAAAAAGAACAGACGTGGAAGATGAGGCTAAACTTTTCGGTTTTGATATCCGAGAGCATATTTGGATACCCATTTTGGAGATGCAAGTGCGGCCCCAGATGCACAAAGTGACGAATTGAGTTCGGACCTCATTTCGGATGATCCGTGAAAAACAAGCGCACGCGAATATCGAGGTCTAAACTTTTCGGTTTTAAAATCCGAGAGCATATTTGGATACCTATTTTGGAGATGCAAGTGTGGCCCCGGATGCACAAAGTGACGAATTGATTTCGGGATTCATTTCAGACTATTTGTGAAAAATGAATGAACACAACATATCGGGGCTAGACTTTTCCGTTTTGAAGTACGAGAGCATATTTGGATACACTTTTAAAACGTTTTAAAATGCTTTACAAGTTTTTGAAAAGGATTTAAAGCGTTTTGAAACATTTAAACCTTTTTTAAAATATTGTAAAAGCTTTCTAAAAACATTTTTAAACCATTTTAAAACACTTTTAAAACGTTTTAAAATGCTTTACAAGTTTTTTAAAAGGATTTCAAAAACGTTTTAAAACATTTTAAAAGTGTTTTGAAACATTTTAAAATAAATTTAAAACATTTTAGAAGTGTTTTGAAACATTTTAAAATAGATCTTAAAAGCATTTCAAAATATTTTAAAAGCGTTTCAGAATATCTTAAAAGTGTCTTGAAATATCTTGATAGTGTTTTACAATATTTTGAAATGTTATAAAAATCCTTTAAAACATTTTACAACTTTTTAAAAATATTTTAAAATAGTTTCATAATGTCTTAAAAACATTTTTAACGTGTTTAAAATCATGTTATAGCATTTTAAAAAGTGTTTTATAATGTTTTTAAAAATATTATTTTTTATGATTTTATTAAAAAGATTTACTAAAAATGATTAAACGCTTTAAATATTTGATTTAAACATATTAATAAGAATTTGGAATATTTTATAAAAGGTTTAAACCATTTTAAAACATTTATAAAAATTATTGAATGTCAGCTTTATAAGCTTACCTTTATGAAATATTTTGAAATATTTTGAAATGTTATAAAAATCCTCTAAAATATTTTACAAATTTTTTAAAAATATTTTAAAAGAGTTTTATGATGTGTTAGAAACATTTTAAACGTGTTTTAAAGCACATTATAACATTTTAAAAAGGGTTTTATAATATTTTTAAAAACGTTTCTTTTTTTACGATTTTATTAAAAACATTTAATAAAAAGATTAAACGCTTTAAATATTTGATTTAAACATATTGAAAAGAATTTAGAATATTTTATAACAGATTTAAACCATTTATGAAACATTTATAAAAATTATTGCATGTTTATAATGTTAGCTTTATAAGCTTAACCTTTATTAAATTTTATTTAAAAGCGTTTTTAAAACCTAAATAAATGCTTTCAAATATTTTAAATGTGTTTTGAAATGTTTTTCTAACATTGTAAAAGCATTCTGAAAACATTTAAAAACCATTTTAAAACACTTTTAAAACATTTTAAAATGTTTTACAAGTTTTTAAAAAGGATTTAAATATGTTTTAAAACATTTAAAAAGTGTTTTGAAACATTTTAAAAGTGTTTTGAAGCATTTTAAAAGTGTTTTGAAACATTTTAAAATAAATTTAAAACATTTTAAAAGGGTTTCAAAATATTTAAAAGTGTTCAAAAATATCTTAAGCGTTTGACAATATTTTGAAATATTTTGAAATTTATAAAAATATTTTAAAACATTTTACAAATTTTAAAAAATATTTTAAAAGAGTTTTATGATGTCTTCAAAACATTTTAAAAGCACATTATAACATTTTAAAAAGTGTTTTATAATGTTTCTAAAAACATTTTTTTTACGATTTTATTAAATGTGTTTATTTTAAAACACTTTTAATATAAATTTTAAATATTTTAGAAGTGTTTTGAAACATTTAAAAATAAATTTAAAACATTTTAAAAGTGTTTCAAAATATTTTACAAGTGTTTTAAAATATCCCGAAAGCGTTTTTTACAATATTTTGAAATTTTTTGAATGATTTTGAAATATTTTGAAATGTCATAAAAATCATTTAAAACATTTTACAAATTTTTTAAAATATTTTAAATGAGTTTTATAATGTCTTAAATACATTTAAATGTGTTTAAAAGCACGCTATAACATTTTAAAAAGTTGTTTATAATGTTTTTAAAACAATTTTTTTTACGATTTCATTAAAAACGTTTACTAAAAATGATTAAACGCTTTAAATATTTCATTTAAACATATTAATAAAAAATTAGAATATTTTATAAAAGCTTTAAACCATTTATAAAACCTTTATAAAAATCATTAAATGTTTATAATGTCAACTTTATTAGTTTAAATTTTATTAAATGTTATTTATAAACATTTTTAAAAACGAAATAAATGTTTTTAAATGTTTTAAAAGAATTTTAAAAGTTCTGAAAACGTTTTAAAATATTTTAAAAGTGTTTTTAAACATTTTAAAATAAATTTAAAACATTTTAGAAGTGTTTTGAAACATTTTAAAATAAATTTTAAAAGCGTTTCAAAATACTTTAGAAGTGTTTCAAAATATCTTGGAAGTGTTTTAAAATATCTTGGAAGTGTTTTACAATATTTTGGAAGTGTTTCTGATATTTTGAAGCGTTATAAAAATCCTTAAAAACATTTACAAATTTTTTAAAATATTTTAAACAGTTTTATAATGTGTTAAATACATTTAAATGTGTTTAAAGCTTATTTATAACGAGTTTAAAAAGTTTTTTATAATGTTTTTAAAGCAATTTTTTTTGATTTCATTAAAAACATTCACTAAAATGATTAAACACTTTAAATATTTGATTTATACATATTAATAAGTGAAATATTTTATAAAATCTTCGAACCATTTATAAAGTACAGATAATGATTTATAAACAGCGATGGCGTTTACAATATTTTAAAATATTTTGAAATGTTCTAAAAATCCTTTAAAATATTTTACAAAGTTTTTAAAATATTTTAAAAGAGCTTTATAATGTCTGAAAAACATTTAAAACGTAGATAGTTCGTTAAAAAGGAATAGACGCAGGCTAAACTTTTCGGTTTTGATATCCGAGAGCATATTTGGATATCCATTTTGGAGATGCAAGCGTGGCCCCGGATGCACAAAGTGACGAATTGAGTTCGGACCTCATTTCGGATGATCTGTGAAAAACAAACGGATGCGAATATCGAGGGCTAAAATTTTCGGTTTAAAAATTCGAGAGCATATTTGGATACCCATTTTGGAGATGCAAGCGTGGCCCCACATGCACAAAGTGATGAATTGATTTAGGGACTCATTTCGAACGATCCATAAAAAACGAATAGACGGAGATATCGGGGTTGAAATTTTCATTTTTGAAATTCGAGAGCATATTTGGATACCGCTTTTGGAGATGCAAGTGTGCCCCCGCATGAACAAAGTGACGAATTGATTTTGGGACTCATTTCGGACGATCTTTGAAAACTGAACGAAAGCGGATATTGGGGGTTGAAATTTTCGGTTTTGAAATTCGAGAGCATATTTGGATACCCATTTTGGAGATGCAAGCGTGGCCCCGCATGCACAAAGTGATGAATTTATTTCGGGACTGATTTCGGACTATCCGTGAAAAATGAACAGACGTGGATATCGGGGGCAGAATTTTTCGGTTTTGAAATCCGAGAGCATATTTGGATACACATTTTGGAGATGTAAGCGTTTCCCCACATGCACAAAGTGACAAATTGATTTCAGGACTCATTTCGGATGATCCGTGAAAAACGAACATACGTGGATATCGGGGGCTAAACTTTTCAGTTTTGAAATCCGAGAGCATATTTGGATAACCATTTTTGAGATGCAAGCGTGGCCTCACATGCACAAAGTGACGAATTGATTTAGGGACTCATTTTGGATGATTCGTAAAAAACGAACGGACGCGGATGTCGGGGGCTAAAATTTTCGTTTTTGAAATCTGAGAGTATATTTGGATACCCATTTTGGAGATGCAAGTGTGCCCCCGCAGGAAAAGAATGACGAATTGATTTCGGGATTCATTTTGGATGATCCTTGAAAAATGTACAAATGCGGATATTGGGGGTTGAAATTTTCGGTTTTTAAATTCGAGGGCATATCTAGATACCCATTTTGGAGATGAAAGCGTGGCCCCGCATGCACAAAGTGACGAATTTATTTCGGGACTGATTTCAGACGATCCGCGAAAAACGAACGGACGCGGATATCAGGGGTTGAACTTTTTGGTTTTGAAATCCGAGAGCATATTTGGATACCCATTTTAGAGATGCAAGTGTGGCCCCTCATGCACAAAGTGACAAATTGATTTCACGACTCATTTCGGATGATCCGTGAAAAACGAATAGACGCAGATAACGAGGGCTGAAATTTTCGATTTTGAAATATGAGAGCATATTTGGATACCCATTTTGGAGATGAAAGCGTGGCCTCGGATGCACAAAGTGACAAATTGATTTTGGGCATCATTTTGGATGATCCGTGAAAAACGAACAAACGCGAATATCGGGGCTAAACTTTTCGGTTTTGAAATCTGAGAGCATATTTGGATACCCATTTTGGAGATGCAAGCGTGGCTCCAGATGAACAAAGTGACGAATTGACTTCGGGACTCAATTCAGACGATCCGTGAAAAATGAAAAGACGTGGATATCGGGAGCTGAACTTTTCGGTTGTGAAATCTGAGAGCATATTTGGATACCCATTTTGGAGATGCAAGTGTGGCCCCGCATGCACATAGTGACAAATCGATTTCGCGACTCATTTCAGATGATCCGTGAAAAACGAATAGACGCAAATAACGGGGGCTGAAATTTTCGATTTTGAAATATGAGAGCATATTTGGATACCCATTTTGGAGATGAAAGCGTGGCCTCGGATGCACGAAGTGACAAATTGAGTTTGGGCCTCATTTTGGACGATCCGTGAAAAACGAACAGACGCGAATATCGGGGCTAAACTTTTCGGTTTGAAATCACAAGAGAGCATATTTGGATACCCATTTTGGAGATGCAAGCGTGGCCCAGGATGAGAAAAAAATTGTGGAGTGAGTTCGGGACTCAATTCAGACGATCCGTGAAAAATGAAAAGACGTGGATATCGGGGGCTGAACTTTTCGATTGTGAAATCTGAGAGCATATTTGGATACCCATTTTGGAGATGCAAGTGTGGCCCCGCATGCACATAGTGACAAATCGATTTCGCGACTCATTTCGGATGATTCGTGAAAAACGAATAGACGCAGATAACGGGGGCTGAAATTTTCGATTTTGAAATATGAGAGCATATTTGGATACCCATTTTGGAGATGAAAGCGTGGCCTCGGATGCACAAAGTGACAAATTGAGTTTGGGCCTCATTTTGGACGATCCGTGAAAAACGAACGGACGCGAATATCGGGGTCTAAACTTTTCGGTTTTAAAATCCGAGAGCATATTTGGATACCTATTTTGGAGATGCAAGTGTGGCCCCGGATGCACAAAGTGACGAATTGATTTCGGGATTCATTTCAGACGATTTGTGAAAAATGAATGAACAAAGATATCGGGGGCTGAACTTTTCGGTTTTGAAATCTGAGAGCATATTTGGATACACTTTTAAAACGTTTTAAAATGCTTTACAAGTTTTTGAAAAGGATTTAAAAATGTTTTGAAACATTTTAAACCTTTTTTAAAATATTGTAAAAGCTTTCTAAAAACATTTTTAAACCATTTTAAAACACTTTTAAAACGTTTTAAAATGCTTTACAAGTTTTTAAAAAGGATTTAAAAACGTTTTAAAACATTTTAAAAGTGTTTTGAAACATTTTAAAATAAATTTAAAACATTTTAGAAGTGTTTTGAAACATTTTAAAATAGATCTTAAAAGCATTTCAAAATATTTTAAAAGCGTTTCAGAATATCTTAAAAGTGTCTTGAAATATCTTGATAGTGTTTTACAATATTTTGAAATGCTATAAAAATCCTTTAAAACATTTTACAACTTTTAAAAAATATTTTAAAAGAGTTTCATAATGTCTTAAAAACATTTTTAACGTGTTTAAAATCATGTTATAGCATTTTAAAAAGTGTTTTATAATGTTTTTAAAAATATTATTTTTTACGATTTTATTAAAAAGATTTACTAAAAATGATTAAACGCTTCAAATATTTGATTTAAACATATTAATAAGAATTTGGAATATTTTATAAAAAGTTTAAACCATTTTTAAAACATTTATAAAAATTATTGAATGTCAGCTTTATAAGCTTAACTTTATGAAATATTTTGAAATATTTTGAAATGTTATAAAAATCCTCTAAAATATTTTACAAATTTTTTAAAAATATTTTAAAAGAGTTTTATGATGTGTTAGAAACATTTTAAACGTGTTTAAAAGCACATTATAACATTTTAAAAGGGTTTTATAATATTTTTAAAAACGTTTCTTTTTTTACGATTTTATTAAAAAACATTTAATAAAAGGATTAAACGCTTTAAATATTTGATTTAAACATATTGAGAAGAATTTAGAATATTTTATAACAGATTTAAACCATTTATGAAACATTTATAAAAATTATTGCATCTTTATAATGTTAGCTTTATAAGCTTAACTTTTATTAAATTTTATTTAAAAACGTTTTTAAAACCTAAATAAATGCTTTCAAATATTTTAAATGTGTTTTGAAATGTTTTCTAACATTGTAAAAGCATTCTGAAAACATTTAAAAACCATTTTAAAACACTTTTAAAACATTTTAAAATGTTTTACAAGTTTTTAAAAAGGATTTAAATATGTTTTAAAACATTTTAAAAGTGTTTTGAAACATTTTAAAATAAATTTAAACATTTTAAAAGTGTTTTGAAGCATTTTAAAAGTGTTTTGAAACATTTTAAGCGTTTCAAAATATTTAAAAGTGTTCAAAAATATCTTAAGCGTTTGACAATATTTTGAAATTTATAAAAATATTTTAAACATTTTACAAATTTTTAAAAATATTTTAAAAAGTTTTATGATAATGATTCATCTTTTAAAAACACATTATAACATTTTAAAAAGTGTTTTATAATGTTTCTAAAAACGTTTTTTTTACGATTTTATTAAATGTGTTTATTTTAAAACACTTTTAATATAAATTTAAAATATTTTAGAAGTGTTTTGAAACATTTTAAAAGCGTTTCAAAATATTTTATAAGTGTTTTAAAATATCTTGAAAACGTTTTTTACCATATTTTGAAATTTTTTGAATGATTTTGAAATATTTTGAAATGTTATAAAAATCATTTAAAACATTTTACAAATTTATAAAAATATTTTAAACGAGTTTTATAATGTCTTAAAAACATTTTAAATGTGTTTAAAAGCACGTTATAACATTTAAAAAAGTGTTTTATAATGTTTTTAAAAACGTTTTTTTGCGATTTTATCAAAAATGATTAAACGCTTTAAATATTTGATTTAAGCATATTAATAAGAATTTAGAATATTTTATAAAAGCTTTAAACCATTTATAAAACCTTTATAAAAATTATTAAATGTTTATAATGTCAACTTTATTAGTTTAAATTTTATTAAATGTTATTTATAAACATTTTTTAAAATGAAATAAATGTTTTTAAATATTTTAAAAGAATTTTAAAAGTGTTTTGAAATATTTTTAAAACATTGTAAAAGCTTTCTAAAAACATTTTTAAACCATTTTAAAACACTTTTAAAACATTTTAAAATGTTTCACGAGTTCTTCAAGAGGTTCTGAAAACGTTTTAAAACATTTTAAAATAAATTTAAAACGTTTTAGAAGTGTTTTGAAACATTTTAAAATAAATTTTAAAAGCATTTCAAAATATTTTAGAAGCGTTTCAAAATATTTTAGAAGTGTTTCAAAATATTTTAAAAGTGTTTTAAAATATCTTGGAAGTGTTTTACAATATTTTGAAATGTTATGAAAATCCTTAAAAACATTTTACAAATTTTTTAAAATTTTTTAAACGAGTTTTATAATGTGTTAAATACATTTAAATGTGTTTAAAAGCACGCTATAAGAGTTTAAAAAGTTTTTTATAATGTTTTTAAAACAATTTTTTTTACGATTTCATTAAAAACATTTACTAAAAATGATTAAACACTTTAAATATTTGATTTAAACATATTAATAAAAATTTAGAATATTTTATAAATCTTCGAACCATTTATAAAAATTATTGAATGTCAGATTTATAAGCTTAACTTGATAAGCGTTTTACAATATTTTGAAATATTTTGAAATGTTATAAAAATCCTTTAAAACATTTTACAAAGTTTTAAAATATTTAAAGGCTTTATAATGTCTGAAAAACATTTTAAACGTAGATAGTTCGTTAAAAAGGAATAGACGCAGGCTAAACTTTTCGGTTTTGATATCCGAGAGCATATTTGGATATCCGTTTTGGAGATGCAAGCGTGGCCCCAGATGCACAAAGTGACGAATTGAGTTCGGACCTCATTTCGGATGATCTGTGAAAAACGAACGGATGCGAATATCGAGGGCTAAACTTTCGGTTTAAAAATTCGAGAGCATATTTGGATACCCATTTTGGAGATGCAAGCGTGGCCCCACATGCACAAAGTGATGAATTGATTTAGGGACTCATTTCGAACGATCCATAAAAAACGAATAGACGCAGATATCGGGGTTGAAATTTTCATTTTTGAAATTCGAGCGCATATTTGGATACCGCTTTTGGAGATGCAAGTGTGCCCCCGCATGAACAAAGTGACGAATTGATTTTGGGACTCATTTCGGACGATCTTTGAAAACTGAACGAAAGCGGATATTGGGGGTTGAACTTTTCAGTTTTGAAATTCGAGAACATATTTGGATACCCATTTTGGAGATGCAAGCGTGGCCCCGCATGCACAAAGTGATGAATTTATTTCGGGACTGATTTCGGACTATCCGTGAAAAATGAACAGACGTGGATATCGAGGGCAGAACTTTTCGTTTTTGAAATCCGAGAGCATATTTGGACACACATTTTGGAGATGCAAGCGTTTCCCCACATGCACAAAGTGACAAATTGATTTCAGGACTCATTTCGGATGATCCGTGAAAAACGAACATACGTGGATATCGGGGGCTAAACTTTTCAGTTTTGAAATCCGAGAGCATATTTGGATAACCATTTTGGAGATGCAAGCGTGGCGTCACATGCACAAAGTGACGAATTGATTTAGGGACTCATTTTGGATGATCCGTAAAAAACGAACGGACGCGGATGTCGGGGGCTAAAATTTTCGTTTTTGAAATCTAAGAGTATATTTGGATACCCATTTTGGAGATGCAAGTGAGCCCCCGCAGGAAAAGAATGACGAATTGATTTCGGGATTCATTTTGGATGATCCTTGAAAAATGTACAAATGCGGATATTGGGGGTTGAAATTTTCGGTTTTTTAATTCGAGAGCATATCTAGATACCCATTTTGGAGATGAAAGCGTGGCCCCGCATGCACAAAGTGACAAATTTATTTCGGGACTGATTTCAGACGATCCGCGAAAAACGAACGGACGCGGATATCAGGGGTTGAACTTTTTGGTTTTGAAATCCGAGAGCATATTTGGATACCCATTTTCGAGATGCAAGTGTGGCCCCTCATGCACAAAGTGACAAATTGATTTCGCGACTCATTTCGGATGGTCCGTGAAAAACGAATAGACGCAGATAACGAGGGCTGAAATTTTCGATTTTGAAATATGAGAGCATATTTGGATACCCATTTTGGAGATGAAAGCGTGGCCTCAAATGCACAAAGTGACAAATTGAGTTTGGTCATCATTTTGGATGATCTGTGAAAAACGAACAAACGCGAATATCGGGGGCTAAACTTTTCGGTTTTGAAATCTGAGAGCATATTTGGATACCCATTTTGGAGATGCAAGCGTGGCCCCAGATTAATAAAGTGACGAATTGACTTCGGGACTCAATTCAGACGATCCGTGAAAAATGGAAAGACGTGGATATCGGGGGCTGAACTTTTCGGTTGTGAAATCTGAGAGCATATTTGGATACCCATTTTGGAGATGCAAGTGTGGCCCCGCATGCACATAGTGACAAATCGATTTTGCGACTCATTTCGGATGATCCGTGAAAAACGAATAGACGCAGATAACGGGGGCTGAAATTTTCGATTTTGAAATATGAGAGCATATTTGGATACCCATTTTGGAGATGAAAGCATGGCCTCGGATGCACAAAGTGACAAATTGAGTTTGGGCATCATTTTGGATGATCCGTGAAAAACGAACAAACGCGAATATCGGGGGCTAAACTTTTCGGTTTTGAAATCTGAGAGCATATTTGGATACCCATGTTGGAGATGCAAGCGTGGCCCCAGATGAACAAAGTGACGAATTGACTTCGGGACTCAATTCAGACGATCCGTGAAAAATGAAAAGACGTGGATATCGGGGGCTGAACTTTTTGGTTGTGAAATCTGAGAGCATATTTGGATACCCATTTTGGAGATGCAAGCGTGGCCCCGCATGCACAAAGTGACAAATTGATTTCGGGACTCATTTCGGATGGTTCGTGAAAAAGAAGCAGAGACGTAGAAGAGAGGCAAAACTTTTCGTTTGATATGAGAGCATATTTGGATACCCATTTTGGAGATGCAAGTGTGGCCCAGAGATGCACAAAGTGGCCAATTGAGTTAGGACCTGTTTCGGATGATAAGTGAAAACAAACTTGTAGATATAGGTCCTAACTTTCGGTTTTAAAATCCGAGAGCATATTTGGATACCTATTTTGGAGATGCAAGTGTGGCCCCGGATGCACAAAGTGACGAATTGATTTCGAGATTCATTTCAGACGATTTTTGAAAAATGAATGAACACAGATATCGGGGGCTGAACTTTTCGGTTTTGAAATCTGAGAGCATATTTGGATACACTTTTAAAACGTTTTAAAATGCTTTACAAGTTTTGGAAAAGGATTTTAAAACGTTTTAAAACATTTTTTGAAACTGAGAGCATATTCACCCATTTTGGAGATGCAAGCGTGGTCTGCATGAGTAGTGACGAATTGAGTTCGGACTCATTTCGGATCGATCTGCGAAAAACTGAAAGACGTGGATATCTAAATAACTTTCGGTTGTGAAATCCTGAGAGCATATTTGGATACCCATTTTGAGATGCAAGTGTGGCCCCAAGATCGAAAGATGCAATAGTGACAAATAGTCGATTTCGCGAATTATTTCGGATGATCCGCTAAAAAACGAATAGACGCAGATAACGGGGGATGGAATTTTCGATTTTGAAATATGAGAGCATATTTGGATACCCATTTTGGAGATGAAAGCGTGGCCTCGGATGCACAAAGTGACAAATTGAGTTTGGGCCTCATTTTGGACGATCCGTGAAAAACGAACGGACGCGAATATCGGGGGCTAAACTTTTCGGTTTTGAAATCTGAGAGCATATTTGGATACCCATTTGGGAGATGCAAGCGTGGCCCCAGATGAAAAAAGTGACGAATTGACTTCGGGACTCAATTCAGACGATCCGTGAAAAATTAAAAGACGTGGATATCGGGGGCTGAACTGTTCGGTTTTGAAATCTGAGAGCATATTTGGATACACTTTTAAAACGTTTTAAAATGCTTTACAAGTTTTTGAAAAGGATTTTAAAACGTTTTAAAACATTTTAAACCTTTTTTAAAATATTGTAAAAGCTTTCTAAAAACATTTTTAAACCGTTTTAAAACACTTATAAAACGTTTTAAAATGCTTTACAAGTTTTTTAAAAGGATTTAAAAACGTTTTAAAACATTTTAAAAGTGTTTTGAAACATTTTAAAATAAATTTAAAACATTTTAGAAGTGTTTTGAAACATTTTAAAATAAATCTTAAAAGCGTTTCAAAATATTTTAAAAGCGTTTCAAAATATTTTAAAAGCGTTTCAGAATATCTTAAAAGTGTCTTGAAATATCTTGATAGTGTTTTACAATATTTTGAAACGTTATAAAAATCCTATAAAACATTTTACAACTTTTTAAAAATATTTTAAAAGAGTTTCATAATGTCTTAAAAACATTTTTAACGTGTTTAAAATCATGTTATAGCATTTTAAAAAGTGTTTTATAATGTTTTTAAAAATATTATTTTTACGATTTTATTAAAAAGATTTACTAAAAATGATTAAACGCTTTAAATATTTGATTTAAACATATTAATAAGAATTTGGAATATTTTATAAAAGGTTTAAACCATTTTTAAAACATTTATAAAAATTATTGAATGCCAGCTTTATAAGCTTAACTTTATGAAATATTTTGAAATGTTATAAAAATCCTGTAAAATATTTTACAAATTTTTAAAAAATATTTTAAAAGAGTTTTATGATGTGTTAGAAACATTTTAAACGTGTTTAAAAGCACATTATAACATTTTAAAAAGGGTTTTATAATATTTTTTAAAAACGTTTCTTTTTTTACGATTTTATTAAAAAACATTTAATAAAAGGATTAAACGCTTTAAATATTTGATTTAAACATATTGAGAAGAATTTAGAATATTTTATAACAGATTTAAACCATTTATGAAACATTTATAAAAATTATTGCATGTTTATAATGTTATCTTTATAAGCTTAACTTTTATTAAATTTTATTTAAAAACGTTTTTAAAACCTAAATAAATGCTTTCAAATATTTTAAATGTGTTTTGAAATGTTTTTCTAACATTGTAAAAGCATTCTGAAAACATTTAAAAACCATTTTAAAACACTTTTAAAACATTTTAAAATGTTTTACAATTTTTTAAAAAGGATTTAAATATGTTTTAAAACATTTTAAAAGTGTTTTGAAACATTTTAAAATAAATTTAAAACATTTTAAAAGTGTTTTGAAGTATTTTAAAAGTGTTTTGAAACATTTTAAAATAAATTTAAAACATTTTAAAAGGGTTTCAAAATATTTAAAAGTGTTCAAAAATATCTTAAGCCTTTGACAATATTTTGAAATATATAAAAATATTTTAAAACATTTTACAAATTTTTAAAAATATTTTAAAAGAGTTTTATGATGTCTTCAAAACATTTTAAAAGCACATTATAACATTTTAAAAAGTGTTGTACAATGTTTCTAGAAACTTTTTTTTTTACGATTTTATTAAATGTGTTTATTTTAAAACACTTTTAATATAAATTTAAAATATTTTAGAAGTGTTTTGAAACATTTAAAAATAAATTTAAAACATTTTAAAAGCGTTTCAAAATATTTTACAAGTGTTTTAAAATATCTTGGAAGCGTTTTTTACAACATTTTGAAATTTTTGAATGATTTTGAAATATTTTGAAATGTTATAAAAATCATTTAAAACATTTTACAAATTTATAAAAATATTTTAAACGAGTTTTATAATGTCTTAAAAACATTTTAAATGTGTTTAAAAGCACGTTATAACATTTAAAAAAGTGTTTTATAATGTTTTTAAAAACGTTTTTTTGCGATTTTATCAAAAATGATTAAACGCTTTAAATATTTGATTTAAGCATATTAATAAGAATTTAGAATATTTTACAAAAGCTTTAAACCATTTATGAAACCTTTATAAAAATTATTAAATGTTTATAATGTCAACTTTATTAGTTTAACTTTTATTAAATGTTATTTATAAACATTTTTAAAAATGAAATAAATGTTTTTAAATATTTTAAGAGAATTTTAAAAGTGTTTTGAAATATTTTTAAAACATTGTAAAAGCTTTCTAAAAAAAATTTTAAACCATTTTAAAACACTTTTAAAACATTTTAAAATGCTTCACGAGTTCTTCAAGAGGTTCTGAAAACATTTTAAAAGTGTTTTGAAACATTTTAAAATAAATTTAAAACGTTTTAGAAGTGTTTTGAAACATTTTAAAATAAATTTTAAAAGCGTTTCAAAATATTTTAGAAGCATTTCAAAATATTTTACAAGTGTTTCAAAATATTTTACAAGTGTTTTAAAATATCTTGGAAGTGTTTTACAATATTTTGAAATGCTATAAAAATCCTTAAAAACATTTTACAAAATTCTTAAAATATTTTAAACGAGTTTTATAATGTGTTAACTACATTTAAATGTGTTTAAAAGCACGCTATAACAGTTTAAACAGTTTTTTATAATGTTTTTAAAACAATTTCTTTTACGATTTCATTAAAAACATTTACTAAAAATGATTAAACACTTTAAATATTTGATTTAAACATATTAATGAAAATTTAGAATATTTTATAAAATCTTCGAACCATTTATAAAAATTATTGAATGTCAGATTTATAAGCTTAACTTGATAAGCGTTTTACAATATTTTCAAATATTTTGAAATATTTTGAAATGTTCTAAAAATCATTTAAAATATTTTACAAAGTTTTTAAAATATTTTAAAAGAGCTTTATAATGTCTGAAAAACATTTTAAACGTAGATAGTTCGGTTAAAAGGAATAGACGCAGCTAAACTTTTCGGTTTTGATATCCGAGAGCATATTTGGATATCCATTTTGGAGATGCAAGCGTAATCCAGATTTACTGGGGGTTCTAGACTGAGTTCGGACCTCCATTGCGATGATCTCAGAAACGAACTGATACTATTCAGGCCAAACTTTTCTAAGTTTAAAAATTCGAGAGCATATTTGGATACCCATTTTGGAGATGCAAGCGTGGCCCCACATGCACAAAGTGATGAATTGATTTAGGGACTCATTTCGGATGATCCGTGAAAAACGAACATACGTGGATATCGGGGGCTAAACTTTTCAGTTTTGAAATCCGAGAGCATATTTGGATAACCATTTTGGAGATGCAAGCTTGGCCTCACATGCACAAAGTGACGAATTGATTTAGGGACTCATTTTGGATGATCCGTAAAAAACGAACGGACGCGGATGTCGGGGGCTAAAATTTTCGTTTTTGAAATCTGAGGGTATATCCGGATACCCATTTTGGAGATGCAAGTGTGCCCCCGCAGGAAAAGAATGACGAATTGATTTCGGGATTCATTTTGGATGATCCTTGAAAAATGTACAAATGCGGATATTGGGGGTTGAAATTTTTGGTTTTTAAATTCGAGAGCATATCTGGATACCCATTTTGGAGATGAAAGCGTGGCCCCGCATGCACAAAGTGACAAATTTATTTCGGGACTGATTTCAGACGATCCGTGAAAAACGAACGGACGCGGATATCGGCGGTTGAACTTTTTGGTTTTGAAATCCGAGAGCATATTTGGATACCCATTTTGGAGATGCAAGTGTGGCCCCTCATGCAAAAAGTGACAAATTGATTTCGCGACTCATTTCGGATGATCCGTGAAAAACGAATAGACGCAGATAACGGGGGCTGAAATTTTCGATTTTGAAATATGAGAGCATATTTGGATACCCATTTTGGAGATGAAAGCGTGGCCTCGGATGCACAAAGTGACAAATTGATTTTTGGCATCATTTTGGATGATCCGTGAAAAACGAACAAACGCGAATATCGGGGGCTAAACTTTTCGGTTTTGAAATCTGAGAGCATATTTGGATACCCATTTTGGAGATGCAAGCGTGGCTCCGGATGAACAAAGTGACGAATTGAGTTCGGGACTCAATTCGGACGATGCAAGTGAAAAATGAAAAGACGTGGATATCGGGGCTGAACTTTTCGGTTGTGAAATCTGAGAGCATATTTGGATACCCATTTTGGAGATGCAAGTGTGGCCCGCATGCACATAGTGACAAATCGATTTCGCGACTCATTTCGAGATGATCAGCGAAAAACGAGATAGGCGCGGATAACGAGTGAAATTTCGATTTTGAAATATGAGAGCATGTTGGATACCCATTTTGGAGATGAAAGCGTGGCCTCGGATGCACAAAGTGACAAATTGAGTTTGGGCCTCATTTTGGACGATCCGTGAAAAACGAACGGACGCGAATATCGGGGGCTAAACTTTTCGGTTTTGAAATCTAAGAGCATATTTGGATACCCATTTTGGAGATGCAAGCGTGGCCCGAGATGAAAAAAGTGACAGATTGACTTCGGGACTCAATTCAGACGATCCGTGAAAAATTAAAAGACATGGATATCGGGGGCTGAACTTTTCGGTTTTGAAATCTGAGAGCATATTTGGATACACTTTTAAAACGTTTTAAAATGCTTTACAAGTTTTTGAAAAGGTTTTAAAACGTTTTAAAATGCTTTACAAGTTTTTGAAAAGGATTTAAAAACGTTTTAAAACATTTTAAACCTTTTTAAAAATATTGTAAAAGCTTTCTAAAAACATTTTTAAACCGTTTCAAAACACTTTTAAAACGTTTTAAATGCTTTACAAGTTTTTTAAAAGGATTTAAAAACGTTTTAAAACATTTTAAAAGTGTTTTGAAACATTTTAAAATAAATTTAAAACATTTTAGAAGTGTTTTGAAACATTTTAAAATAAATCTTAAAAGCGTTTCAAAATATTTTAAAAGCGTTTCAAAATATCTTAAAAGTGTCTTGAAATATCTTGATAGTGTTTTACAATATTTTGAAACGTTATAAAAATCCTATAAAACATTTTACAACTTTTTAAAAATATTTTAAAAGAGTTTCATAATGTCTTAAAAACATTTTTAACGTGTTTAAAATCATGTTATAGCATTTTAAAGTGTTTTATAATGTTTTTAAAAATATTATTTTTTACGATTTTATTAAAAAGATTTACTAAAAATGATTAAACGCTTTAAATATTTGATTTAAACATATTAATAAGAATTTGGAATATTTTATAAAAGGTTTAAACCATTTTTAAAACATTTATAAAAATTATTGAATGTCGGCTTTATAAGCTTAACTTTATGAAATATTTTGAAATGTTATAAAAACTTCAAAATACTTGAAAAAGAGTTTTATGATGTGTTAAATATTTTAAATCATGTTGTTTAAAAGTACATTATAACATTTTAAAAGGATGACAATATTTAAACGTTTTTTTACGATTTTATTAAAACATTTAATAAAAGGATTAAACGCTTAAATATTTGATTTAAACATATTGAGAAGAATTGTATAGCTTTATAACAACATTTAAACCATTTATGAAACATTTATAAAAATTATCGCATGTTTATAATGTTATTTATAAGCTTAACTTTTATTAAATTTTATTTAAAAACGTTTTTAAAACCTAAATAAATGCTTTCAAATGAACAATGTTTTGAAATGTTTTTCAATATCAGAAAACATTCTAAACATTTTTGAACCATTTAAAATACTTTTAAAACATTTTAAAATTGTTTTACAAGTTTTTAAAAGGATTTAAATATGTTTTAAAAATTTTAGAGTATTTCTAAACATTTTAAAATAAATTAAAACGTTTTAAAAGGCAGTGTTTTGAAGTATTTTAAAGAAAAGTTTTGAAACATTTTAAAATAAATTTCAAAGATTTAAAAGGGTTTTAAAACATTAGTGTTCAAAATATCTTAAGCGTTTCGATAAATTTTTTGAAAATATATAAAAATATTTTAAAACATTTTACAAATTTTTAAAAATATTTTAAAAGAGTTTTATGATGTCTTCAAACATTTTAAAAGCACATTATAACATTTAAAAGTGCTTAAAGCAATGTTTTAGTAACTTTTTTTTTACGATTTTATTAAATGTGTTTATTTTAAAACACTTCTACATAAATTTTAAAATATTTAGAAGTGTTTGAAATATTTAAAATAAATTTAAAATATTTTAAAAGCGTTCAAAAATATTTTACAAGTGTTTTAAAATATCTTCGGGCGTTTTTTACAACATTTTGAAATTTTTTTTAATGATTTTGAAATATTTTTGAAATGTTATAAAATCATTTAAAACACTTTACAAATTTATAAAAATATTTAAAACGAGTTTTATAATGTCTTAATAACATTTTAAATGTGTTTAAAAGCACGTTATAGCATTTTAAAAAGTGTTTTACAATGTTTTTAAAAACGTTTTTCATGTATTTTTATCAAAAATGATTAAACGCTTTAAATATTTGATTTAAGTATATTAATAAGAATTTAAATATTTTATGTTTTTTTAAACTATTTACAAAACCTTTATAAAAATTATTAAATGTTTATAATGTCAACTTTATTAGTTTTAACTTTATTAAATGTTAATTTATAAACATTTTTAAAATGAAACAAATGTTTTTAAATATTTTAAAGAATTTTTAAAAGTTATTAAAGTATTTTAACATTGTAAAAGCTTTCAAAAACATTTTTAAACCATTTTAAAACACTTTTTAAAACATTTTAAAATGCTTTTGATAGTCAAGACAAGGTCTTCCAAAACATTTTAAAGTGTTTTAAACATTTTAAAATAATTAAAACGTTTTAGAAGTGTTTTTAAACATTTTAAAAATAAATTTATGTTACCAAAAAATATTTTAAAAGCGCTTTCCAAATATTTTTAGAAGTGTTTCTGTCATTTTACAAGTGTTTTAAAATATTCAAGTATTTTTAAATATTTTGAAAATGCTATAAAATCCATAAAAACATTTTACAAAATTCTTAAAATATTTTAAACGAGTTTTGCAATGTGTTAAATTCAGTATTTAAATGTGCTTAAAAGCACCATAACAAATAACAAGTTTTTTATAATGTTTTTAAACAATTTTTTATTGTATTTCATTAAAATGATTACTAAAAATGATTAAACACTTTAAATATTTGATTTAAACATATTAATGAAAATTTAGAATATTTTATAAAATCTTTCAACCATTTATAAAAATGATTGAATGTCGTATTTATAAGCTTAACTTGATAAGTGTTTACAAATATTTCAAATATTTTGAAATACTTTGAATGTTCTAAAACTTTAAAATATTTCAGACAAAGTTTTTAAACTATTTTAAAAGAGCTTTATAATGTCCTAAAATATTTTAAAATGAAGATATCTTCAGCAGTAAAGGAACAGACTATGTTAAAATTTTCTACGATATCCAGACATATTTGGATATCCATTTTGGAGATGTGGTTATGGCCTTATAACAAAGTGACTAATTGAGTTCGAACCTATTTCTTGACAGATCTCAGAAACAATTCGATGCGAATATCGAGGGCTAAACTTTTCTGCTTAAAAATTTGTTAATATTTTGGATACCCATTTTGGAGATAAGCGTATTCTCAAGGGCATGATGAAATTGCGATTGAATGCGCTAACCATCCACAAAAACCAAGGATACAGTATATCAGAAGGAAATTTTCATTTTTGAAACTAGAGCATATTTGGATAACCATTTTTTGGAGATGTAAGCGCAATTTTTGTTGTCAAAGCAGACTAATTGATTAGGACCATTTTTGACGATCCGTAAAACGAACGGATACTTAGCTAAACCAAATAAAATTTTCATGGAACCGAGGGTATCCGGATACCCATTTTGAGATGCAAGTAAAGCCTCACAGAAAAAGAATGACGTAATTGATTTTCGGGATTCATTTTGGATGATCCTTGAAAAATGGCAAATGCGATATTGAAGAAATTTTCGCTAAATTTAGAGCATCTGGATACCTATTTTAGAGATGAAAGTAACTTACGGGCTAAAGTGACAAATTTATTTCGGACCCATTTCACATTATCTTGAAAAAACTAACGGACGCTGGATATCAGCGGTGTTAGAATCTTTTGGTATTTTGAACCGAGAGCATATTTGGATACCCATTTCGTAGATGCAAGGTGGCCCTCATGCACAAAGTGAGCAACTGATTTTCACACTATTTTTACGTGATCCGTGAAAAACGCAACAGACGAGACACCCATTAAAATTTTCTATTTTGAAATATGAGAGCATATTTGGACACCTATTTCATAGCAGAGGATGAAAAGCTGGGCATTTCGGATGCCATGACAAATTAGATTTTGGGCATCATTTGATGATCCGTGAAAAACGAACAAACGCGAATATCGGGGCTAAACTTTTCGGTTTTGAACTGAGAGCATATTTGGACACCATTTTGGAGATGCAAGTTGTCCCGCATGAACAAAGCATTAATTGACTTCGGGACTCAACGCACGATCCGTAAAAATGAACAGACGTGGACATTTGGCTGAACTTTTCGTTGTGAACCGAGACATATTTGGATACCCATTGAGATGTGCGGTGGCCCCGCATGCACATAGTGGACAGAATCGATTTCGCGACCGTTCTTTGAACATCCGCTAAAACTAACAGACGATAACGGTATTGAAATTTTCGATTTTGAAACATGAGAGCATATTTGGATACCCATTTTGAAGAGATGAAAGTTGGCTCCTGATGCACAAAGCACAAACTGAGTTTCGTCTCGATTTCACCATCCGTGAAAACGAATCTGACGCGAATACCCGCTTAAATTTCCCGGTTTTGAAATCGAGACACATTTGACACCATTGAGATGCAAGCGTGGCCCCGCATGAAAAAGTGACGAACTGACTCTGGGACTCAATTCAGATGATCCGGGAAAAATTAAAAGACGGGATATCGGGGTCGAATCTCTTTTCAAACTTTGAAATCGAGAGCATATTTGGATACACCTTAAAACGTTTTAAAATGTTTTATAAAAAGTTTTTGAAAAGGATTCTAAAACGTTTAAAACATTTTAAAACCTTTTTAAAATATGAAAAAAGCTTAAAAATATTTTTAAACCGTTTAAAATGACTTTTAAAACGTTTAAAATGTTTTCACAAGTTTTTTAAAATATCTAAAATTAAGTTTCAAAACATTTTAAAAGTGTTTTAAAACATTTTAAAATAAATTTGAACATTTTAGAAGTGTTTTAAACATTTTAAAACAATTTAAAAGCTAAAAGTTTATCAAAAGCGTTTTCTAATATCTTAAAAGTGTCTTGAAATATCTTGATAGTGTTTTTACAATATTTTGAAACTTTTTAAAAATATTTAAAATAGTTTATACTATGTCTTAAAACATTTTCACCTGTTGAAAACGTGTTATAGCATTTTAAAAATTGTTTTATAATGTTTTTAAAATATTATTTTTTACATTTTAATAAAAAAGATTTGGCTAAAAATGATTAAACGCTTAAATATTTGATTTAAATGTAGTTAATAAGAATTTGGAATATTTTATAAAAGGTTTAAACCATTTTAAAACATTTATAAAAATTATTGAATGTCAGCTTTATAAGCTTAACTTTAAGAACATTTTGAAATATTTTGAAATGTTATAAAAAACTTTCAAAAATATTTTATTAAATTTTTTAAAATATTTGAAAAGAGTTTTTATGATGTGTTAGAAACATTTTAAACGTGTTTAAAAGCAATACTATAACATTTTAAAAGCCATAACATTTTTAAAAACGTTTTATGACTTTATTAAAAACATTTAATTAAAGGATTAAACGCTTAAATATTTGATTTAAACATATTGACAATTTAGAATATTTTGGAGAAGAGATTTAAACCATTTATGAAACATTTATAAAAAATTATTAGTATGTTTATAAACAAGTTAGCTTTATAAGCTCAACTTTTACTAAATTTTATTTAAAAACGCTTTTAAAACCCAAATAAATGCTTTCAAATATTTTTAAACAAGCTTTGTATCAAATAACATTGTAAAGTATTCTAAAACATTTAAAAACCATTTTATAACACTTTTTACAAGTTTTTAAAAAGGATTTAAATATGTTTTAAAACATTTTAAAAGGTTTTGGAAACATTAAAAGTGTTTTGAAGCATTTTAAAAGTGTTTTAAAACATTTTTAAAATAAATTAAAACATTTTTAAAAAGGGCTCTTAAAAAATATTTAAAAGTGTTCAAAAATATCTTAAGCGGTTGACAATATTTTGAAATATACAAAAATATTTTAAAACATTTTACAAATTTTAAAAAATATTTTCAAAAGAGTTGTTAGTTGCCTCTTAAAACATTTTAAAAGTATTAATGAAAATATTTTAAAAGTGTTGCACAATGTTTCTAGAAACTTTTTTTTACGATTTTATTAAATGTGTTTATTTTAAAACACTTTAATATAAATTTAAAATATTTTAGAAGTGTTTTGAAACATTTAAAAATAAATTTAAAACATTTTAAAAGCGTTTTAAATATTTTATGCTGTTTTAAAACATTCAAATGCTTACAACATTTTGAAATTCTTTGAATGATTTTGAAATATTTTTTGAAATGTTATAAAAATCATTTAAAACATTTTACAACTTATAAAAATATTTTAAATCTAGCCTTATAATGTCTTAAAAACAGTTTAAATGTGTTTGGTGTTATCGTTATAACATTTCAAAAGTGTTTTATAATGTTTTTAAAAACGTTTTTTTGCGATTTTATCAAAAATAATTAAACGCTTTAAATATTTGATTTAAGCATATTAATAAGAATTTAGAATATTTTACAGCAAAAGCTTTAAACCATTTATAAAACCTTTATAAAAATTATTAAATGTTTATAATGTCAACTTTATTAGTTTAACTTTTATTAAATGTTATTTATAAACATTTTTAAATAACTTTTAATAAATGTTTTTAAATATTTTAAAAGAATTTTAAAAGTGTTTTGAAATATTTTTAAAACATTGTAAAAGCTTTCTAAAAACATTTTTAAACCATTTTAAAACACTTTTAAAACATTTTAAAATGCTTTACGAGGTTCTTCAAGAGGTTCGAAAACATTTTAAAAGTGTTTTGAAACATTTTAAAATAAATTTAAAACGTTTTAGAAGTGTTTTAAAACATTTTAAAATAAATTTTAAAAGCGTTTCAAAATATTTTAGAAGCCAAAACATTTTACGATGTTTTTAAAATATCTCGAAGTGTTTTAAGACAATATTTTAAAGTTATAAAATCTTTAAAAACATTTTACAAAATTTTAAAAGGATTTTAAACGAGTTTTATAAATGGGGTAATAACTACATTTAAATGTGTTTAAAAGCACGCTACAATACTTAAAAAGTTTTTAGTAATGTTTTTAAAAATAAATTTTTTTTACGATTTCATTAAAACATTTTTACTAAAAAAAATGATTAAACACTTTAAATATTTGATTTAAACATATTAATGAAAATTTAGAATATTTTATAAAATCTTCAACCATTTTATAAAAATTATTGGAATGTCGTATTTATAAGTTTAACTTGACAAGTGTTTTACAATATTTTCAAATATTTTTGAAATATTTTGAAATGTTCTAAAACTTTAAAATATTTTACAAAGTTTTTAAAATATTTTAAAAGAGCTTTATGGAATGTCCTAAAAACATTTTTTTTAAATGCGATAGCTTCGTTAAAAGGAAAGAGATTTTAAAGGTTAAATCCTTCGGTTTTATATCCGAGACACATTGGATATCCATTTGGAGATGCAAGCGTGGCTCCCGTATGCACAAAGTACCTAATTGAGTTCTAACTATTCTTTGGACAGATCCGTGAAAACGAATCTGGATGCGAATATCGAGGGCTAAACTTTTCGGTTTAAAAAATTCGAGAGCATATTTGGATACCTATTTGAGATGTTGGCCCTGCTATGCACAAAGTGATGAAATTGATTTAGGGACCATTTCGACCATCCACAAAAACCATTGCACGCAGATATCGTGGCTGAAATTTTCTTTATTTTTTAAATTCGAGAGCATATATTTCGACAACTATTTTCAGAGGACAAAAAGCGTGGCTCCCACATGCACAAAGTGACTAATTGATTTAGGGACCGCCTTGGATGATCCGTAAAACGAATCTTAGCTGACGTTGTTTGGGCTAAAATTTTCGTTTGAACCGAGGGGTATATCCGGATATCCATTTTCTGAGATGTAAGTGGTGCCTCACAGAAAAGAACGACGAATTGATTTTCTTGATTTTATTTCGATGATCCTAAAAATGTACAACGTTATATCGGGGGTTAAAATTTTCGTTTTAACGATATCTGGGATACCCATTTTGGAGATGAAAGTTGGCCCCGCATGCACAAAGTGACAAATTTATTCTGACCCATTTACCATCCGTATGAAAAACCCAATCGATAAAGATATCGCCATGAACTTTTTGGTTTTGAAATCCGAGACATATTTGGATACCCATTTGGGAGATGTGTGCTCATGCACAAAGTGACAAATTGATTTCAAGGACTATTTTTATGATCCGTGAAAACGAACAGACGAGATACCCGTCACTATTTTGAAATATGATATATAATGGACACTCATTTTTGAGATGAAAGTTGGCCCTTTGATGTGGGCACAAAGTGACAAATTGATTTTGGGCATCCTTGATGATCCGAGAAAACGAACGCGAATTATCGGGGGCTAAACTTTTCGGTTTCGAAATCTGAGACATATTTGATACCCATTTTGGAGATGTAAGCGTGGCTCCGTATGAACAAAGTGACGAATTGACTTTTGGGACCAACTGGGACGATCCGGTGAAAAATGAATAGACGGGATATCGGGGCTGAACTTTTCGGTTATGAACCGAGAGCATATTTGGATACCCATTTTGGAGATGCGTGTGGCTCCCGTACACATAGGGCAGACAAATCGATTTCGCGACTATTTCGGATGTATCCATAAACGAATAGACGATAACGGGCTGAAATTTTCGATTTTGAAATATGATGTTAATATTTGGATACCGTACTATGATGAAAGCGTGGTCTTTGGATGCACAAAGGACAAATTGAGTTTGGGCTCTACTTTGGACGATCCGTGAAAAATCGAATTAGCGAATACTTCCAACAAATTTTCGTTGAAATCTCGAGAGCACATTTGGATACCCATTTTGGAGATGTGGCGTGGCCCCA
The DNA here is from genome assembly GCA_034641835.2 of Pinus albicaulis. Classification (NCBI taxonomy): domain Eukaryota; kingdom Viridiplantae; phylum Streptophyta; class Pinopsida; order Pinales; family Pinaceae; genus Pinus; species Pinus albicaulis. The sequence goes on along the minus strand of CM076575.1, from coordinate 750,019,580 downwards.
GATGAAAAGTGACGTAATTGACTTTGGGACCCAATTCGTATGATCCGTGAAAACGAAAAGATCGTGATATCAAATGTAACTTTTCAACAGAAATCCGAGAGCATATTTGGATACACTTTTAAAACGTTTTAAAAATGCTTACAAGTTTTTGAAAAGTGATTTTAAAACGTTAAAACATTTCAACCTTTTTTTAAAATATTGTAAAGCTTTAAAAACATTTTTAAACTGCTTTAAAACACTTTAAAACGTTTTAAAATGCTTTCACAAGTTTTTTAAAAGGATTTAAAAAAACGTTTTAAACATTTTAAAAGTGTTTTGAAACATTTTAAAATAAATTTAAAACATTTTAAGTAAGCTTTAAACATTTTAAAATAAATTAAAAGTTGCTTCAAAATATTTTAAAAGTCATTTTACAGAATATTCAAAGTGTTCTGAAATATCTTGATATAACATAATATTTATGTCTTTTTTAAATACTTAAAAGAGTTTCATAATGTCCTTGAAAACATTTTTAACGTGTTTAAAATCATGTTACATTTTTAAAAAAATCATGATAATGTTTTAAAATATTATTTTTTACGTACTTTATTAAAAAGATTTACTAAAAATGATTAAATCTTTTGAATATTTGATTAAAACATATTAATAAGAATTGGAATATTTTATAAAAGGTTTAAACCATTTTTAAAACATTTATAAAAATTACTGAATGTCACTACATGTTTCTCTAACTTCAGAAATATTTTGAAATTTTGAAATGTTATAAAAATCCTCTAAAACATTTTACAAATTTTCAAAAATATTCTGAAAAGAGTTTTATGATGTGTTAGAAACATTTTAAACGTGTTTACAAGCATTATAACATTTTAAACATGTGTTTTATAATATTTTTAAAAACGTTTTCTTTTTTTTATGATTTTATTAAAAACATTTAATAAAAGGATTAAACGCTTTAAATATTTGATTTAAACATATTGAGAAGAATTTAGAACATTTTATAAATGTATTTAAACTATATTTATGAAATATTTATAAAAATTATTGCATGTTTATAATGTTAGCTTTATAAGCTAACTTTTATTAAATTTTATTTAAAAACGTTTTTAAAACCTAAATAAACGTCATAAATATTTTAAATGTGTTTTGAAATGTTTTTCACGTATTGTAAAGCACTGAACATTTAAAACTACCTTTAAAACACTTTTTTACAAGTTTTTAAAAAGTATTTAAATATGTTTTAAAACATTTTAAAAGTGTTTTGAAACATTTTAAAACAAATTTAAAATATTTAAAAGTGTTTTCAAGCACGAAAGTGTTTAAACATTTTAACAAATTTAAAACATTTTAAAAGGGTTTCAAAATATTTAAAAGTGTTCAAAAATATCTCCAAGCGTTTGACAATATTTTAAAATATATAAAAATATTTAAAACATTTGCAAATTTTTAAAAATATTTTAAAAGAGTTTTATGATGTCTTCAAAACATTTTAAAAGCACATTATAACATTTTAAAAAGTGTTGTACAATGTTTCTAGAAATTCATGCATTTTATTAAATGTGTTTATTTTAAAACACTTTTAATATAAATTTAAAAATATTTTTTAGCGTTTTTTTAAGTTTTTGAACATTTAAAAACAAATTTAAAAATATTTTAAAAGCGTTTAAAATATTTTAAAAGTGTTTTAAAATATCTTGGAAGCATAAACATTTTGAAATTTTTTGAACGATTTTGAAATATTTTTGAAATGTTATAAAAAATCATTTAAAACATTTTTACAAATTTAGGCAAAAATATTTTAAATTCAGGGGTTTACATTGCCTAAAAACAGCTTTAAATGTGTTTAAAGCACGCGAGAATATTTTTAAAAAGCATTTTTTTATAACAGTTTTAAAAACGTTTTTTTAAGTATTTTACTAAAAATAATTAAACGCTAAATATTTGATTTAAGCATATTATCAAGAATTTAGAATATTTACAAAAGCTTTAAACTATTTATAAAACTTATAAAAATTATTACTCAAGTTTATAATGTCAACTTTATTAGTTTAATCCTTTATTAAATTATTTACAAACATTTTTAAAAATGAAATAAATGTTTTCGAATATTTTATAATTTACAATGTTTTGAAATATTTTTAAAACATTGTAAAAGCTTAAAAATATTTTTAAACTATTTTAAAATACTTTTTAAAACATTTTAAAACGTTTACGAGTTCTTCAAGAGTGTTCCAAAACATTTTAAAAGTGTTTTGAAACATTTTTAAAATAAATTTAAAACGTTTAGTTGTTTTTAACATTTTAAAATAAATTTTAAAATGCTTTCAAAAATATTTTGGGAAGTTGTCAAAAATATTTACGTTGTTTTAATATTCAAAAGGTTTTTATAACATTTTTGAAATGCTATTAAAATCCTTAAAAACATTTTATGTACCCAAAATATTTTAAATATTTATAGCCAAAATAATCTGTTAATTAAATGTGTTCATACACCATAACACTAAAAGTTTTTTATAATGTTTTTTAAAACAATTTTTTTTTCGTATTTATTTCAAAATATTTATTAAAAATGATTAAACACTTTAAAATATTTGATTTAAACATATTACTTAGGCACTTAGAATATTTTATAAACTCTTCTAACCATTTATAAAAATTATTGAAGGCTAGATTATCAATGAATTGATTTAGGGACTCATTTGACCCATCCATAAAAACGCATTAGACCAAGACATTCGGTTGAAATTTTCATTTTTGGAAATTTAGAGCATATTTGGATAACCATTTTGGAGATGCAAGCGCGGCTCACATGCACAAAGTGACTAATTGATTTAGGGACCTATTTTTGGGATGATCCGGTGCTCCAACGACGCCGGATGTCGAAGCAAAATTTTCGCTTTTTGAACCGAGGTATATCTCGATACCCATTTTGGAGATGCAAGTGTGCTCAAACAGAAAAGAATGACGCATCGATTTCGGGATTCATTTTGGATGATCCTCGAAAAATGTACAAACGCGGATATTGGGGTTGTACCGTTTTTAAATTCGAGAGCATATCCTGACACTCATTTTGGAGATGAAAGCGTGGCCTCACATGCACAAAGGACAATTTATCGTGATCGATTTTCGCATCATCCAGAAAACCAACGGACGCGATACCAGCGGTTGAACTTTTTGGTTTAAACCGGAGAGCATATTTGGATACCCATTTAGATGCGGGTGGCCCTCATGCACAGTGACAAATTGATTTTCGCGATCATATTTTTACGATCCGTGAAACTAACAGACGCAGTATAACCGTGGGCTGAAATTTTCATTTTGAAATGGCGAGAGCATATTTTCTGATACCTATTTTGGAGATGAAAGTTGCCTTTACGTACAAAGTGACAAATTGATTTGGCATCATTTTGGATGATCCGTGAAAACTAACAAACGCGAATATCTAACAAATTTTCGTTTTGAACTGGAGAGTTATTTGATACCTATTTGAGACAAAGCAGAATTCAAGATGAACAAAGTGATTTACTGACTTTCGGACTCAATTCGTATTTATCTAAAATGAAAAGATTTACACGGTGCAATGAACTTTTTCTTGCTCTCAACCTTATTAATATTTGGACACCCATTTTGGAGATGCGTAAGTGTGGCTCCGCATGCACATAGTGACAAATTTATCTCAAGGACTATTTTTACGATCCGGCGAAAACTATCAGACGCAGACACCGGGTCGAATTTCGATTTTGAAATATGAGAGCGGTTTGACATCATCTTATGAAAGGTTTTGACACAAAGTGGAAAATTGAGTTTGGGCCTCATTTTATTTACATCCGCGGAAAAACGAATTCGATTACGAACATCACCAACAAATTTTCGCTTTGAAATCGAGAGCATATTTGGATAACGTATTTTCCGAGATAAGCGTGGCCTCTGCATGAAAAAAGTGATGCACTGACTTTGGACTAACTAAGATGATCCGAAAATTGAAGATTTGACATTTCCGGCTGAACTTTTTCGCTTTTGAAATCCTGAGAGCACATTTGACAACACTTTGAAAACGCTTTAAAATGATTTACAAGTTTTTGAAAAGGATTTTAAAAAACGTTGAAACATTTTAACCTTTTTTAAAATATTGTAAAAGCTTAAAAACATTTTTAAACTGCTTTAAAACACTTTTAAAACGTTTTAAAACGCTACAAGTTTTTTAAAAGGATTTAAAAACGTTTTAAAACATTTTAAAAGTGTTTTGAAACATTTTAAAATAAATTTAAAACATTTTAGAAGTGTTTTGAAACATTTTAAAATAAATCTTTAAAAAAGTTGCCTAAAACATTTTAAAAGTTGCTCATAACACCTTAAAGTGTCTTGAAATATCTTGATATGTTTTACATAACATTTTGAAACTTTTTTAAAATATTTTAAAAGAGTTTCATAATGTCTAAAAACATTTTTAACGCGTTTAAAATTGCCGTTATAGCATTCCAAAAGTGTTTTATAATGTTTTTAAAAATATTATTTTTTACGCATTTTATTAAAAAGATTTACTAAAAATGATTAAACGCTTTAACATTTGATTTAAACACATTAATAAGAATTTGGAATATTTGTGAAAATGTCTAAACTATCTTTAAAACATTTATAAAAATTATTGAATGTCACTTATAAGCTTAACTTTATGAAATATTTTGAAATATTTGAAATGTTATAAAAATCTTCTAAAATATTTTACAAATTTCTTAAAAATATTTGAAAAGAGTTTTATGATGTGTTAGAAACATTTTAAACGTGTTTAAAGGTTACTATAACATTTTAAAAAGGGTTTTATAATATTTAAAACGTTTTTTTTATGATTTTATTAAAAACATTTGTTAAAAGGATTAAACGCTTAAATATTTGATTTAAACATATTGAGAAGAATTTAGAATATTTTTATAATAGATTTAAACCATTTATGAAACATTTATAAAAATTATTGCATGTTTATAATGTTAGCTTTATAAGCTTAACTTTTATTAAATTTTATTTAAAAACGTTTAAAACCTAAATAAATGTTTTCAAATATTTTAAATGTGTTTTAAATGTTTTTCTAACATTGTAAAAGCATTCGAAACATTTAAAAACCATTTTAAAACACTTTTTACAAGTTTTCAGGAAGACTGAAATATGTTAAAACATTTTAAAATAAGCTAAATATTTTAAATAAATTTAAAAACATTGCATGGTTCAAAATATTTAAAAGTGTTCAAAAATATCTTAAGCGTTTGACAATATTTTGAAATACATAAAAATATTTTAAAACATTTTACAAATTTTTAAAAATATTTAAAAGGTATTTTATGATGTCTTCAAAACATTTTAAAAGCACATTATAACATTTTAAAAGTACAAAGGAATGTTTCAGAAACTCTTTTTTTACGATTTTATTAAATGTGCTTATTTTAAAACACTTTAACATAACTTAAAATATTTTAGAAGCGTGTTTTGAAATATTTAAAAATAAATTTAAAACATTTTAAAAGTTGCCTATGTACATTTTACAAGTGTTTTAAAAATATCTTGGGAAGCGTTTTTTACAACATTTTAAATTTTTTGAATGATTTTAAAATAGTTTTTATGAAATGTTATAAAATCATTTAAAACATTTTACAAATTTATAAAAATATTTTAAAATCGAGTTTTATAATGTCTTAAAAACAGTTTTTTAAATGAAGAATGAAAGCATATATTTATCTAAAAAGTGTTTTATAAATGTTTTAAAACGTTGTTGTATTTTTATCAAAAATAATTAAACGCTTTTAAATATTTGATTTAAGTTAATATTAATAAGAATTTAAATATTTACAAAAGCTTTAAACTACTTATAAAACTCAAAAAAATTATTAAATGTTTATAATGTCAACTTATTAGTTTAACTTTATTAAATGTTATTATAAATATTTTTTTAAAAATTTAGCAAATGTTTTTAAATATTTTAAAAGAATTTTAAAAGTGTTTTAAAAATATTTTTGAAACATTGTAAAAGTTTAAAAACATTTTTAAACCATTTTAAAAAACACTTTTAAAACATTTTAAAATGCTTTACGAGTTCTTCGAAGAGGTTCTGGAAACATTTTAAAAGTGTTTCTAAACATTTAAAAACAAATTTTAAACGTTTTAGAATAATGAAACATTTTAGAAACAAATTTTAAAGTTGCCTAAAAATATTTTAGAAGCGTTTTCAAAATTATTTTAGAAGTTGTTTCAAAATATTTTGACATGTTTTAAAATATCTTGGAAGTGTTGCATAACATTTTGAAATGCTATAAAAATCCTTAAAAACATTTTACAAAATTCTTAAAATATTTTAAATTGTTTTGGTAATGTGTTAACTACATTTAAATGTGTTTAAAAGCACGCTATAACAGTTTAAAAAGTTTTTTATAATGTTTTAAAACAATTTTTTTTAACATTTCATTAAAAACATTTACTAAAAATGATTAAACACTTTGAATATTTGATTTAAACATATTAATGAAAATTTAGAATATTTTATAAAATTCCAACCATTTGCAGGCACTATTGAATGTCGTATTTAAAGTTTAATTGATAATGTTTACAATAGCTTCAAATTATTTTGAAATATTTTGAAATGTTTCAAAATCTCAAAATATTTTTACAAAGTTTTTTAAAATATTTTAAAAGAGCTTTATAATGTCCGAAAAACATTTTAAACGTAGAGATAGTTCGTTAAAAAAGGGAATAGACGCAAAGCAAACTTTTCTGCTCGATATCCGTACATATTTGGATATCCATTTTCGAGATGCAAGCGTGGCCTCAGACATAAAGTGACGAATTGAGTCTTGATCATTTTGATGATCCGTAAAACCAACGGATGCGAATATCGAGGCTAAACTTTTCGCTTAAAAATTCGAGAGCATATTTGGATACCTACTTGGAGATGCAAGTGTGGCCCCATGCACAAAGTGATGAATTGATTTAGACCCATTACACCATCCAAACGAATAGACGAAGAGCCCAAGAATGCCTTTGGAAATTCGAGAGCAGCTTGACAACCACTTTGGAGATGCAAGCGTGGCCTCACACATGCACAAAGTGACTAATTGATTTAGGGACTCATTTTGGATGATCCGAAAAACGACCCGACGCGATGTTCAAAGCAAATTTTCGCTTAAGTCTTCAGGGTATATCTCAGATACCTATTTTTAAGATGCAAAGGTGCCCCCGCAGGAAAAGAATGACGCACTGATTTCGGATTCATTTTTGGATGATCCTTGAAAGCCTACAAATGCGATATTAAAGTTGGTGCCATTTTGACAACAAAGGACAAATTGATTTTGAAGATCACTTTTGGATGATCCAGTGCACCCAACAAACCGCGAATATTCTGGGCTAAACCTTTTTGCTTTGAAATCGAGACATATTCGATACCTATTTTCGAGATGCAAGCGTGGCTCTGCATGAACAAAGTGACGCACCGACTTCCTTGACCAATTCGGTATTTATCCGGTGAAAAATGAAAAGATCGGGATACCTGTAATGAATTTTTCATTGTGAAATCGAGAGCAGGCTTCCATACCCATTTTGAGACGCAAGTGTGGCCTCGTGATGTACATAGTGACAAATCGATTTTCAACACTTATTTTATGATCCTGCTTAAAAACGAATAGACGCAAGATGAATTGTGGTTAAAATTTATTTAACATGATGGTTTGATACCTATTTTGGAGATGAAAGGTATGGCCTTGATGCACAAAGTGACAAATTGAGTTTGGCCCTACTTTTATTGAGGACAAAATCTGAATTGTCTTAATACTTCCAACGAAATTTTCGATTTTGAACCGAGACATATTTGGATACCCATTTTGGAGATGTGCTTGGCCTCAGTATTTAGTGCGAGCCAATTGACTTTGACTCAATTCGTACGTATCCGTGAAAATTAAAGACGTGGATATTTGGGCTGAACTTTTCGGTTTTGAAATCGAGAGCATATTTGGGATACACTTTTAAAATGTTTTAAAATGTTTACAAGTTTTTGAAATATGATTTTAAAATGTTTTAAAACATTTTAAATCCTTTAAAATATTGTAAAAGTTTAAAAACATTTTTAAAACGTTTTAAAATGCTTTATATGGTATGATTTAAAAACGTTTTAAAACATTTTAAAAGTAAGTTTTAAAACATTTTAAAATAAATTTAAAACATTTTAGAAGTGTTTTGAAACATTTTAAAATAAATCTTAAAAGCGTTTCAAAATATTTTTAAAAGCGTCGTAATATCTAAAAAGTGTCTTGAAATATCTTGACAGCGTTTTACAATATTTTGAAACGTTATAAAAACTTTAAAACATTTTTTTACAACTTTTTAAAAATATTTTAAAAGAGTTTCCACAATGTCTTAAAAACATTTTTAACGTGTTTAAAATCATGTTATAGCATTTTAAAAAGTGTTTTATAATGTTTTTAAAAATATTATTTTACGATTTTATTAAAAAAAAAAAGACTTACTAAAAATGATTAAACGCTTTTAAATATTTGATTTAAACATATTAATAAGAATTTCAAATATTTTAAAAGGTTTAAACGCATTTTTAAAACATTTTATAAAATTAATAGCACTGTCACTTTATAAGCTAACTTCTACAAATATTCTTAAATATTTTGAAATGTTATAAAAATCCCCTAAAAATATTTTTTTACAAATTTTTTTTAAAAAAATATTTGAAAAGAGTTTTATGATGTGTTAGAAACATTTTAAACGTGTTTAAAGCATTACATTTTAAAAAGGGTTTTATAATATTTTTAAAAATTGCTTTTTTTTACTTATTTTATTAAAAACATTTACAAAGGATTAAACGCTTAAATATTGATTTAAACATATTGGAGAAGAATTTAGAATATTTTTATAGCATGATTTAAATTGTGATTATTAAAACATTTATAAAAATTATTGCATGTTTATAATGTTAGCTTTATAAGCTAATCAATAAATTTTATTTAAAAACGTTTTTAAAACCCAAATAAAATAAGCTAAATATTTTAAATGTGTTTTGAAATGTTTTTCTAACATTGTAAAAGCATTCTGAAATATTTAAACCATTTTAAAACACTTTTTAAAACATTTTAAAATGTTTTACAAGTTTTTAAAAAGGATTTAAATATGTTTTAAAACATTTTAAAGTGTTTTGAAACATTTTAAAATAAATTTAAAACATTTTAAAAGTACTAACATTTAAAAAGTGCTTAAAACATTTAAAATAAATTAAAACATTTTAAAAGGGTTTCAAAATATTTAAAAGTGTTCAAAAATATTCTATGCTTGACAATATTTTAAAGGACATAAAAATATTTTTGAAATATTTTACAAATTTTTTAAAAATATTTTAAAAGAGTTTTTTTATGATGTTCTCTAAAACATTTTAAAAGCACATTATAACATTTTAAAAAGTGCGATAAATGTTTCTAGAAACTTTTTTTACGATTTTATTAAATTTATTATTTTAAAACACTTTAATATAAATTTAAAATATTTTTAGAAGTGTTTTTAAACACGAAAATACCACCTAAAACATTTTAAAAGTGCTCTAAAATATTTTAAAAGGTTTTAAAATATCTTGGGAAGGCGTACAAATATTTTGAAATTTTTTGAATGATTTTGAAATATTTTTTTGAAATGTTATAAAAATCATTTAAAACATTTTACAAATTTATAAAAATATTTTAAACGATTTTTATAATGTCTTAAAACACAATATTTCAATATTTAAAGCACGTTATAACATTTTAAAAAGTGTTTTATAATGTTTTTAAAAACGTTTTTTACATTTTATCAAAAATGATTAAACGCTTTAAATATTTGATTTAAGCATATTAATAAGAATTTAGAATATTTTACAAAAAGCTTTAAACCATTTATAAAACCTTTGATAAATTATTAAGCTGTTTTTCATAATGTCAACTTTATTAGTTTAACTTTATTAAATGTTATTTATAAAAAATACTTAAAAAAAATGAAATAAATGTTTTTAAATATTTTAAAAGAATTTAAAAGTGTTTTGAAATATTTTTAAAATATTGTAAAAGCTTTCTAAAAAACATTTTAAAACCATTTAAAAACATTTCAAAATGCTTTAACAGTTCTTTCAAGATGGTTCTGAAAACACTTGGTATGTTTAAACATTTTAAAATAAATTTTAAAAACGTTTTAGGTTGTTTTAAAACATTTTAAAATAAATTTTAAAGTGCCTAAAAATATTTTAGAAGCGTTCAAAATATTTTACAAGTGTTTCAAAATATTTCATAAGTGTTTTAAAATATCTTGAAGTGTTTTACAACATTTTGAATTGCTATAAAAATCCTTAAAAAACATTTTACAAAATTTTAAAATATTTTTAAATTTAGTTTTATAATGTGTTAACTACATTTAAATGTGTTTAAAAGCACGCTATAATAAATAAAGTTTTTTATATGTTTTTAAAACACTTTTTTTACGATTTCATTAAAAACATTTACTAAAAATGATTAAACACTTTAAATATTTGATTTAAACATATTAATGAAAATTTAATATTTTATAAAATTCTAAACTACTCTATAAAAATTATTGAATGTCGTATTTATAAGCTTAACTTGATAAGCGTTGTTAAATATTTTCAAATATTTTGAAATATTTTTTGAAATGTTCTAAAAACTTTAAAATATTTTACAAAGTTTTTTAAAATATTTTAAAAGAGCTTTATAATGTCTCAAAACATTTTAAACGTAGATAGTTCGTTAAAAAGGAATAGACGCAGTTAAACTTTTCGGTTTTGATATCCGAGAGCATATTTGGACATCCATTTTGGAGATGTGCGTGTCCCCGTATGCACAAAGTGACGAATTGAGTTCGGACCCTGGCTTCTGGCCGCATCCTGTGAAAACGCAATCTGATGCGGAAGACGTGAAAATAAACTTTTTTTGTTTAAAAATTCGGGAGAGCATATTTGGATACCCATTTTGGAGACAAGCGTGGCCCCACATGCACAAAGTGATGAATTGATTTAGGGACTCATTTCTAACCCATCCATAAAAACAATAGACGAGATATCTAAAGGAAATTTATTTTGGAAATTCGTAGAGCATATTCACAATCATTTGAGACAAGTATTTCACATGCAGAAAGTGACGAATTGATTTAGGACTCATTTTGGATGATCCGTAAAAAACGAATTCGATTGCCGGATGTTCTGGGCTAAAATTTTCGTTTTTGAAATCGAGGGTATATCTCGATACCCATTTTGAGATGCAAGTGTGCCCTCGTTAGAAAAGAATGACCTAATTGATTTTGATTCATTTTGGATGATCTCGAAAATGTACAAATGCGACATTGGGGTTGAAATTTTCGGTTTTTAACGAGCATATCTCGATCATTTTTGGAGATGAAAGGTTCTCCGCATGCACAAAGTGACAAATTTACCGGATCGATTTCGATGATCTTAGCAACGAATTCGACGCGTGACATTGGGTTGAACTTTGGTCTTGAACCAGACATATTTGATACTCATTTTGAGATGTGGCGGTGGTCTCTCACGCACAAAGTGACAAATTGATTTTCGCCAGATCATTTTGATGATCCGTGAAAAACGAACAGACGTGAAGAGCACCAAATATGTTCTTCATTTTGAAATATGAGAGCACATTGAGATACCTATCGGAGATGAAAGTTGGCTCCTGATGCACAAAGTGACAAATTGATTTTCTGGGCATCATTTTGGATGATCCGTAGAAAACGAACAAACGCGAATATCCTGGGGCTAAACTTTTCGGCTTTGAAATCGAGACATATTTGGATACCCATTTTTGAGATGCAAGCGTGGTCTACGAACAGCGGACGAATTGAGTTCGGATCAATTCAGACGAGATTCTGAAAATGAAAAGTCGTACATTTCAAACAACTTTTCTTGCACAGAAACCGAGAGCACATTTGGATACCCATTTTGAGATGCAAGTGTGGCCCCGCATGCACATAGTGACAAAATCGATTTCGCGACTCATTTCGATGATCCGCGAAAAACCCACGAGACGCAGACAATTCGGGGTCGAAATTTTCGATTTTGAAATACGAGAGCATATTTGGACACTCATTTTGAGATGAAAACAGTTTCTGATGCACAAAGGACAAATTGAGTTTGGGTCTTTATTTTGGACGATCCGGGTGAAAACGAACTAACGCGAACACGGGTCGAAATTTTCGCTGAACCGAGACATATTTGGATACCCATTTTCGAGATGTAAGCGCCCCGCATGAAAAAGTGACGAATTGATCATGGACTCATCTTACGTATTCAAGGGGAAAATTAAAAGACGGGATATCGTGGGCCTAACTTTCGTTTTTGAAATCTCGAGAGCATATTTGGACACATCTTTAAAACGTTTTAAAATGCTTTACAAGTTTTTGAAAAGGATTTTTAAAACGCCAGAAACATTTTAAACCTTTTTTAAAATATCGTAAAAGCTTAAAAACATTTTTAAACTCGTTTTAAAACACTTATAAAACGCCTGAAATGCTTTACAAGTTTTTTAAAAGGATTTAAAAATGTTTTAAAACATTTTAGCAAGTGTTTTGAAACATTTTTAAAACAAATTTAAAACATTTTAGAAGTGTTTTCAAAACAGACTTAAAAATAAACTTAAAAGTTATTTCAAAATATTTTAAAAGTGTTTCGTAATATCTGAAAAGGTCTTTAAAATATCTCGATAAAGGTTTTACAATATTTTGAAACGTTATAAAAATCCTATAAAACATTTTACAACTTTTTTAAACATTTTAAAAGAGTTTGATATCAACTTAAAAAATATTCAGTAACGTGTTTAAAATCATGCGCAAAAGATTTCAAAAGTGTTTCTAACGTTTTTAAAAATATTATTTTTTACGATTTTATTAAAAAGATTTACCAAAAGCGTATCAAACGCCGTTTATTTGATTAAATACATTAATAAGAATTCAAACATTTGTTATAAAAGGTTTAAACTATTTTTAAAACATTTATAAAAATTATTGAAACGCCGCCTTTATAAGCTTAACTTTATGAAATATTTTGAGATATTTTGAAATGTTATAAAATTCTCTAAAATATTTTACAAATTTTTTAAAAATATTTAAAAGAGTTTTTGCGATGTGTTGTAAAACATTTAAACGTGTTTAAAAATATTATTTATACACTAAAAAAGGGTTTTATAATATTTTAAAAACGTTTTTTTTACGATTTTATTAAAAACATTTAATAAAAGGATTAAACGCTTTAAATATTTGATTTAAACATATTGAGAAGAATTTAGAATATTTTATAGCAGATTTAAAACCATTTATGAAACATTTATAAAAATTATTGCATGTTTATAACAAGTAGCTTTATAAGCTTAACTTTTATTAAATTTTATTTAAAAACGTTTTTAAAACCTAAATAAATGCTTGAATATTTTAATGTGTTTTGAAATGTTTTTCTATTACTAAAAGTTGATTAAAGAAAAACATTTAAAAACTATTTTAAATAAATAATTTTAAAACATTTTAAAATGTTTTACAAGTTTCAAAAAGTGATTTTCAATATGTTTTAAAACATTTTAAAAGTGTTTAAACATTTTAAATACAAATTAAAACATTTTAAAAAGTGTTTTTTAAGCATTTTAAAAAGTGTTTAAAATATTTTAAAATAAATTTAAAACATTTTAAAAGTTAAGCCTGAAAATATTTAAAAGTGTTCAAAAATATCTTAAGCGTTTGACAATATTTTGAAATATATAAAAATATTTTAAAACATTTTACAAATTTCAAAAATATTTTTAAAAGAGTTTTTACATGTCTTTCAAACATTTAAAGTAATAATATAACATTTTAAAAAGGTTAAAATAAATGTTTTAAACTTTTTTTTACGTATTTTATTAAATGTGTTTATTTAAAACACTTTTAATATAAATTTAAAATATTTTGTGAAGTGTTTTGAAACATTTAAAAATAAATTTAAAACATTTTTAAAGCGTTTTAAAATATTTTACAAGTGTTTTAAAATATTCAAAGCGTTTTTTTTTACAACATTTTGAAATTCTTTTTAATGATTTTAATATTTTGAAAACAAACATAAAAATCATTTTGTAAAACATTTTACAAATTTATAAAATATTTTAAACGATTTTTATAATGTCTTAAAAATGATTAAATGTTTATACACGTTATAACATTTTAAAAAGTGTTTTATAATGTTTTTTAAAACGTTTTTTTGCGATTTTATCAAAAATGATTAAACGCTTTAAATATTTGATTTAAGCATATTATCATAAATTTAGAATATTTACAAAGTCTTTCAAACCATTTATAAAAACCTTTATAAAAATTATTAAATGTTTATAATGTCAACTTTATTAGTTTAATCTTTATTAAATGTTATTTATAAACATTTTTAAAATGAAATAAATGTTTTTAAATATTTTAAAAGAATTTTTAAAAGTAATGAAATATTTTTAAAACATTGTAAAGCTTTCTAAAAACATTTTAAAACCATTTTAAAACATTTTAAAAAATGCTTTACGAGTTCTTCAAGAGGTTCTAAAACATTTTGTAGTGTTTTGAAACATTTTAAAATAAATTTAAAACGTTTTAGAAGTGTTTTGAAACATTTTAAAATAAATTTTTAAAGTGTCAAATATTTTAGAAGCGTTTAAAAATATTTTACAAGTGTTTCAAAATATTTTACAAGTGTTTTAAAATATCTTGGAAGTGTTTTACAATATTTTGACCGCTATAAAACTTTAAAACACTTTACAAAAATTTTAAAATATTTTAAACGAGTTTTATAATGTGTTAAATTCATATTCAAATGTGTTTAAAAGCACGCTATAACAAACTTTAAAAAGTTTTTATAATGTTTTAAAACAAATTTTTTTTACGATTTCATTAAAAAACATTTATCAAAAAATGATTAAACACTTTAAATATTTGATTTAAACATATTAATGAAAATTTAGAATATTTTATAAAATCTTCGAACCATTTATGGGTACCATTTAATGTCAGATTTATAAGCTTAACTTGATAATGTTGATAAATATTTTCAAATATTTTGAAATATTTTGAAATGTTCTAAATTTTAAAATATTTTACAAGTTTTTTAAAATATTTTAAAAGAGTTTTTATAACCGAAAAACATTTTAAACGATAGTTCACAGAAAAGGAATAGACGTGAAAGCAAACTTTTCGGTTTTGATATCCCATATTTGGATATCCATTTTGAGACAAAGTACGGCCTCATATTAATGTATGACTAATTGAGTCGTGACCTATTTTGAACATGATCCGTGTAGTGCACCAATTGACGCGAATATCGAGGCCAAACTTATTAAAAATCGCGACACACGGACACCATTTTGGAGATGCAAGCTATGGCCCCACATGCACAAAGTGACGAACCATCAGGACTCATTTTAACGATCCACAAAAAACTCCATTGCATTTACATTTGGAAGTTGAAATTTTCATTTTTGAAATTTTGTTATTTCGATAAATTCATTTGGAGATGTGTTGCATTTCACACAACAAAGTGACTAATTGATTTAGGGGACTATTTTGGATGATCCGTGAAAACCAACTATCGTTGACAAGCAAAGCTGCAAATTTTCGCTTTTGAAATCCATATCTCGATACCCATTTTTGAGACGGCGGTGCCTCACAGAAAGAATGACGGCAATTGATTTTGGATTCATTTTGGATGACCTTGAAAATGTACAAATGCGGATATTGTATTAGTACTTTTCAAGCTTCTTTAAATTTAGACACATTCTGGATACCCATTTTGGAGATGAAAGCGTGTTCCCGCATGCACAAAGTGACAAATTTATTTTCAGATTCGATTTTCGCATTTAATTCGAAACCAATTGACGTTTATATCATGGGTTGAACTTTTGGTTTTCAAACCGAGAGCATATTTGGATACCCATTTTGGAGATGCAAGTGTGGCCCCTCATGCACAAAGTGACAAATTGATTTCGCGAGACTCAGTTTCGCATGATCCGTGAAAACTCATTATATCATATAACGGCTGAAATTTTCATTTTGAAATATGAGAGCATATTTGGATACCCATTTAGAGACAAAAGCGTGGCCTTTACGCACAAAGTGACAAATTGATTTTGGGCATCATTTTGGATGATCCAGAAAACGAACAAACGCGAATACTTGGGCTAAACTTTTCAAGTCGAACCGAGACACATTTGGATACCTATTTTGAGACAAGCGTGGTTTGGGAGTGAACAGGCGATTAATTGTTCGGACCAATTCAGACGATCCGTGAAAAATGAAAACACGGACATTTGGGTCGAATCCTTTTGCCAGAACCGAGACATATTTGGACACCATTTTGAGATGGCGGTGGCTCGCATGCAATATGAGGACAAATCGATTTCGCGACTATTTTCGATGATCCGCGAAAAACTATTAGACGAGACAATTCGGGCTTGAAATTTTCGATTTGGAAATATGAGACATATTTGGATACCCATTTTGGAGATGAAAGCGTTGGCTCCTGATGCACAAAGTGACAAATTGAGTTTTGGGTTCTATTCTGACCATCCGTGAAAACGAATTCGACGCGAATACTTCAACAATGAACCGAGAGCATATTTGATACCCATTTTGGAGATGCCATTCTAAGATGAAAGTGACGAATTGACTTCTTGACTCAATTCATTAATCCGTGAAAAATTAAACACGGATATTTGGCCTAACTTTTCGCTTGAAATCTCGAGAGCATATTTGATACACTTCTAAAACGTTTTGTATCGTTTTTACAAGTTTTTGAAAAGTAGATTTTAAAACGTTTTAAAACATTTTAAACCTTTAAAATATTGTAAGCTTAAAATATTTTTAAACCGTTTTAAAACACTTATAAAACGTTTTAAAATGCTTACAAGTTTTTTAAAAGAATGAAAACGTTTTAAAACATTTTAAAAGTATTGAAACATTTAAAAATAAATTTAAAATATTTTAGAAGTGCTTTGAAACATTTTAAAATAAATTCAAAAAGCGTTTCAAAATATTTTAAAAGCGTTTCTGCATTATCTTAAAAGGTTTTGAAACATTCTGACATGTTTTACAATATTTTGAAACGTTATAAAAATCCTATAAAACATTTTACAACTTTTTTAAATATTTTAAAAGAGTTTTACAATGTCTTAAAAACATTTTTAACGTGTTTAAAATCATGTTATAGCATTTTAAAAAGTAAGCTATAATGTTTTTAAAAATATTATTTTTTTACGATTTTATTAAAAGATTTACTAAAAATGATTAAACGTCAAATATTTGATTTAAACATATTAATAAGAACTTGGAATATTTTATAGTAAGGTTTAAACCATTTTTAAAACATTTATATAAAATTTATTGAATGTCAGCTTTATAAGCTTAATTTTTAAGGAAACATTTTGAAATATTTTGAAATGTTAAAAATCCTCTAAAATATTTTACAAATTTTTTAAAAATATTTGAAAAGAGTTTTATGATGTGTTAGAAACATTTTAAACGTGTTTAAAAGCACATTATAACATTTTAAAAAGGGTTTTATAATATTTTTAAAAACGTTTTCTTTTTTTACGATTTTATTAAAAACATTTAATAAAAGGATTAAACGCTTAAATATTTGATTAATATATTGAGTAAGAATTTAGATATATTTATATACATTTTAAATCATTTATGAAACATTTATAAAAATTATTGCATGTTTATAATGTTAGCTTTATAAGCTTAATTTTATTAAATTTTTATTTTAAAACGTTTTTAAAACCTAAATAAATGCTTTCAAATATTTTTTTAAAATGTTTTTAAATGTTTTTCATTTTGTAAAAGCATTCGAAAACATTTAAAAACTATTTTAAACACTTTTTAAAACATTTTAAATGTTTTACAAGTTTTTAAAAAGGATTTAAATATGTTTTTTAAAACATTTTAAAAGTGTTTTGAAACATTTTTAAAATAAATTTTAAAACATTTTAAAAGTGTTTTGAAGCATTTTAAAAGTGTTTTTAAAGCAACATTTTAAACAAATTGAAATATTTTAAAAGGGTTTCAAAATATTTAAAAGTGTTCAAAAATATCTTAAGCGTTTGACAATATTTTGAAATATATAAAAATATTTTAAAACATTTTACAAATTTTTAAAAATATTTTAAAAGAGTTTTATGACAAGTTCTCTTAAACATTTTAAAAGTACATTATAACATTTTAAAAGTGTTGTACAATGTTTCTAAACTTTTTTACGATTTTATTAATGTGTTTATTTTAAAACACTTTAATATAAATTTAAATATTTTAGAAGTGTTTTGAAACATTTAAAAATAAATTTAAAACATTTTAAAAAGCGTTTCAAAATATTTTACAAGTGTTTTTGAAACATTTTAAAGCGTTTTTTAAACATTTGAAATTTTTCTTGGAATGATTTTGAAATATTTTGAAATGTTATAAAAAATAACTTAAACATTTTACAAATTTATAAAAAAATATTTAAACGCAGTTTTATAATGTCTAAAAACATTTTTAAATGTGTTTAAAATACTATAACATTTTCTTAAAAGTGTTTTATAATGTTTTTTAAAAAATGTTTTGCGATTTTATCAAAAATGATTAAACGCTTTAAAATATTTGACGAAGCATATTAATAAGAATTTAGAATATTTATAAAAGCTTTAAACCATTTGTAAAACCTTTATAAAAATTATTAAATGTTTATAATGTCAATCTTTATTATGCTTTAATTTTATTAAATGTTATTTATAAACATTTTTAAAAATGAAATAAATGTTTTAAATATTTTAAAATTGCTTTAAAACATTTTTAAAACATTGTAAAAGCTAAAAACATTTTTAAACCATTTTTAAAACACTTTAAAACATTTTAAAATGCTTTACGAGTTCTTCAAGAGTGTCTTCGAAACATTTTTTATGTTTTGAAACATTTTAAAATACACCAAAAACGTTTTAGGAAGAAAGCGCTGAAACATTTTAAAATAAATTTTAAAAGCGTTTTAACATTGTAGTTGCTTCAAAATATTTTACAAGTGTTTCTAAAAATATTTTACAAGTGTTTCAAAACATTCGGAAGTGTTTTCATAATATTTTAAACGCTTATAAAAATCCTTAAAAACATTTTACAAAAATTTTATGGTCTAAATCTAGTTTTATAATGTGTTAAATACATTTAAAAATGTGTTTAAAATACCATAACAAATTTTTAAAAAGTTTTTTATAATGTTTTAAAACAACTTTTTTTTACCATTTCATTGGCACATTACTAAAAATGATGAAACACTTCTTAAATATTTGATTTAAACATATTAATGAAAATTTAGAATATTTTATAAAATCTTTCAACCATTTATAAAAATTATTGAACGTCAGATTTATAAGCTTAACTTGATAAGCGAAGCATAATATTTTGAAACGTTCTAAAAACTTTAAAATATTTCTTACAAAGTTTTTTTAAAATATTTTAAAAGAGCTTTATAACAAATCGAAACATTTTTAAACGACAGTTCAAAGAACAGACTAGTTAAATTTTCGGTTTTGATATCCGAGCATACTTGGATATCCATTTTGGAGATATGGCCCCAGATGACAAAGCATTTTCAATTGAGTTCGACTCGGCTCTCTTGATGATCTGTGAAAAGGAACGATGTTTAATATTTAGGGCTAAACCTTTTTTCTTTAAAAATCTTTAGAGCATATTTGGATACCCATTTTGAGATGCAAGTTGCAATGCTCTGCACATGTACAAAGTATAACTGATTTAGGACTCATATTTTAACGATCCATAAAAATTAATATTTTATACCAAATAAAATTTTTCATTTTGAAATTGGAGAGCATATTTGATAATCTATTTTGGAGATGCAAGCGTATTCTACATGCAATAAAGTGATTAATTGATTTAGACCTTATTTTGGATGATTCGTGAAAAAACGAATCTGGACGCGACAAGCCTGGGGCTAAAATTTTTGTTTTTGAACCAGGGGTATATTTCGATACCCATTTTGAGATGCAAGTAACTTCAGGAAAGAATACTTAATTGATTTCTTTAGATTCATTTTGGATGATCTCGAAAATGTACAAATGCGGATACTGGGTTGAATGTTTTTAAATTGGAGAGCATATCCTGGATAACGTATTTTTGAGATGAAAGTTATGGCCTCAACATGCACAAAGTGACAAATTTATTTCTGGATCACTTTAATGCATCCGGAAAAACTAACTATTTATACTGTGGGTTGAACTTTTTGGTTTTGAAATCCTAGACATATTTGGACACCATTTAGGAGATGCAAGTGTGGCCCCTAATGCACAAAAGTTATACCGATTTCAAGCATCACTTTACGACCCGTGTGAAAACTAATGTATTTACATAACCAAATAAATTTTCATTTTGAAATATGAGAGCATATTTGGATAACGTATTTCGAGATGAAAGCGGCAGCTTCGACATGTTAACAAATTGATTTTGGGCATCATTGGTTTTATCCATGAAAAACGTAACAAACGCTGGATTATCGGGGCTAAAATTTTCTGCTTTGAAATCTAGAGCATATTTGGATACCTATTTTGTAGACAAAGCATTCGTGATGAACAAAGTGATTAATCGACGACTGAATTAGATGATCTGCGAAAATGAAAACACGTGGATATTTCAACAACTTTTCGGGTCAGAACTGTAGAGCATGTTATTCGATACCTATTTTGAGATGTTAAAGTTCCCTGCGCAGTAGTGAATGATTAATTGATTTCGGATTCATTTTCGACGATCTCAAAATGTACAAATGCGACATTGGGTTGAAATTTTCGTTTTTTAAACGAGCATATCCTGAGCCTATTTTGACATGAAAGCGCAATTTACGCACAAAGTGACAAATTTATTTTGGGATCGCATTTTGCATTTATCCGTGAAAAGCCAGATTAACGCGATATCGCCGCCATTGAACTTTTTTGGTTTTGAAACTGGGAGTGCGATATTTTGAGCCTATTTTGGGAGATGCGGGTGTGGCTCCTGGCGCACAAAGGACAATTGATTTCGCGACTATTTTTGATGATCCGGTGAAAACCATTGCACGCCATATAACCGGTTGAAATTTTCTTTATCTCTGGCGATGACATATTGATACCCACGGAGATGAAAGTTTGGCCTTGACAAACAAAGCACAAATTGATTTTGGGTGATTGCCTGACGATCCGTAGCAAATTAAAAACGCGAACAATATCGGGCTAATTTTCAAGCTGAAATCCCAGAGCAATACTGGAGGCATCATTCTGACAGGCGACAACGGACAGCGCTGACCAGACCATCCTGACCAACTTACTCATCCGTGGAAAACAAAGACGCAGATACTCAAACAATCCCGCAGCCAGAACTTAGAGCATATCGGATAACCATTTTCTGATGCGCAGTCCTGGCGATGTTAGCTATAGCGGACAAACACACCATGACTATTTTAACATCCTATAAACCATTGTATTATATATCGGGGGCTGAAATTTTCTGACTGAAACAGAGAGTAATATTTGGATACCCATTTGGAGATGAAAGCGTGGCCTTGACACATAAAGTGACAAATTAGAGTTTTGGCTCTATTTTTGACGACATCCGTGAAAACGAACTACGAATATCTAACAAATTTTCGTCTTTGAAATCCGAGAGCATATTTGGATACCCATTCTGGAGATGCAAGCGCGGGTTCTTCGTACGTAGAAAAAAGTGACGAATTGACTTCGGGACTCAATTCGGTATTTATCCGTGAAAAATTAAAAGACGTACTTAACAACTTTTTCGTTTTGAAACTTAGAGAGCATATTTGGATACACTTTTTAAAACGTTTTAAAATGCTTTACAAGTTTTTGAAAAGGATTTTGAAACGTTTAAAAACATTTAAACTTTTGAAATATTGTAAGTTTTCTAAAAACATTTTTAAACCGTTTTAAAATGCTTTACAAGTTTTCTAAAAGGATTCAAAAAGGTTTTAAAACATTTTAAAAGTGTTTTGAAACATTTTAAAAGTGTTTTGAAACATTTTAAAAGTGTTTTGAAACATTTTAAAATAAATTTAAAACATTTTAGAAGTGTTTTGAAACATTTTAAAATGAATCTTAAAAGCGTTTCAAAATATTTTAAAAGCGTTTCAAATATTCAAAAGTGTCTTGAAATATCTTCGACATGAAAGAATATTTGAAACGTTATAAAAATCCTTTAAAATATTTTACAACTTTTAAAATATTTTAAAAGAGTTTCATAATGTCTTAAAACATTTTTAACGTGTTTAAAATCATGCTAGAAGATTTTAAAAAGTGTTTTATAATGTTTTGAAATATTATTTTTTACGATTTTATTAGCAGATTTACTAAAAATGATTAAACGCTTTAAATATTTATCAAAACATATTAATAAGAATTTGGAATATTTTATAAAAGGTTTAAACCATTTTTAAAACATTTATAAAAATTATCGAATGTCAAAATTTATAAGCTAACTTTTTGAAATAT
This sequence comes from Pinus albicaulis, assembly GCA_034641835.2. Classification (NCBI taxonomy): domain Eukaryota; kingdom Viridiplantae; phylum Streptophyta; class Pinopsida; order Pinales; family Pinaceae; genus Pinus; species Pinus albicaulis. The sequence continues at coordinate 749,997,039 of CM076575.1, read as the reverse complement.
TTTGAAATGTTATAAAAATCTCTAAAATATTTTACAAAATTTTTAAAAATATTTGAAAAGAGTTTTAAGACAAAATAGAACAGATTTTAAAATGGAGTTAAAAGCACATTATAACATTTTAAAAGGGTTTTATAAATATTTTTAAAAACTTTCTTTTTTTACGATTTTATTAAAAACATTTAATAAAAGGATTAAACGTTTAAATATTTGATTTAAACATATTGAGAAGAATTTAGAATATTTTATAACAGATTTTTAAACCATTTGCGAAACATTTATAAAATTTATTGTACATGTTTACAATGTTAGCTTTATAAGCTTAACTTTTATTAAATTTTATTTAAAAACTATTAAAAACCTACAAATAAATGCTTTCAAATATTTTAAAATGGTGTTTTTGAAATGTTTTTCTAACATTGTAAAAGCACTCGAAACATTTAAAAACCATTTTAAAACACTTTTAAAAAACATTTTAAAATGTTTTACAACTTTTTATGTTGATCATGAAATAATGAAAACATTTTTATGCTAGTTTTGAAACATTTTAAAATAAATTTAAACATTTTAAAAGTAGCCAATAGATTTTAAATGTTTTTAATATTTTAAAATAAATTTAAAACATTTTAAAAGGGTTTCAAAAATATTTAAAAGCAAAGTCAAAAAACATTCGAAGTGCTTGACAATATTTTGAAACATATAAAAATATTTTAAAACATTTTTACAAATTTTTAAAAACATTTTAAAAGAGTTTTATGATGTCTTCAAAATATTTTAAAAGCACATTATAACATTTTAAAAAGTGTCAGACAATGTTTCTAGAAATTTTTTTACATTTTATTAAATGCTTATTTTAAAACACTTAATATAAATTAAATATTTAGAAGTGTTTTGAACATTTAAAACAATTTTAAAACATTTTAAAGTGTTTTAAAATATTTTACAAGTGCAGTTTTAAAATATCTCAGTTAAAGCATAAACATTTTTGAAATTTTTTGAATGATTTTGAAATATTTTGAAAATGCTATAAAATCATTTAAAACATTTGCTAAAATTTATAAAAATATTTTAAACGAGTTTTATAATGTCTTAAAAACATTTTAAATGTGTTTAAATGCGCTATAACATTTTAAAAGTGTTTTATAATGTTTTTTAAAAACGTTTTTTTGCGTATTTTATCAAAAATGATTAAACGTTTAAATATTTACTTCACACAATAATAAGAATTTAAATATTTATAAAAGCTTTAAACCATTTATAAAACCTTTATAAAAAAATTATTAAATGTTTATATGTCATTAACTTTATTAGTTTAACTTTTATTAAATGTTATTTATAAACATTTTTAAAAATGAAATAGAACAATAATATTTTAAAAGAATTTTAAAAGTGTTTTGAAATATTTTGGAAATACTGTAAAAGCTTTCTAAAAACATTTTTAAACCATTTTAAAACACTTTAAAACATTTTAAAATGCTTTAATAGTTCTTCAAGAGGTTCTAAAAACATTTTAAAAGTGTTTTGAAACATTTTAAAATAAATTTAAAACGTTTCAAAATATTTTAGAAGCGTTTCAAAATATTTTAGAAGTGATTCAAAATATTTTAAAAAGTGTTTTAAAATATCTTGGAAGTGTTTTACAATATTTTGAAATGTTATAAAATCCTTAAAAACATTTTTACAAAATTTTTAAAATATTTTAAACGAGTTTTATAATGTCTTAAATACATTTAAATGTGTTTAAAAGCACGCTATAACATTTTAAAAAGTTTTTTATAATGTTTTTAAAACAATCTTTTTTACGATTTCATTAAAAACATTTACTAAAAATTATTAAACGCTTAAAATATTTGATTTAAACATATTAATAAAAATTTAGAATATTTTATAAAAGCTTTAAACCATTTATAAAAACTATTGAATGTCAGATTTATAAGCTTAACTTGATAAGCGTTTTACAATATTTTGAAATATTTTAAAATATTTTGAAATGTTATAAAAATCCTTTAAAATATTTTACAAAGTTTTAAAATATTTTAAAAGAGCTTTATAATGTCTGAAAAACATTTTAAACGTAGATAGTTCGTTAAAAAGGAATAGACGCAGGCTAAAATTTTCGGTTTTGATATCCGAGAGCATATTTGGATATCCATTTTGGAGATGCAAGCGTAGCCCCAGATGCACAAAGTGACGAATTGAGTTCGGACCTCATTTCGGATGATCTGTGAAAAACGAATGGATGCGAATATCGAGGGCTAAAATTTTCGGTTTAAAAATTCGAGAGCATATTTGGATACCCATTTTGGAGATGCAAGCGTGGCCCCACATGCACAAAGTGATGAATTGATTTAGGGACTCATCTCGAACGATCCATAAAAAAACGAACAAACGCAGATATCGGGGTTGAAATTTTCATTTTTGAAATTCGAGAGCATATTTGGATACCGCTTTTGGAGATGCAAGTGTGCCCCCGCATGAACAAAGTGACGAATTGATTTTGGGACTCATTTCGGACGATCTTTGAAAACTGAACGAAAGCGGATATTGGGGTTTGAACTTTTCAGTTTTGAAATTCGAGAGCATATTTGGATACCCATTTTGGAGATGCAAGCGTGGCCCCGCATGCACAAAGTGATGAATTTATTTCGGGACTGATTTCAGACTATCCGTGAAAAATGAACGGACGTGGATATCGGGGGCAGAACTTTTCGGTTTTGAAATCCGAGAGCATATTTGGACACACATTTTGGAGATGCAAGCGTTTCCCCACATGCACAAAGTGACAAATTGATTTCAGGACTCATTTCGGATGATTCGTGAAAAACGAACATACGTGGATATCGGGGGCTAAACTTTTCAGTTTTGAAATCCGAGAGCATATTTGGATAACCATTTTGGAGATGCAAGCGTGGCCTCACATGCACAGAGTGACGAATTGATTTAGGGACTCATTTTGGATGATCCGTAAAAAACGAAAGGACGCGGATGTCGGGGGCTAAAATTTTCGTTTTTGAAATCTGAGGGTATATTTGGATACCCATTTTGGAGATGCAAGTGTGCCCCCGCAGGAAAAGAATGACGAATTGATTTCGGGATTCATTTTGGATGATCCTTGAAAAATGTACAAATACGGATATTGGGGGTTGAAATTTTCGGTTTTTAAATTCGAGAGCATATCTGGATACCCATTTTGGAGATGAAAGCGTGGCCCCGCATGCACAAAGTGACAAATTTATTTCGGGACTGATTTCAGACGATCCGTGAAAAACGAACGGACGCGGATATCGGGGGTTGAACTTTTTGGTTTTGAAATCCGAGAGCATATTTGGATACCCATTTTGGAGATGCAAGTGTGGCCCCTCATGCACAAAGTGACAAATTGATTTCGCGACCCATTTCTGATGATCCGTGAAAAACGAATAGACGCAGATAACGGGGGCTGAAATTTTCGATTTTGAAATATGAGAGCATATTTGGATACCCATTTTGGAGATGAAAGCGTGGCCTCGGATGCACAAAGTGACAAATCGATTTTGGGCATCATTTTGGATGATCCGTGAAAAACGAACAAACGCGAATATCGGGGGCTAAACTTTTCGGTTTTGAAATCTGAGAGCATATTTGGATACCCATTTCGGAGATGCAAGCGTGGCCCCAGATGAACAAAGTGACGAATTGACTTCGGGACTCAGTTCGGACGATCAAGTGAAAAACGAACGGACGCGGATATCAAGGGTTGAAATTTTTGGTTTTGAAATCCGAGAGCATATTTGGATACCCATTTTGGAGATGCAAGTGTGGCCCCGCATGCACAAAGTGACAAATCGATTTCGCGACTCATTTCAGATGATCCGTGAAAAACGAATAGACGCAGATAACGGGGGCTGAAATATTTGATTTTGAAATATGAGAGCATATTTGGATACCCATTTCGGAGATGAAAGCGTGGCCTCGTATGCACAAAGTGAAAAATTGAGTTTGGGCCTCATTTTGGACGATCTGTGAAAAACGAACGGACGCGAATATCGAGGGCTAAACTTTTCGGTTTTGAAATCTGAGAGCATATTTGGATACCCATTTTGGAGATGCAAGCGTGGCCCTGGATGAACAAAGTGACGAATTGACTTCGGGACTCAATTCAGACGATCGGTGAAAAAATTAAAAGACGTGGATATCGGGGGGTGAACTTTCGGTTTTGAAATCGAGAGCATATTTGGATACCCATTTTGGAGATGCAAGCGTGGCCCCGCATGCACAAAGTGACAAATTGATTTCGGGACTCATTTCGGATGGTTCGTGAAAAAAGAGCAGGAGCGTGGAAGATGGGGCTAAACTTTTCGGTTTTGATATCGGAAGAGGCATATTTGGATACCCATTTTGGAGATGCAAGTGCGGCCCAGATGCACAAAGTGTGACGAATTGAGTTCGGACCTCATTTCGGATGATCCGTGAAAAACAAACGCACGCGAATATCGAGGTCTAAACTTCTCGGTTTTAAAATCCGAGAGCATATTTGGATACCTATTTTGGAGATGCAAGTGTGGCCCCGGATGCACAAAGTGACGAATTGATTTCGGGATTCATTTCAGACGATTTATGAAAAATGAATGAACACAGATATCGGGGGCTGAACTTTTCAGTTTTGAAATCTGAGAGCATATTTGGATACACTTTTAAAACGTTTTAAAATGCTTTACAAGTTTTTGAAAAGGATTTAAAAACGTTTTAAAACATTTTAAACCTTTTTTAAAATATTGTAAAAGCTTTCTAAAAACATTTTTAAACCGTTTTAAAATGCTTTACAAGTTTTTTAAAAGGATTTAAAAACGTTTTAAAACATTTTAAAAGTGTTTTGAAACATTTTAAAATAAATTTAAAACATTTTAGGAGTGTTTTGAAGAATTTTAAAATAAATCTTAAAAGCATTTCAAAATATTTTAAAAGCGTTTCAGAATATCTTGAAAGTGCCTTGAAATATCTTGATAGTGTTTTACAATATTTTGAAATGTTATAAAAATCCTTTAAAACATTTTACAACTTTTTAAAAATATTTTAAAAGAGTTTCATAATGTCTTAAAAACATTTTTAACTTGTTTAAAATCATGTTATAGCATTTAAAAAAGTGTTTTATAATGTTTTTAAAAATATTATTTTTTACGATTTTATTAAAAAGATTTACTAAAAATGATTAAACGCTTTAAATATTTGATTTAAACATATTAATAAGAATTTGGAATATTTTATAAAAGGTTTAAACCATTTTAAAACATTTATAAAGAATTATTGAATGTCAGCTTTATAAGCTTAACTTTATGAAATATTTTGAAATGTTTTGAAATGTTATAAAAATCCTCTAAAATATTTTACAAATTTTTTAAAAATATTTTAAAAGAGTTTTATGATGTGTTAGAAACATTTTAAACGTGTTTAAGAACACATTATAACATTTTAAAAAGGGTTTTATGATATTTTTAAAAACGTTTCTTCTTTTACGATTTTATTAAAAGCCTTTAATAAAATGATTAAACGCTTTAAATATTTGATTTAAACATATTGAGAAGAATTTAGAATATTTTATAACAGATTTAAACCATTTATGAAACATTTATAAAAATTATTACATGTTTATAATGTTAGCTTTATAAGCTTAACTTTTATTAAATTTTATTTAAAAACGTTTTTAAAACCTAAATAAATGCTTTCAAATATTTTAAATGTGTTTTGAAATGTTTTTCTAACATTGTAAAAGCATTCTGAAAACATTTAAAAACCATTTTAAAACACTTTAAAATGTTTTACAAGTTTTTAAAAAGGATTTAAATATGTTTTAAAACATTTTAAAAGTGTTTTGAAGCATTTTGAAAGTGTTTTGAAACATTTTAAAACAAATTTAAAACATTTTAAAAGGGTTTCAAAATATTTAAAAGTGTTCAAAACTATCTTAAGCGTTTAACAATATTTTGAAATTTATAAAAATATTTTAAAACATTTTACAAATTTTTAAAAATATTTTAAAAGAGTTTTATGATGTCTTCAAAACATTTTAAAAGCACATTATAACATTTTAAAAAGTGTTGTATAATGTTTCTAAAAACTTTTTTTTTACGATTTTATTAAATGTGTTTATTTTAAAACACTTTTAATATAAAATTTAAAATATTTTGGAAGTGTTTTGAAACATTTGAAAATAAATTTAAAACATTTTAAAAGTGTTTCAAAATATTTTACAAGTGTTTTAAAATATCTTGGAAGCGTTTTTTACAACATTTTGAAATTTTTTGAATGATTTTGAAATGCTATAAAAATCATTTAAAACATTTTACAAATTTAGAAAAATATTTTAAACGAGTTTTATAATGTCTTAAAAACATTTTAAATGTGTTTAAAAGCACGTTATAACATTTTAAAAAGTGTTTTATAATGTTTTTAAAACCGTTTTTTTTGCGATTTTAACAAAAATGATTAAACGCTTTAAATATTTGATTAAGCATATTAATAAGAATTTAGAATATTTTATAAAAGCTTTAAACCATTTATAAAACCTTTATAAAAATTATTAAATGTTTATAATGTCAACTTTATTAGTTTAACTTTTATTAAAATGTTATTTATAAACATTTTTAAAAATGAAATAAATGTTTTTAAATATTTTAAAAGCGTTTTGAAATATTTTTAAAACATTGTAAAAGCTTTCTAAAAACATTTCTAAACCATTTTAAAACACTTTTAAAGCATTTTAAAATGCTTTACGAGTTCTTCAAGATGTTCTGAAAACGTTTTAAAACATTTTAACAGTGTTTTGAAACATTTTAAAATAAATTTTAAAAGCGTTTCAAAATATTTTAGAAGCGTTTCAAAATATTTTAAAAGTGTTTTAAAATATCTTGGAAGTGTTTTACAATATTTTGAAATGTTATAAAAATCCTTAAAAACATTTTACAAAATTTTTAAAATATTTTAAACGAGTTTTATATTGTGTTAAATACATTTAAATGTGTTTAAAAGCACGCTATAACAGGGTAAGAAGTTTTTTTATAATGTTTTTAAAACAATTTTTTTTACGATTTCATTAAAAACATTTACTAAAAATGATTAAACACTTTAAATATTTGATTTAAACATATTAATAAAAATTTGGAATATTTTATAAAATCTTCGAACCATTTATAAAAATTATTGAATGTCAGATTTATAAGCTTAACTTGATAAGCGTTTTACAATATTTTGAAATATTTTAAAATATTTTGAAAGGTTATAAAAATCCTTTAAAATATTTTACAAAGTTTTAAAAATATTTTAAAAGAGCTTTATAATGTCTGAAAAACATTTTAAACGTAGATAGTTCGTTAAAAAGGAATAGACGCAGGCTAAACTTTTCGGTTTTGATATCAGAGAGCATATTTGGATATCCATTTTGGAGATGCAAGCGTGGCCCCAGATGCACAAAGTGACGAATTGAGTTCGGACCTCATTTCGGATGATCTGTGAAAAACGAATGGATGTGAATATCGAGGGCTAAACTTTTCGGTTTAAAAATTCGAGAGCATATTTGGATACCCATTTTGGAGATGCAAGCGTGGCCCCACATGCACAAAGTGATGAATTGATTTAGGGACTCATTTCGAACGATCCATAAAAAACGAATAGACGCAGATATCGGGTTTGAAATTTTCATTTTTGAAATTCGAGAGCATATTTGGATACCGCTTTTGGAGATGCAAGTGTGCCCCCGCATGAACAAAGTGACGAATTGATTTTGGGACTCATTTCGGACGATCTTTGAAAACTGAACGAAAGCGGATATTTGGGGTTGAACTTTTCAGTTTTGAAATTCGAGAGCATATTTGGATACCCATTTTGGAGATGCAAGCGTGGCCCCGCATGCACAAAGTGATGAATTTATTTCGGGAATGATTTAGGACTATCCGTGAAAAATGAACAGACGTGGATATCGGGGGCAGAACTTTTCGGTTTTGAAATCCGAGAGAATATTTGGATACACATTTTGGAGATGCAAGCGTTTCCCCACATGCACAAAGTGACAAATTGATTTCAGGACTCATTTCAGATGATCAGTGAAAAACGAACATACGTGGATATCGGGGGCTAAACTTTTCAGTTTTGAAATCCGAGAGCATATTTGGATAACCATTTTGGAGATGCAAGCGTGGCCTCACATGCACAAAGTGACGGATTGATTTAGGGACTCATTTTGGATGATCCGTAAAAAACGAACGGACGCGGATGTCGGGGGCTAAAATTTTCGTTTTTGAAATCTGAGAGTATATTTGGATACCCATTTTGGAGATGCAAGTGTGCCCCCGCAGGAAGAATAATTGATTTGGATTATTTGATTAAATCCTTGAAAAATGTGCAAATGCGGATATTGGGGGTTGAAATTTTCGGTTTTTAAATTCGAGAGCATATCTGGATACCCATTTTGGAGATGAAAGCGTGGCCCCTCATGCACAAAGTGACCAATTTATTTCGGGACTGATTTCAGACGATCCGTGAAAAACGAACGGACGCGGATATCAGGGGTTGAACTTTTTGGTTTTGAAATCCGAGAGCATATTTGGATACCCATTTTGGAGATGCAAGTGTGGCCCCTCATGCACAAAGTGACAAATTGATTTCGCGACTCATTTCGGATGATCCGTGAAAAATGAATAGACGCAGATAACGGGGGCTGAAATTTTCGATTTTGAAATATGAGAGCATATTTGGATACCCATTTTGGAGATGAAAGCGTGGCCTCGGATGCACAAAGTGACAAATTGAGTTTGGGCATCATTTTGGATGATCCGTGAAAAATATAGCGAATATCGGGGGGCTAAACTTTGGGTTTGAAATGCGAGAGCATATTTGGATACTATTTCGGAGATACCGCGTGACGGATGAGCAAGTGACGAATTGACTTCTCAACTCAATTGAACGATCGTGAAAAATGAAAAACGTGGATATGGAAATTTGGAACTTTTCGGTTGAAATGCGAGAGCATATTTGGATACCCATTTTGGAGATGCGAGAGTGTGGCCACGCATGCATAGTGACAAATCGATTTCGCGACTCATTTCGGATGATCCGTGAAAAACGAATAGACGCAGATAACGGGGGGATGAAATTTTCGATTTTGAAATATGAGAGCATATTTGGATACCCATTTTGGAGATGAAAGCGTGGCCTCGGATGCACAAAGTGACAAATTGAGTTTGGGCCTCATTTTGGACGATCCGTGAAAAACGAACGGATGCGAATATCGGGGGCTAAACTTTTCGGTTTTGACATATGAGAGCATATTTGGATACCCATTTTGGAGATGCAAGCGTGGCCCCAGATGAAAAAAGTGAGGAATTGACTTCGGGACTCAATTCAGACGATCCGTGAAAAATTAAAAGACGTGGATATCGGGGGCTGAACTTTTCGGTTTTGAAATCTGAGAGCATATTTGGATACCCATTTTGGAGATGCAAGCGTGGCCCCGCATGCACAAAGTGACAAATTGATTTCGGGACTCATTTCGGATGGTTCGTGAAAAAAGAACAGACGTGGAAGATGGGGCTAAACTTTTCGGTTTTGATGTCCGAGAGCATATTTGGATACCCATTTTGGAGATGCAAGTGCGGCCCCAGATGCACAAAGTGGCCAATTGAGTTCGGACCTCATTTCGGATGACAAAATTGTAATAAGCACGCGCGAATACGAGGTCTAAACTTCTGGGTTTTAAAATCCGAGCATATTTGGATACCCATTTTGGAGATGCGAGTGGCATTTGGATACATAGTAAAAATTGATTTCGGATTCATTTCGGATGGTTGTGAAAATGAATGAACACAGATATCGGGGTGAACTTTTGGTTTTGATAAAGAGAGCATATTTGGATACACTTTTAAAACGTTTTAAAATACTTTACAAGTTTTTGAAAAGGATTTAAAAACGTTTTAAAACATTTTAAACATTTTTTAAAATATTGTAAAATCTTTCTAAAAACATTTTTAAACCATTTTAAAACACTTTTAAAATGTTTTAAAATGCTTTACAAGTTTTTTAAAAGGATTTAAAAACGTTTTAGAACATTTTAAAAGTGTTTTGAAACATTTTAAAATAAATTTAAAATATTTTAGAAGTGTTTTGAAACATTTTAAAATAAATCTTAAAAGCATTTCAAAATATTTTAAAAGCGTTTCAGAATATCTTAAAAGTGTCTTGAAATATCTTGATAGTGTTTTACAATATTTTGAAATGTTATAAAAATCTTTTAAAACATTTTACAACTTTTTAAAAATATTTTAAAAGAGTTTCATAATGTCTTAAAAACATTTTTAACGTGTTTAAAATCATGTTATAGCATTTTAAGAAGTGTTTTATAATGTTTTTAAAAATATTATTTTTTACGATTTTATTAAAAAGATTTACTAAAAATGATTAAACGCTTTAAATATTTGATTTAAACATATTAATAAGAATTCGGAATATTTTATAAAAGGTTTAAACCATTTTTAAAACATTTATAAAGAATTATTGAATGTCAGCTTTATAAGCTTAACTTTATGAAATATTTTGAAATGTTATAAAAATCCTCTAAAATATTTTACAAATTTTTTAAAAATATTTTAAAAGAGTTTTATGATGTGTTAGAAACATTTTAAACGCGTTTAAAAGCACATTATAACATTTTAAAAAGGGTTTTATAATATTTTTAAAAACGTTTCTTTTTTACGATTTTATTAAAAACATTTAATAAAAAGATTAAACGCTTTAAATATTTGATTTAAACATATTGAGAAGAATTTAGAATATTTTATAACAGATTTAAACCATTTATGAAACATTTATAAAAATTATTGCATGTTTATAATGTTAGCTTTATAAGCTTAACTTTTATTAAATTTTATTTAAAAAACGTTTTTAAAACCTAAATAAATGCTTTCAAATATTTTAAATGTGTTTTGAAATGTTTTTCTAACATTGTAAAAGCATTCTGAAAACATTTAAAAACCATTTTAAAACACTTTAAAATGTTTTACAAGTTTTTAAAAAGGATTTAAATATGTTTTAAAACATTTTAAAAGTGTTTTGAAGCATTTTGAAAGTGTTTTGAAACATTTTAAAATAAATTTAAAACATTTTAAAAGGGTTTCAAAATATTTAAAAGTGTTCAAAACTATCTTAAGCGTTTGACAATATTTTGAAATTTATAAAAATATTTTAAAACATTTTACAAATTTTTAAAAATATTTTAAAAGAGTTTTATGATGTCTTCAAAACATTTTAAAAGCACATTATAACATTTTAAAAAGTGTTGTATAATGTTTCTAAAAACATTTTTTTACGATTTTATTAAATGTATTTATTTTAAAACACGTTTAATATAAATTTAAAATATTTTAGAAGTGTTTTGAAACATTTAAAAATAAGTTTAAAACATTTTAAAAGCGTTTCAAAATATTTTACAAGTGTTTTAAAATATCTTGGAAGCGTTTTTCACAACATTTTGAAATTTTTTAAATGATTTTGAAATATTTTAAAATGTTATAAAAATCATTTAAAACATTTTACAAATTTATAAAAATATTTTAAACGAGTTTTATAATGTCTTAAAAACATTTTAAATGTGTTTAAAAGCACGTTATAACATTTTAAAAAGTGTTTTATAATGTTTTTAAAAACGTCTTTTTTTGCGATTTTATCAAAAATGATTAAACGCTTTAAATATTTGATTTAAGCATATTAATAAGAATTTAGAATATTTTATAAAAGCTTTAAACCATTTATAAAAGCTTTATAAAAATTATTAAATGTTTATAATGTCAACTTTATTAGTTTAACTTTTATTAAAATGTTATTTATAAACATTTTTAAAAATGAAATAAATGTTTTAAAATATTTTAAAAGAATTTTAAAAGCGTTTTGAAATATTTTTAAAACATTGTAAAAGATTTCTAAAAACATTTCTAAACCATTTTAAAACACTTTTAAAACATTTTAAAATGCTTTATGAGTTCTTCAAGAGGTTCTGAAAACGTTTTAAAACATTTTAACAGTGTTTTGAAACATTTTAAAATAAATTTTAAAAGCGTTTCAAAATATTTTAGAAGCGTTTCAAAATATTTTAGAAGTGATTCAAAATATTTTAGAAGTGTTTCAAAATATCTTGGAAGTGTTTTACAATATTTTGAAACGTTATAAAAATCCTTAAAAACATTTTACAATTTTTAAAAAATATTTTAAACGAGTTTTATAATGTGTTAAATACATTTAAATGTGTTTAAAAGCACGCTATAACAGTTTAAAAAGTTTTTTATAATGTTTTTAAAACAATCTTTTTTACGATTTCATTAAAAACATTTACTAAAAATGATTAAACACTTTAAATATTTGATTTAAACATATTAATAAAAATTTAGAATATTTTATAAAATCTTTGAACCATTTATAAAAATTATTGAATGTCAGATTTATAAGCTTAACTTGATAAGCGTTTTACAATATTTTGAAATATTTTAAAATATTTTGAAAGGTTATAAAAATCCTTTAAAATATTTTACAAAGTTTTTAAAATATTTTAAAAGAGCTTTATAATGTCTGAAAAACATTTTAAACGTAGATAGTTCATTAAAAAGGAATAGACGCAGGCTAAACTTTTCGGTTTTGATATCCGAGAGCATATTTGGATATCCATTTTGGAGATGCAAGCGTGGCCCCAGATGCACAAAGTGACGAATTGAGTTCGGACCTTATTTCGGATGATCTGTGAAAAACGAACGGATGCGAATATCGAGGGCTAAAATTTTCGGTTTAAAAATTCAAGAGCATATTTGGATACCCATTTTGGAGATGCAAGCGTGGCCCCACATGCACAAAGTGATGAATTGATTTAGGGACTCATTTCGAACGATCCATAAAAAAACGAATAGACGCAGATATCGGGGTTGAAATTTTCATTTTTGAAATTCGAGAGCATATTTGGATACCGCTTTTGGAGATGCAAGTGTGCCCCCGCATGAACAAAGTGACGAATTGATTTTGGGACTCATTTTGGACGATCTTTGAAAACTGAACGAAAGCGGATATTGGGGGTTGAACTTTTCAGTTTTGAAATTCGAGAGCATATTTGGATACCCATTTTGGAGATGCAAGCGTGGCCCCGCATGCACGAAGTGATGAATTTATTTCGGGACTGATTTCGGACTATCCGTGAAAAATGAACAGACGTGGATATCGGGGGCAGAACTTTTCGGTTTTGAAATCCGAGAGAATATTTGGATACACATTTTGGAGATGCAAGCGTTTCCCCACATGCACAAAGTGACAAATTGATTTCAGGACTCATTTCAGATGATCCGTGAAAAACGAACATACGTGGATATCGGGGCTAAACTTTTCAGTTTTGAAATCCGAGAGCATATTTGGATAACCATTTTGGAGATGCAAGCTTGGCCTCACATGCACAAAGTGACGAATTGATTTAGGGACTCATTTTGGATGATCCGTAAAAAAAACGAGAACGGACGACGGATGTCGGGGCTAAAGTTTTCGTTTTTGAAATACGAGGTATGTTGGATACCCATTTTGGAGATGCAAGTGTGCCCCCGCGGGGAAAAGAATAGCAATTGATTTCGGGATTCATTTTGGATGATCTTGGAAAAATGTACAAATGCGGATATTGGGGTTTGAAATTTTCGGTTTTTAAATTCGAGAGCATATCTGGATACCCATTTTGGAGATGAAAGCGTGGCCCCGCATGCACAAAGTGACAAATTTATTTCGGGACTGATTTCAGACGATCCGTGAAAAACGAACGGACGCGGATATCGGGGGTTGAACTTTTTGGTTTTGAAATCCGAGAGCATATTTGGATACCCATTTTGGAGATGCAAGTGTGGCCCCTCATGCACAAAGTGACAAATTGATTTCACGACCCATTTCTGATGATCCGTGAAAAACGAATAGACGCAGATAACGGGGGCTGAAATTTTCGATTTTGAAATATGAGAGCATATTTGGATACCCATTTTGGAGATGAAAGCGTGGCCTCGGATGCACAAAGTGACAAATCGATTTTGGGCATCATTTTGGATGATCCGTGAAAAACGAACGGACGCGAATATCGGGGGCTAAACTTTTCGGTTTTGAAATATGAGAGCATATTTGGATACCCATTTCGGAGATGCAAGCGTGGCCCCGCATGCACAAAGTGATGAATTTATTTCGGGACTGACTTCGGACTATTCGTGAAAAATGAACAGACGTGGATATCGGGGGCAGAACTTTTCGGTTTTGAAATACGAGAGCATATTTGGATACCCATTTTGGAGATGCAAGCGTGGCCCCAGATGCACAAAGTGACGAATTGAGTTCGGACCTCATTTCGGATGATCCGTGAAAAACGAACGGATGCGAATATCGAGGGCTAAACTTTTCGGTTTAAAAATACGAGAGCATATTTGGATACCCATTTTGGAGATGCAAGCGTGGCCTCAGATGCACAAAGTGAAAAATTGAGTTCGGGCCTCATTTCGAACGATCCGTGAAAAAAAAATGGACGCGAATATCGGGGGCTAAACTTTTTTATTTTGAAATTTGAGAGCATATTTGGATACCCACTTTGGAGATGCAAGCATGGCCCCAGATGCACAAAGTGACGAATTGACTTCAGGACTCAATTCAGGCGATCCGTGAAAAATTAAAAGACGTGGATATCGTGGGCTGAACTTTTGGTCTTGAAATGCAGGAGCATATTTGGATACCCATTTTGGAGATGCAAGCGTGGCCCCGCATGCAAAGTGACAAATTGATTTCGGGACTCATTTCGAGATGGTTCGTGAAAAAACCGGGCGTGGAAGATGGGGCTGAACTTTTCGGTTGTGAAATCTGAGAGCATATTTGAATACCCATTTTGGAGATGCAAGTGTGGCCCCGCATGCACATAGTGACAAATCGATTTCGCGACTCATTTCGGATGATCCGTGAAAAACGAATAGACGCAGATAACGGGGGCTGAAATTTTCGATTTTGAAATATGGGAGCATATTTGGATACCCATTTTGGAGATGCAAGCGTGGCCCCAGATGAACAAAGTGACGAATTGACTTCGGGACTCAATTCAGACGATCCGTGAAAAATGAAAAGACGTGGATATCGGGGGCTGAACTTTTCGGTTGTGAAATGGGAGCATATTTGGATACACTTTAAAAACGTTTTTAAAATGCTTTACAAGTTTTTGAAAAGGATTTAAAACGTTTTTAAAACATTTTAAACAACTTTTAAAACATTGTAAAAGCTTTCTAAAAACATTTTTAAAACATTTTAAAACACTTTTAAAACATTTTAAAATGCTTCACGAGTTCTTCAAGAGGTTCTGAAAACGTTTTAAAACATTTTAAAAGTGTTTTGAAACATTTTAAAATAAATTTAAAACGTTTTAGAAGTGTTTTAAAACATTTTAAAATAAATTTTAAAAGCGTTTCAAAATATTTTAGAAGCGTTTCAAAATATTTTAGAAGTGTTTCAAAATATTTTACAAGTGTTTTAAAATATCTTGGAAGTGTTATAAAAATCCTTTAAAACATTTTACAACTTTTTAAAAATATTTTAAAAGAGTTTCATAATGTCTTAAAAACATTTTTAACGTGTTTAAAATCACGTTATAGCATTTTAAAAAGTGTTTTATAATGTTTTTAAAAATATTATTTTTTACGATTTTATTAAAAAGATTTACTAAAAATGATTAACGCTTTAAATATTTGATTTAAACATATTAATAAGAATTTGGAATATTTTATAAAAGGTTTAAACCATTTTTAAAACATTTATAAAAATTATTGAATGTCAGCTTTATAAGCTTAACTTTATGAAATATTTTGAAATATTTTGAAATGTTACAAAAATCCTCTAAAATATTTTACAATTTTTTTTAAAAATATTTGAAAAGAGTTTTATGATGTGTTAGAAACATTTTAAACGTGTTTAAAAGCACATTATAACATTTTAAAAGGGTTTTATAATATTTTTAAAAACGTTTCTTTTTTTACGATTTTATTAAAAACATTTAATAAAAAGATTAAACGCTTTAAATATTTGATTTAAACATATTGAGAAGAATTTAGAATATTTTATAACAGATTTAAACCATTTATGAAACATTTTTAAAAATTATTGCATGTTTATAATGTTAGCTTTATAAGCTTAACTTTTATTAAATTTTATTTAAAAACGTTTTTAAAACCTAAATAAATGCTTTCAAATATTTTAAATGTGTTTTGAAATGTTTTTCTAACATTGTAAAAGCATTCCGAAAACATTTAAAAACCATTTTAAAACACTTGAAAATGTTTTACAAGTTTTTAAAAAGGATTTAAATATGTTTTAAAACATTTTAAAAGTGTTTTGAAGCATTTTAAAAGTGTTTTGAAGCATTTTGAAAGTGTTTTGAAACATTTTAAAATAAATTTAAAACATTTTAAAAGGGTTTCAAAATATTTAAAAGTGTTCAAAACTATCTTAAGCGTTTGACAATATTTTGAAACTTATAAAAATATTTTAAAACATTTTACAAATTTTTAAAAATATTTTAAAAGAGTTTTATGATGTCTTCAAAACATTTTAAAAGCACATTATAACATTTTAAAAAGTGTTGTATAATGTTTCTAAAAACTTTTTTTTACGATTTTATTATATGTGTTTATTTTAAAACACTTTTAATATAAAATTTAAAATATTTTAGAAGTGTTTTGAAACATTTGAAAATAAGTTTAAAACATTTTAAAAGCGTTTCAAAATATTTTACAAGTGTTTTAAAATATCTTGGAAGCGTTTTTTACAACATTTTGAAATATTTTGAATGATTTTGAAATATTTTGAAATGTTATAAAAATCATTTAAAACATTTTACAAATTTATAAAAATATTTTAAACGAGTTTTATAATGTCTTAAAAACATTTTAAATGTGTTTAAAAGCACGTTATAACATTTTAAAAAGTGTTTTATAATGTTTTTAAAAACGTTTTTTTTTTGCGATTTTATCAAAAATGATTAAACGCTTTAAATATTTGATTTAAGCATATTAATAAGAATTTAGAATATTTTATAAAATCTTTAAACCATTTATAAAACCTTTATAAAAATTATTAAATGTTTATAATGTCAACTTTATTAGTTTAACTTTTATTAAAATGTTATTTATAAACATTTTTAAAAATGAAATAAATGTTTTAAAAGAATTTTAAAAGCGTTTTGAAATATTTTTAAAACATTGTAAAAGCTTTCTAAAAACATTTCTAAACCATTTTAAAACATTTTAAAATGCTTTACGAGTTCTTCAAGAGGTTCTGAAAACGTTTTAAAACATTTTAAAAGTGTTTTGAAACATTTTAAAATAAATTTTAAAAGCGTTTCAAAATATTTTAGAAGCGTTTCAAAATATTTTAGAAGTGATTCAAAATATTTTAAAAGTGTTTTAAAATATCTTGGTAGTGTTTTACAATATTTTGAAATGTTATAAAAATCCTTAAAAACATTTTACAAAAATTTTAAAATATTTTAAACGAGTTTTATAATGTGTTAAATACATTTAAATGTGTTTAAAAGCACGCTATAACAGGGTAAGAAGTTTTTTTATAATGTTTTTAAAACAATTTCTTTTACGATTTCATTAAAAACATTTACTAAAAATGATTAAACACTTAAATATTTGATTTAAACATATTAATAAAAATTTAGAATATTTTATAAAATCTTCGAACCATTTATAAAAATTATTGAATGTCAGATTTATAAGCTTAACTTGATAAGCGTTTTACAATATTTTGAAATATTTTAAAATATTTTGAAATATTATAAAAATCCTTTAAAATATTTTACAAAGTTTTTAAAATATTTTAAAAGAGCTTTATAATGTCTGAAAAACATTTTAAACGTAGATAGTTCGTTAAAAAGGAATAGACGCAGGCTAAACTTTTCGGTTCTGATATCCGAGAGCATATTTGGATATCCATTTTGGAGATGCAAGCGTGGCCTGGATGCACAAAGCGACGAATTGAGTTCGGACCTCATTTTGGATGATCTGTGAAAAACGAACGGATGCGAATATCGAGGGCTAAACTTTTCGGTTTAAAAATTCGAGAGCATATTTGGATACCCATTTTGGAGATGCAAGCGTGGCCACACATGCACAAAGTGATGAATTGATTTAGGGACTCATTTCGAACGATCCATAAAAAACGAATAGACGCAGATATCGGGGTTGAAATTTTCATTTTTGAAATTCGAGAGGATATTTGGATACCGCTTTTGGAGATGCAAGTGTGCCCCCGCATGAACAAAGTGACGAATTGATTTTGGGACTCATTTCGGACGATCTTTGAAAACTGAACGAAAGCGGATATTGGGGGTTGAACTTTTCAGTTTTGAAAGTCGAGAGCATATTTGGATACCCATTTTGGAGATGCAAGCGTGGCCCCGCATGCACAAAGTGATGAATTTATTTCGGGACTGATTTCGGACTATCCGTGAAAAATGAACAGACGTGGATATCGGGGGCAGAACTTTTCGGTTTTGAAATCCGAGAGAATATTTGGATACACATTTTGGAGATGCAAGCATTTCCCCACATGCACAAAGTGACAAATTGATTTCAGGACTCATTTCGGATGATCCGTGAAAAACGAACATACGTGGATATCGGGGGCTAAACTTTTCAGTTTTGAAATCCGAGAGCACATTGGATAACCATTTTGGAGATGCTGCTCCACATGCACAGCTGACGAATGGATAGATCGGGACTCATTTTGATGAACCAGAAAAACTAACTATCATGTCACAAAGTTTATGAAATCGAGGAGTATATTTGGATACCCATTTTGGAGATGGCAGTTCCTCACAGGAAAAGAATGACGAATTGATTTCGGGATTCATTTGGATGATCCTTGAAATGTACAAATGCGGATATTGGGGTTGAATTTTCGTGTTTTAAATTCGAGAGCATATCTGGATACCCATTTTGGAGATGAAAGCGTGGCCTCACATGCACAAAGTGGTCAAATTTATTTCTAGGACTGACTTTGACAATCCAGAAAACGAATTATTTTGATATCAGGGGTTGAACCTTTTGGTTTTGAAATCCGAGAGCATATTTGGATACCCATTTTGGAGATGCAAGTGTGGCCCCTCATGCACAAAGTGACAAATTGATTTCGCGACCCATTTCTGATGATCCTTGAAAAACGAATAGACGCAGATAACGGGGGCTGAAATTTTCGATTTTGAAATATGAGAGCATATTTGGATACCCATTTTGGAGATGAAAGCGTGGCCTCGGATGCACAAAGTGACAAATCGATTTTGGGCATCATTTTGGATGATCCGTGAAAAACGAACAAACGCGAATATCGGGGGCTAAACTTTTAGGTTTTGAAATCTGAGAGCATATTTGGATACCCATTTCGGAGATGCAAGCGTGGCCCCAGATGAACAAAGTGACGAATTGACTTCGGGACTCAATTCAGACGATCCGTGAAAAATGAAAAGACGTGGATATCGGGGGCTGAACCTTTCGGTTGTGAAATCTGAGAGCATATTTGGATACCCATTTTGGAGATGCAAGTGTGGCCCCGCATGCACATAGTGACAAATCGATTTCGCGACTCATTTCGGATGATCCGTGAAAAACGAATTGACGCAGATAACGGGGGCTGAAATTTTCGATTTTGAAATATGAGAGCATATTTGGATACCCATTTTGGAGATGAAAGCGTGGCCTCGGATGCACAAAGTGACAAATTGATTTTGGGCATCATTTTGGATGATCCGTGAAAAACGAACAAACGCGAAGATCGGGGGCTAAACTTTTCGGTTTTGAAATCTGAGAGCATATTTGGATACCCATTTTGGAGATGCAAGCGTGGCCCCAGATGAAAAAAGTGACGAATTGACTTCGGGACTCAATTCAGACGATCCGTGGAAAATTAAAAGACGTGGATATCGGGGGCTGAACTTTTCGGTTTGGAAATATGAGAGCATATTTGGATACCCATTTTGGAGATGCAAGCGTGGCCCCGCATGCACAAAGTGACAAATTGATTTCGGGACTCATTTCGGATGGTTCGTGAAAAAAGAACAGACGGGGAAGATGGGGCTAAACTTTTCGGTTTTGATATCCGAGAGCATATTTGGATACCCATTTTGGAGATGCAAGTGCGGCCCCAGATGCACAAAGTGACGAATTGAGTTCGAACCTCATTTCGGATGATCCGTGAAAAACAAACGCACGCGAATATCGAGGTCTAAACTTTTCGGTTTTAAAATCCGAGAGCATATTTGGATACCTATTTTGGAGATGCAAGTGTGGCCTCGGATGCACAAAGTGACGAATTGATTTCCGGATTCATTTCAGATGATTTGTGAAAAATGAATGAACACAGATATCGGGGGCTGAACTTTTCGGTTTTGAAATCTGAGAGCATATTTGGATACACTTTTAAAACGTTTTAAATTGCTTTACAAGTTTTTGAAAAGGATTTAAAAACGCTTTAAAACATTTTAAACCTTTTTTAAAATATTGTAAAAGCTGTCTAAAAACATTTTTAAACCGTTTTAAAATAGTTTTAAAACGTTTTAATATGCTTTACAAGTTTTTTAAAAGGATTTAAAAACGTTTTAAAACATTTTAAAAGTGTTTTGAAACATTTTAAAATAAATTTAAAACATTTTAGGAGTGTTTTGAAGCATTTTAAAATAAATCTTAAAAGCATTTCAAAATATTGTAAAAGCGTTTCAGAATATCTTGAAAGTGTCTTGAAATATCTTGATAGTGTTTTACAATATTTTGAAATGTTATAAAAATCCTTTAAAACATTTTACAACTTTTTAAAAATATTTTAAAAGAGTTTCATAATGTCTTAAGAACATTTTTAACGTGTTTAAAATCATGTTATAGCATTTTAAAAAGTGTTTTATAATGTTTTTAAAAATATTATTTTTTACGATTTTATTAAAAAGATTTACTAAAAATGATTAAACGTTTTAAATATTTGATTTAAACATATTAATAAGAATTTGGAATATTTTATAAAAGGTTTAAACCATTTTTAAAACATTTATAAAAATTATTGAATGCCAGCTTTATAAGCTTACCTTTATGAAATATTTTGAAATGTTATAAAATCCTCTAAAATATTTTACAAATTTTTATAAAATATTTTAAAAGAGTTTTATGATGTGTTAGAAACATTTTAAACGTGTTTAAAAACACATTATAACATTTTAAAAAGGGTTTTATAATATTTTCAAAAACGTTTCTTCTTTTTACTATTTTATTAAAAACATTTAATAAAAGGATTAAACGCTTTAAATATTTGATTTAAACATATTGAGAAGAATTTAGAATATTTTATAACAGATTTAAACCATTTATGAAACATTTATAAAAATTATTGCATGTTTATAATGTTAGCTTTATAAGCTTAACCTTTATTAAATTTTATTTAAAAACGTTTTTAAAACCTAAATAAATGCTTTCAAATATTTTAAATGTGTTTTGAAATGTTTTTCTAACATTGTAAAAGCATTCTGAAACCATTTTAAAACACTTTTAAAACATTTTAAAATGTTTTACAAGTTTTTAAAAAGGATTTAAATATGTTTTAAAACATTTTAAAAGTGTTTTGAAACATTTTGAAAGTGTTTTGAAACATTTAAAATAAAATTAAAACATTTTAAAAGGGTTTCAAAATATTTAAAGTAATTCAAAACTATCTTAAGCGTTTGACAATATTTTGAAATTTATAAAAATATTTTAAAACATTTTACAAATTTTTAAAAATATTTTAAAAGAGTTTTATGATGTCTTCAAAACATTTTAAAAGCACATTATAACATTCTAAAAAGTGTTGTATAATGTTTCTAAAAACTTTTTTTTACGATTTTATTAAATGTGTTTATTTTAAAACACTTTTAATATAAAATTTAAAATATTTTAGAAGTGTTTTGAAACATTTGAAAATAAGTTTAAAACATTTTAAAAGCGTTTCAAAATATTTTACAAGTGTTTTAAAATATCTTGGAAGCGTTTTTTACAACATTTTGAAAATTTTTGAATGATTTTGAAATATTTTGAAATGTTATAAAAATCATTTAAAACATTTTACAAATTTATAAAAATATTTTAAACGAGTTTTGTAATGTCTTAAAAACATTTTAAATGTGTTTAAAAGCACGCTATAACATTTTAAAAAGTGTTTTATAATGTTTTTAAAAACGTTTTTTTTTGCGATTTTATCAAAAATGATTAAACGCTTTAAATATTTGATTTAAGCATATTAATAAGAATTTAGAATATTTTATAAAATCTTTAAACCATTTATAAAACCTTTATAAAAATTATTAAATGTTTATAATGTCAACTTTATTAGTTTAACTTTTATTAAAATGTTATTTATAAACATTTTTAAAAATGAAATAAATGTTTTAAAAGAATTTTAAAAGCGTTTTGAAATATTTTTAAAACATTGTAAAAGCTTTCTAAAAACATTTCTAAACCATTTTAAAACATTTTAAAATGCTTTACGAGTTCTTCAAGAGGTTCTGAAAACGTTTTAAAACATTTTACAAGTGTTTTGAAACATTTTAAAATAAATTTTAAAAGCGTTTCAAAATATTTTAGAAGCGTTTCAAAATATTTTAGAAGTGATTCAAAATATTTTAAAAGTGTTTTAAAATATCTTGGAAGTGTTTTACAATATTTTGAAATGTTATAAAAATCCTTAAAAATATTTTACAAAATTTTTAAAATATTTTAAACGAGTTTTATAATGTGTTAAATACATTTAAATGTGTTTAAAAGCACGCTATAACAGTTTAAAAAGTTTTTTATAATATTTTTAAAACAATTTTTTTTACGATTTCATTAAAAACATTTACTAAAAATGATTAAACACTTTAAATATTTGATTTAAACATATTAATAAAAATTTAGAATATTTTATAAAATCTTCGAACCATTTATAAAAATTATTGAATGTCAGATTTATAAGCTTAACTTGATAATCGTTTTACAATATTTTGAAATATTTTAAAATATTTTGAAATGTTATAAAAATCCTTTAAAATATTTTACAAAGTTTTTAAAATATTTTAAAAGAGCTTTATAATGTCTGAAAAACATTTTAAACGTAGATAGTTCGTTAAAAAGGAATAGATTTTAAAGCAAACTTCTTTCTGCTCTCAGAGTCCGAGAGCATATTTGGATACCCATTTTGGAGATGCAAGCGTGGCCCCAGATGCACAAAGTGACGAATTGAGTTCGGACCTCATTTTGGATGATCCGTGAAAAACGAACGGATGCGAATATCGAGGGCTAAACTTTTCGGTTTAAAAATTCGAGAGCATATTTGGATACCCATTTTGGAGATGCAAGCGTGGCCCCACATGCACAAAGTGATGAATTGATGTAGGGACTCATTTCGAACGATCCATAAAAAACGAATAGACGCAGATATCGGGGTTGAAATTTTCATTTTTGAAATTCGAGAGCATATTTGGATACCGCTTTTGGAGATGCAAGTGTGCCCTCGCATGAACAAAGTGACGAATTGATTTTGGGACTCATTTCGGACGATCTTTGAAAACTGAACGAAAGCGGATATTGGGGGTTGAACTTTTCAGTTTTGAAATTCGAGAGCATATTTGGATACCCATTTTGGAGATGCAAGCGTGGCCCTGTATGCACAAAGTGATGAATTTATTTCGGGACTGATTTCATCATTCTAGAAAATGAACAGACAGGATATCTAAGTAACTGCTTGAAATCCGAGAGAATATTTGGATACACATTTTGAGATGCAAGCGTTTCTCACATGCACAAAGTGACAAATTGATTTCAGACTCATTTCAAGAGGATCCGTGAAAACGAACATACGTCCATATCACAAACTTTTCGCTTCTTACCGAGAGCATATTTGGATAACCATTTTGGAGATGCAAGCGTGGCCTCACATGCACAAAGTGACGAATTGATTTAGGGACTCATTTTTGATGATCCGTAAAAAACGAACGGACGCGGATGTCGGGGGCTAAAGTTTTCGTTTTTGAAATCTGAGAGTATATTTGGATACCCATTTTGGAGATGCAAGTGTGTCCCCGCAGGAAAAGAATGACGAATTGATTTCGGGATTCATTTTGGATGATCCTTGAAAAATGTACAAATGCGGATATTGGGGGTTGAAATTTTCGGTTTTTTAATTCGAGAGCATATCTAGATACCCATTTTGGAGATGAAAGCGTGGCCCCGCATGCACAAAGTGACAAATTTATTTCGAGACTGATTTCAGACGATCCGTGAAAAACGAACGGACGCGGATATCAGGGGTTGAACTTTTTGGTTTTGAAATCCGAGAGCATATTTGGATACCCATTTTGGAGATGCAAGTGTGGCCCCTCATGCACAAAGTGACAAATTGATTTCGCGACCCATTTCTGATGATCCGTGAAAAACGAATAGACGCAGATAACGGGGGCTGAAATCTTCGATTTTGAAATATGAGAGCATATTTGGATACCCATTTTGGAGATGAAAGCGTGGCCTCGGATGCACAAAGTGACAAATTGATTTTGGGCATCATTTTGGATGATCCGTGAAAAACGAACAAACGCGAATATCGGGGGCTAAACTTTTCGGTTTTGAAATCTGAGAGCGTATTTGGATACCCATTTTGGAGATGCAAGCGTGGCTCCAGATGAACAAAGTGACGAATTGACTTCGGGACTCAATTCAGACGATCCGTGAAAAATGAAAAGACGTGGATATCGGGGGCTGAACTTTTCGGTTGTGAAATCTGAGAGCATATTTGGATACCCATTTGGGAGATGCAAGTGTGGCCCCGCATGCACATAGTGACAAATCGATTTCGCGACTCATTTCGGATGATCCGCGAAAAACGAATAGACGCAGATAACGGGGGATGAAATTTTCGATTTTGAAATATGAGAGCATATTTGGATACCCATTTTGGAGATGAAAGCGTGGCCTCGGATGCACAAAGTGACAAATTGAGTTTGGGGCTCATTTTGGACGATCCGTGAAAAACGAATGGACGCGAATATCGGGGGCTAAACTTTTCGGTTTTGAAATCTGAGAGCATATTTGGATACCCATTTTGGAGATGCAAGCGTGGCCCCAGATGAAAAAAGTGAGGAATTGACTTCGGGACTCAATTCAGACGATCCGTGAAAAATTAAAAGACGTGGATATCGGGGGCTGAACTTTTCGGTTTTGAAATCTGAGAGCATATTTGGATACCCATTTTGGAGATGCAAGCGTGGCCCCGCATGCACAAAGTGACAAATTGATTTCGGGACTCATTTCGGATGGTTCGTGGAAAAAGAACAGACGTGGAAGATGGGACTAAACTTTTCGGTTTTGATATCCGAGAGCATATTTGGATACCCATTTTGGAGATGCAAGTGCGGCCCCAGATGCACAAAGTGACGAATTGAGTTCGGACCTCATTTCGGATGATCCGTGAAAAACAAACGTACGCGAATATCGAGGTCTAAACTTTTCGGTTTTAAAATCCGAGAGCATATTTGGATACCTATTTTGGAGATGCAAGTGTGGCCCCGGATGCACAAAGTGACGAATTGATTTCCGGATTCATTTCAGACGATTTGTGAAAAATGAATGAACATAGATATCGGGGGCTGAACTTTTCGGTTTTGAAATCTGAGAGCATATTTGGATACACTTTTAAAACGTTTTAAAATGCTTTACAAGTTTTTGAAAAGGATTTAAAAACGTTTTAAAACATTTTAAACCTTTTTTAAAATATTGTAAAAGCTTTCTAAAAACATTTTTAAACTGTTTTAAAACACTTTTAAAACGTTTTAAAATGCTTTACAAGTTTTTTAAAAGGATTTAAAAACGTTTTAAAACATTTTAAAAGTGTTTTGAAACATTTTAAAATAAATTTAAAACATTTTAGGAGTGTTTTGAAGCATTTTAAAATAAATCTTAAAAGCATTTCAAAATATTTTAAAAGCGTTTCAGAATATCTTGAAAGTGTCTTGAAATATCTTGATAGTGTTTTACAATATTTTGAAATGTTATAAAAATCCTTTAAAACATTTTACAACTTTTTAAAAATATTTTAAAAGAGTTTCATAATGTCTTAAGAACATTTTTAACGTGTTTAAAATCATGTTATAGCATTTTAAAAAGTGTTTTATAATGTTTTTAAAAATATTATTTTTAACGATTTTATTAAAAAGATTTACTAAAAATGATTAAACGCTTTAAATATTTGATTTAAACATATTAATAAGAATTTGGAATATTTTATAAAAGGTTTAAACCATTTCTAAAACATTTATAAAAATTATTGAATGTCAGCTTTATAAGCTTAACTTTATGAAATATTTTGAAATATTTTGAAATGTTATAAAAATCCTCTAAAATATTTTACAAATTTTTTAAAAATATTTTAAAAGAGTTTTATGATGTGTTAGAAACATTTTAAACGTGTTTAAAAGCACATTATAACATTTTAAAAGGGTTTTATAATATTTTTAAAAACGTTTCTTTTTTTACGATTTTATTAAAAAACATTTAATAAAAGGATTAAACGCTTTAAATATTTGATTTAAACATATTGAGAAGAATTTAGAATATTTTATAACAGATTTAAACCATTTATGAAACATTTATAAAAATTATTGCATGTTTATAATGTTAGCTTATAAGCTTAACTTTTATTAAATTTTATTTAAAAACGTTTTTAAAACCTAAATAAATGCTTTCAAATATTTTAAATGTGTTTTGAAATGTTTTTCTAACATTGTAAAAGCATTCTGAAAACATTTAAAAACCATTTTAAAACACTTTAAAATGTTTTACAAGTCTTTAAAAAGGATTTAAATATGTTTTAAAACATTTTAAAAGTGTTTTGAAGCATTTTGAAAGTGTTTTGAAACATTTTAAAATAAATTTAAAACATTTTAAAAGGGTTTCAAAATATTTAAAAGTGTTCAAAACTATCTTAAGCGTTTGACAATATTTTGAAATTTATAAAAATATTTTAAAACATTTTACAAATTTTTAAAAATATTTTAAAAGAGTTTTATGATGTCTTCAAAACATTTTAAAAGCACATTATAACATTTTAAAAAGTGTTGTATAATGTTTCTAAAAACTTTTTTTTACGATTTTATTATATGTGTTTATTTTAAAACACTTTTAATATAAATTTAAAATATTTTAGAAGTGTTTTGAAACATTTAAAAATAAATTTAAAACATTTTAAAAGCGTTTCAAAATATTTTATAAGTGTTTTAAAATATCTTGAAAGCGTTTTTTACAATATTTTGAAAATTTTTGAATGATTTTGAAATATTTTGAAATGCTATAAAAATCATTTAAAACATTTTACAAATTTATAAAAATATTTTAAACGAGTTTTATAATGTCTTAAAAACATTTTAAATGTGTTTAAAAGCACGTTATAACATTTTAAAAAGTGTTTTATTATGTTTTTAAAAACGTTTTTTTGCGATTTTATCAAAAATGATTAAACGCTTTAAATATTTGATTTAAGCATACTAATAAGAATTTAGAATATTTTATAAAAGCTTTAAACCATTTATAAAACCTTTATAAAAATTTTTAAATGTTTATAATGTCAACTTTATTAGTTTAACTTTTATTAAATGTTATTTATAAACATTTTTAAAAATGAAATAAATGTTTTTAAATATTTTAAAAGAATTTTAAACATGTTTTGAAATATTTTAAAACATTGTAAAAGCTTTCTAAAAACATTTCTAAACCATTTTAAAACACTTTTAAAACATTTTAAAATGCTTTACGAGTTCTTCAAGAGGTTCTGAAAACGTTTTAAAACATTTTAAAAGTGTTTTGAAACATTTCAAAATAAATTTAAAACGTTTTAGAAGTGTTTTGAAACATTTTAAAATAACTTTTAAAAGCGTTTCAAAATATTTTAGAAGTGTTTAAAAATATTTTAAAAGTGTTTCAAAATATCTTGGAAGTGTTTTACAATATTTTGAAATGTTATAAAAATCCTTAAAAACATTTTACAAAATTTTTAAAATATTTTAAACGAGTTTTATAATGTGTTAAATACATTTAAATGTGTATAAAAGCACGCTATAACAGGGTAAGAAGTTTTTTTATAATGTTTTTAAAACAATTTTTTTTACGATTTCATTAAAAACATTTACTAAAAATGATTAAACACTTTAAATATTTGATTTAAACATATTAATAAAAATTTAGAATATTTTATAAAATCTTCGAACCATTTATAAAAATTATTGAATGTCAGATTTATAAGCTTAACTTGATAAGCGTTTTACAATATTTTGAAATATTTTTAAATGTTATAAAAATCCTTTAAAATATTTTACAAAGTTTTTAAAATATTTTAAAAGAGCTTTATAATGTCTGAAAAACATTTTAAACGTAGATAATTCGTTAAAAAGGAATAGACGCAGGCTAAACTTTTCGGTTTTGATATCCGAGAGCATATTTGGATATCCATTTTGGAGATGCAAGCGTGGCCCCAGATGCACAAAGTGACGAATTGAGTTCGGACCTCATTTTGGATGATCTGTGAAAAACGAACGGATGCGAATATCGAGGGCTAAACTTTTCGGTTTAAAAATTCGAGAGCATATTTGGATACCCATTTTGGAGATGCAAGCGTGTCCCCACATGCACAAAGTGATGAATTGATTTAGGGACTCATTTCGAACGATCCATAAAAAACGAATAGACGCAGATATCGGGGTTGAAATTTTCATTTTTGAAATTCGAGAGCATATTTGGATACCGCTTTCGGAGATGCAAGTGTGCCCCCGCATGAACAAAGTGACGAATTGATTTTGGGACTCATTTCCGACGATCTTTGAAAACTGAACGAAAGCGGATATTGGGGGTTGAACTTTTCAGTTTTGAAATTCGAGAGCATATTTGGATACCCATTTTGGAGATGCAAGCGTGGCCCCACGTGCACAAAGTGATGAATTTATTTCGGGACTGATTTCGGACTATCCGTGAAAAATGAACAGACGTGGATATCGGGGGCAGAACTTTTCGGTTTTGAAATCCGAGAGAATATTTGGATACACATTTTGGAGATGCAAGCGTTTCCCCACATGCACAAAGTGACAAATTGATTTCAGGACTCATTTCAGATGATCCGTGAAAAACGAACATACGTGGATATCGGGGGCCAAACTTTTCAGTTTTGAAATCCGAGAGCATATTTGGATAACCATTTTGGAGATGCAAGCGTGGCCTCACATGCACAAAGTGACGAATTGATTTAGGGACTCATTTTGGATGATCCATAAAAAACGAACGGACGCGGATGTCGGGGGCTAAAATTTTCGTTTTTGAAATCTGAGAGTATATTTGGATACCCATTTTGGAGATGCAAGTGTGCCCCTGCAGGAAAAGAATGACGAATTGATTTCGGGATTCATTTTGGATGATCCTTGAAAAATGTACAAATGCGAATATTTGGGGTTGAAATTTTCGGTTTTTAAATTCGAGGGCATATCTGGATACCCGTTTTGGAGATGAAAGCGTGGCCCCGCATGCACAAAGTGACAAATTTATTTCGGGACTGATTTCAGACGATCCGTGAAAAACAAACGGACGCGGATATCTCGGGTTGAAATTTTTGGTTTTGCAATCCGAGAGCATATTTCGATACCCATTTTGGAGATGCAAGTTTGGCCCCTCATGCACAAAGTGACAAATTGATTTCGCGACTCATTTTACTTCATTTGTGAAAAATGAATGAACACAGATATTTGGGGGTGAACTTTTCTGGCTGAAATCGAGAGCATATTTGGATACACTTTTAAAACGTTTTAAAATGCTTTACAAGTTTTTGAAAAGGATTTAAAAACGTTTTAAAACATTTTAAACCTTTTATAAAATATTGTAAAAGATTTCTAAAAACATTTTAAAACCGTTTTAAAACACTTTTAAAACGTTTTAA
This sequence comes from Pinus albicaulis, assembly GCA_034641835.2. Classification (NCBI taxonomy): domain Eukaryota; kingdom Viridiplantae; phylum Streptophyta; class Pinopsida; order Pinales; family Pinaceae; genus Pinus; species Pinus albicaulis. Next base: position 749,967,021 of record CM076575.1, on the reverse strand, counting down.
AATGCTTTACAAGTTTTTTAAAAGGATTTAAAAACGTTTTAAAACATTTTAAAAGTGTTTTGAAACATTTTAAAATAAATTTAAAACATTTTAGAAGTGTTTTGAAACATTTTAAAATAAATCTTAAAAGCATTTCAAAATATTTTAAAAGCGTTTCAGAATATCTTAAAACTATCTTGAAATATCTTGATAGTGTTTTACAATATTTTGAAATGTTATAAAAATCCTTTAAAACATTTTACAACTTTTTAAAAATATTTTAGAAGAGTTTCATAATGTCTTAAAAACATTTTTAACGTGTTTAAAATCGTGTTATAGCATTTTAAAAAGTGTTTTATAATGTTTTTAAAAATATTATTTTTTACGATTTTATTAAAAAGATTTACTAAAAATGATTAAACGATTTAAATATTTGATTTAAACATATTAATAAGAATTTGGAATATTTTATAAAAGGTTTAAACCATTTTTAAAACATTTATAAAAATTATTGAATGTCAGCTTTATAAACTTAACTTTATGAAATATTTTGAAATATTTTGAATGGTTGTAAAAATCCTCTAAAATATTTTACAAATTTTTTAAAAATATTTTAAAAGAGTTTTATGATGTGTTAGAAACATTTTAAACGTGTTTAAAAGCACATTATAACATTTTAAAAAGGGTTTTATAATATTTTTAAAAACGTTTCTTTTTTTACAATTTTATTAAAAACATATAATAAAAAGATTAACGCTTTAAATATTTGATTTAAACATATTGAGAAGAATTTAGAATATTTTATAACAGATTTAAACCATTTATGAAACATTTATAAAAATTATTGCATGTTTATAATGTTAGCTTTATAAGCTTAACTTTTATTAAATTTTATTTTAAAACGTTTTTAAAACCTAAATAAATTCTTTCAAATATTTTAAATGTGTTTTGAAATGTTTTTCTAACATTGTAAAAGCATTCTGAAAACATTTAAAAACCATTTTAAAACACTTTTAAAACATTTTAAAATGTTTTACAAGTTTTTAAAAAGAATTTAAATATGTTTTAAAGCATTTTAAAAGTGTTTTGAAACATTTTAAAAGTGTTTTGAAGCATTTTAAAAGTGTTTTGAAACATTTTAAAATAAATTTAAAACATTTTAAAAGGGTTTCAAAATATTTAAAAGTGTTCAAAAATATCTTAAGTGTTTGACAATATTTTGAAATATATAAAAATATTTTAAAACATTTTACAAATTTTAAAAAATATTTTAAAAGAGTTTTATGATGTCTTCAAAACATTTTAAAAGCACATTATAACATTTTAAAAAGTGTTGTATAATGTTTCTAAAAACTTTTTTTTACGATTTTATTAAATGTGTTTATTTTAAAATACTTTTAATATAAAATTTAAAATATTTTAGAAGTGTTTTGAAACATTTAAAAATAAATTTAAAACATTTTAAAAGCATTTCAAAATATTTTACAAGTGTTTTAAAATATCTTGGAAGCGTTTTTTACAACATTTTGAAATTTTTTGAATGATTTTGAATTTTTTTGAAATGTTATAAAAATCATTTAAAACATTTTACAAATTTATAAAAATATTTTAAACAAGTTTTATAATGTCTTAAAAACATTTTAAATGTGTTTAAAAGCACGTTATAACATTTTAAAAAGTGTTTTATAATGTTTTTAAAAACGTTTTTTTGCGATTTTATCAAAAATGATTAAACGCTTTAAATATTTGATTTAAGCATATTAAAAAGAATTTAGAATATTTTATAAAAGCTTTAAACCATTTATAAAACCTTTATAAAAATTATTAAATGTTTATAATGTCAACTTTATTAGTTTAACTTTTATTAAATGTTATTTATAAACATTTTTAAAAATGAAATAAATGTTTTTAAATATTTTAAAAGAATTTTAAAAGTGTTTTGAAATATTTTTAAAACATTGTAAAAGCTTTCTAAAAACATTTTAAAACACTTTTAAAACATTTTAAAATGCTTTACGAGTTCTTCAAGAGGTTCTGAAAACATTTTAAAAGTGTTTTGAAACATTTTAAAATAAATTTAAAACGTTTTAGAAGTGTTTTGAAACATTTTAAAATAAATTTTAAACGCGTTTCAAAATATTTTAGAAGCGTTTCAAAATATTTTAGAAGTGTTTCAAAATATCTTGGAAGTGTTTTACAATATTTTGAAATGTTATAAAAATCCTTAAAAACATTTTACAAAATTTTAAAAATATTTTAAACGAGTTTTATAATGTGTTAAATACATTTAAATGTGTTTAAAAGCACGCTATAACAGTTTAAAAAGTTTTTTATAATGTTTTTAAAACAATTTTTTTTTACGATTTCATTAAAAACATTTACTAAAAATAATTAAACACTTTAAATATTTGATTTAAACATATTAATAAAAATTTAGAATATTTTATAAAATCTTCGAACCATTTATAAAAATTATTGAATGTCAGATTTATAAGCTTAACTTGATAAGCGTTTTACAATATTTTAAGATGTTTTGAAATGTTATAAAAGTCCTTTAAAATATTTTACAAAGTTTTTAAAATATTTTAAAAGAGCTTTATAATGTCTGAAAAACATTTTAAACGTAGATAGTTCGTTAAAAAGCAATAGACGCAGGCTAAACTTTTCGGTTCTGATATCCGAGAGCATATTTGGATATCCATTTTGGAGATGCAAGCGTGGCCCCAAATGCACAAAGTGACGAATTGAGTTCGGACCTCATTTCGGATGATACGTGTGAAAAAACGAACGGATGTGAATATCGAGGGCTAAACTTTTTGGTTTAAAAATTCGAGAGCATATTTGGATACCCATTTTGGAGATGCAAGCGTGGCCCCACATGCACAAAGTGATGAATTGATTTAGGGACTCATTTCGAACGATCCATAAAAAACGAATAGACGAAGATATCGGGGTTGAAATTTTCATTTTTGAAATTCGAGAGCATATTTGGATACCGCTTTTGGAGATGCAAGTGTGCCCCCGCATGAACAAAGTGACGAATTGATTTTGGGACTCATTTCGGACGATCTTTGAAAACTGAACGAAAGTGGATATTGGGGGTTGAAATTTTCAGTTTTGAAATTCGAGAGCATATTTGGATATCCGTTTTGGAGATGTAAGTGTGGCCCCGCATGCACAAAGTGATGAATTTATTTCGGGACTGATTTCGGACTATCCGTGAAAAATGAATAAACGTGGATATCGGGCAGAACTTTTCGGTTTTGAAATCCGAGAGCATATTTGGATACACATTTTGGAGATGCAAGCGTTTCCCCACATGCACAAAGTGACAAATTGATTTCAGGACTCATTTCAGATGATCCGTGAAAAACGAACATACGTGGACATCGGGGGCTAAACTTTTCAGTTTTGAAATCCGAGAGCATATTTGGATAACCATTTTGGAGATGCAAGCGTGGCCTCACATGCACAAAGTGACGAATTGATTTAGGGACTCATTTTGGATGATCCGTAAAAAACGAACGGACGCGGATGTCGGGGGCTAAAATTTTCGTTTTTGAAATCTGAGAGTATATTTGGATACCCATTTTGGAGATGCGAGTGTGCCCCCGCAGGAAAAGAATGACGAATTGATTTCGGGATTCATTTTGGATGATCCTTGAAAAATGTACAAATGCGGATATTGGGGGTTGAAATTTTCGGTTTTGAAATTCGAGAGCATATCTGGATACCCATTTTGGAGATGAAAGCGTGGCCCCGCATGCACAAAGTGACAAATTTATTTCGGGACTGATTTCAGACGATCCGTGAAAAACGAACGGACGCGGATATCAGGGGTTGAACTTTTTGGTTTTGAAATCCGAGAGCATAGTTGGATACCCATTTTGGAGATGCAAGTGTGGCCCCTCATGCACAAAGTGACAAATTGATTTCGCGACTCATTTCGGATGATCCGTGAAAAACGAATAGACGCAGATAACGGGGGCTGAAATTTTCGATTTTTAAATATGAGAGCATATTTGGATACCCATTTTGGAGATGAAAGCGTGGCCTCGGATGCACAAAGTGACAAATTGAGTTTGGGCCTCATTTTGGACGATCCGTGAAAAATGAACGGACGCGAATATCGGGGGCTAAACTTTTCGGTTTTGAAATATGAGAGCATATTTGGATACCCATTTTGGAGATGCAAGCGTGGCCCCAGATGAACAAAGTGACGAATTGACTTCGGGACTCAATTCAGACGATCCGTGAAAAATGAAAAGACGTGGATATCGGGGGATGAACTTTTCGGTTGTGAAATCTGAGAGCATATTTGGATACCCATTTTGGAGATGCAAGTGTGGCCCCGCATGCACATAGTGACAAATCGATTTCGCGACTCATTTCGGATGATCCGCGAAAAACGAATAGACGCAGATAACGGGGGTTGAAATTTTCGATTTTGAAATATGAGAGCATATTTGGATACCCATTTTGGAGATGAAAGCGTGGCCTCGGATGCACAAAGTGACAAATTGAGTTTGGGCCTCATTTTGGACGATCCGTGAAAAACGAACGGAAGCGAATATCGGGGGCTAAACTTTTCGGTTTTGAAATCCGAGAGCATATTTGGATACCCATTTTGGAGATGCAAGCGTGGGCCCAGATGAACAAAGTGACGAATTGACTTCGGGACAATTCGGACGTCCGTGAAAAATTAAAAGACGTGGATATCGGGGGCTGAACTTTTCGGTTTTGAAATCTGAGAGCATATTTGGATACCCATTTTGGAGATGCAAGCGTGGCCCCGCATGCAGAAAGTGACAAATCGATTTCGCGACTCATTTCGGATGGTTCGTGAAAAAGAACAGACGTGGAAGATGGGGCTAAAATTTTCGGTTTTGATATCCGAGAGCATATTTGGATACCCATTTTGGAGATGCAAGTGCGGCCCCAGATGCACAAAGTGACGAATTGAGTTTGGACCTCATTTCGGATGATCCGTGAAAAACAAACGCACGCGAATATCGAGGTCTAAACTTTTCGGTTTTAAAATCCGAGAGCATATTTGGATACCTATTTTGGAGATGCAAGTGTGGCCCCGGATGCACAAAGTGACGAATTGATTTCGGGATTCATTTCGGACGATTTGTGAAAAATGAATGAACACAGATATCGGGGGCTGAACTTTTCGGTTTTGAAATCTGAGAGCATATTTGGATACACTTTTAAAACGTTTTAAAATGCTTTACAAGTTTTTGAAAAGGATTTTAAAACGTTTTAAAACATTTTAAACCTTTTTAAAAATATTGTAAAAGCTTTCTAAAAACATTTTTAAACCGTTTTAAAACACTTTTAAAACGTTTTAAAATGCTTTACAAGTTTTTTAAAAGGATTTAAAAACGTTTTAAAACATTTTAAAAGTGTTTTGAAACATTTTAAAATAAATTTAAAACATTTTAGAAGTGTTTTGAAACATTTTAAAATAAACCTTAAAAGCAGCTCAAAATATTTTAAAAGCGTTTCAGAATATCTTAAAAGTGTCTTGAAATATCTTGATAGTGTTTTACAATATTTTGAAATGTTATAAAAATCCTTTAAAACATTTTAGAACTTTTTAAAAATATTTTAAAAGAGTTTCATAATGTCTTAAAATCATTTTTAACGTGTTTAAAATCACGTTATAGCATTTTAAAAAGTGTTTTATAATGTTTTTAAAAATATTATTTTTTACGATTTTATTAAAAAGATTTACTAAAAATGATTAAACGCTTCAAATATTTTAAATGTGTTTTGAAATGTTTTTATAACATTGTAAAAGCATTCTGAAAACATTTAAAAACCATTTTAAAACACTTTAAAACACTTTAAAATGTTTTACAAGTTTTCAAAACGGATTTAAATATGTTTTAAAACATTTTAAAAGTGTTTTGAAACATTTTAAAATAAATTTAAAACATTTTAAAAGTGTTTTGAAGCATTTTAAAAGTGTTTTGAAACATTTTAAAATAAATTTAAAACATTTGAAAAAGGTTTCAAAATATTTAAAAGTGTTCAAAAATATCTTAAGCGTTTGACAATATTTTGAAATATTTTGAAATTTATAAAAATATTTTAAAACATTTTACAAATTTTTAAAAATATTTTAAAAGAGTCTTATGATGTCTTCAAAACATTTTAAAGCGCAGATCTAATTCATATGAGTGTTGTATAATGTTTTAAAAACTTTTTTTTACGATTTTATTAAATGTGTTTATTTTAAAACACTTTTAATATAAAATTTAAAATATTTTAGAAGTGTTTTGAAACATTTAAAATAAATTTAAAACATTTTAAAAGCGTTTCAAAATATTTTACAAGTGTTTTAAAATATCTTGGAAACGTTTTTTACAACATTTTGAAATTTTGAATGATTTTGAAATATTTTGAAATGTTATAAAAATCATTAAAACATTTACAAATTTATAAAAATATTTTAAAGGTTTTATAATGTCTTAAACATTTAGAAATGTGTTTAAAAACGTTATAACATTTTAAAAAGTGTTTTATAATGTTTTTAAAAACGTTTTTTTTTTTGCGATTTAATTAAAAATGATTAAACGCTTTAAATATTTGATTTAAGCATATCAATAAGAATTTAGAATATTTTATAGAAGCTTTAAACCATTTATAAAACCCTTATAAAAATTATTAAATGTCTATAATGTCAACTTTATTAGTTTAACTTTTATTAAATGTTATTTATAAACATTTTAAAAAATGAAATAAACGCTTTTAAATATTTTAAAAGAATTTTAAAAGTGTTTTTAAATGTTTTTAAAACATTGCAAAAGCTTTCTAAAAACATTTTTAAACCATTTTAAAACACTTTTAAAACATTTTAAAATGCTTTACAAGTTCTTCAAGATGTTCTGAAAACGTTTTAAAACATTTTAAAAGTGTTTTGAAATGTTTTAAAATAAATTTAAAACGTTTTAGAAGTGTTTTGAAACATTTTAAAATAAATTTTAAAAACATTTCAAAATATTTTAGCGTTTCAAAATATTTTAGAAGTGTTCAAATATTTACAAAAGTGTTTTAAAATATCTTGGAAGTGTTTTACAATATTTTGAAATGTGTAAAAATCCTTAAAAACATTTTACAAAATTTTTAAAATATTTTAAACGAGTTTTATAATGTGTTAAATACATTTAAATGTGTTTAAAAGCACGCTATAACAAGTTAAGAAGTTTTTTATAATGTTTTTAAAACAATTTTTTTTACGATTTCATTAAAAACATTTACTAAAAATGATTAAACACTTTAAATATTTGATTTAAACATATTAATAAAAATTTAGAATATTTTATAAAATCTTCGAACCATTTATAAAAATTATTGAATGTCAGATTTATAAGCTTAACTTGATAAGCGTTTTACAATATTTTGAAATATTTTGAAATGTTATAAAAGTCCTTCAAAATATTTTACAAAGTTTTTAAAATATTTTAAAAGAGCTTTATAATGTCTGAAAAACATTTTAAACGTAGATAGTTCGTTAAAAAGGAATAGACGCAGGCTAAAATTTTCGATTATGATATCCGAGAGCATATTTGGATATCCATTTTGGAGATGCAAGCGTGGCCCCAGATGCACAAAGTGACGAATTGAGTTCGGACCTCATTTCGGATGATCTGTGAAAAACGAACGGATACGAATATCGAGGGATAAACTTTTCGGTTTAAAAATTCGAGAGCATATTTGGATACCCATTTTGGAGATGCAAGCATGGCCCCACATGCACAAAGTGATGAATTGATTTAGGGACTCATTTCGAACGATCCATAAAAAACGAATAGACGCAGATATCGGGGTTGAAATTTTCATTTTTGAAATTCGAGAGCATATTTGGATACCGCTTTTGGAGATGCAAGTGTCCCCCCACATGAACAAAGTGACGAATTGATTTTGGGACTCATTTCGGACGATCTTTGAAAGCGAGAACGAAAGCGGATATTGGGGGTTGAACTTGCTGATGTTTTAGAATTCGAGCATATGCGGATACCCATTTGGGAGATGTGACGTGGCCCAGAATGCATAAAGTGACAAATTTATTTAGATGATTTTGGACTATCTGAAGTGAAAAATGAATAGACGTGGAAATCGATGAACTTTCGGTTTTTTTATCCGAGAGCATATTTGGATAACCATTTTGGAGATGCGAGCGTGGCCTCACATGCACAAAGTGACGAATTGATTTAGGGACTCATTTTGGATGATCCGTAAAAAACGAACGGACGCGGATGTCGGGGGCTAAAATTTTCATTTTTGAAATCTGCGAGTATATTTGGATACCCATTTTGGAGATGCAAGTGTGCCCCCGCAGGAAAAGAATGACGAATTGATTTCGGGATTCATTTTGGATGATCCTTGAAAAATGTACAAATGCGGATTTGGGGGTTGAAATTTTGGAGATGCAAGCGTGGCCTCGGATGCACAAAGTGACAAATTGAGTTTGGGCCTCATTTTGGACGATCCATGAAAAACGAACGGACGCGAATATCGGGGGCTAAACTTTTCGGTTTTAAAATCTGAGAGCATATTTGGATACCCATTTTGGAGATGCAAGCGTGGCCCCAGATGAAAAAAAGTGACGAATTGACTTCGGGACTCAATTCAGACGATCCGTGAAAAATGAAAAGACGTGGATATCGGGGGCTGAACTTTTCGGTTTTGAAATCTGAGAGCATATTTGGATACCCATTTTGGAGATGCAAGCATGGCCCCGCATGCACAAAGTGACAAATTGATTTCGGGACTCATTTAGGATGGTTCGTGAAAAAAGAACAGATGTGGAAGATGGGACTAAAATTTTCGGTTTTGATATCTGAGAGCATATTTGGATACCCATTTTGGAGATGCAAGTGCGGCCCCAGATGCACAAAGTGACGAATTGAGTTCAGACCTCATTTCGGATGATCCGTGAAAAAAAAACGCACGCGAATATCGAGGTCTAAACTTTTGGTTTTAAAATCCGAGAGCATATTTGGATACCTATTTTGGAGATGCGAGTGTGGCCCCGAATGCACAAAGTGACGAATTGATTTCGGGATTCATTTCAGACGATTTGTGAAAAATGAATGAACACAGATATCAGGGGCTGAACTTTTCGGTTTTGAAATCTGAGAGCATATTTGGATACACTTTTAAAACGTTTTGAAATGATTTACAAGTTTTTGAAAAGGATTTAAAAGCATTTTAAAACATTTTAAACCTTTTTTAAAATATTGTAAAAGCTTTCTAAAAACACTTTTAAAACGTTTTAAAATGCTTTACAAGTTTTTTAAAATGTTTTAAAACGTTTTTAAAACATTTTAAAAGTGTTTTGAAACATTTTAAAATAAATTTAGAACATTTTAGAAGTGTTTTGAAACATTTTAAAATAAATCTTAAAAGCATTTCAAAATATTTTAAAAGCGTTTCAGAATATCTTAAAAGTGTCTTGAAATATATTGATAGTGTTTTACAATATTTTGAAATGTTATAAAAATCCTTTAAAACATTTTACAACTTTTTAAAAATATTTTAAAAGAGTTTCATAATGTCTTAAAAACATTTTTAACGTGTTTAAAATCAAGTTATAGCATTTTAAAAAGTGTTTTATAATGTTTTTAAAAATATTATTTTTTACGATTTTATTAAAAAGATTTACTAAAAATGATTAAACGCTTTAAATATTTGATTTAAACATATTAATAAGAATTTGGAATATTTTATAAAAGGTTTAAACCATTTTAAAACATTTATAAAAATTATTGAATGTCAGCTTTATAAGCTTAACTTTATGAAATATTTTGAAATATTTTGAAATGTTATAAAAATCCTCTAAAATATTTTACAAATTTTTTAAAAATATTTTAAAAGAGTTTTATGATGTGTTAGAAACATTTTAAACGTGTTTAAAAGCACATTATAACATTTTAAAAAGGGTTTTATAATATTTTTAAAAAACGTTTCTTTTTTTACGATTTTATTAAAAACATTTAATAAAAAGATTAAACGCTTTAAATATTTGATTTAAACATATTGAGAAGAATTTAGAATATTTTATAACAGATTTAAACCATTTATGAAACATTTATAAAAATTATTGCATGTTTATAATGTTAGCTTTATAAGCTCAACTTTTATTAAATTTTATTTAAAAACGTTTTTAAAACCTAAATAAATGCTTTCAAATATTTTAAATGTGTTTTGAAATGTTTTTATAACATTGTAAAAGCATTCTGAAAACATTTAAAAACCATTTTAAAACACTTTAAAACATTTTAAAATGTTTTACAAGTTTTCAAAACGTATTTAAATATGTTTTAAAACATTTTAAAAGTGTTTTGAAACATTTTAAAATAAATTTAAAACATTTTAAAAGTGTTTTGAAGCATTTTAATAGTGTTTTGAAACATTTTAAAATAAATTTAAAACATTTTAAAAGGGTTTCAAAATATTTAAAAGTGTTCAAAAATAGCTTAAGCGTTTGACAATATTTTGAAATTTATAAAAATATTTTAAAACATTTTACAAATTTTTAAAAATATTTTAAAAGAGTTTTATGATGTCTTCAAAACATTTTAAAAGCACATTATAATATTTTAAAAAGTGTTGTATAATGTTTCTAAAAACTTTTTTTTACGATTTTATTAAATGTGTTTATTTTAAAACACTTTTAATATAAAATTTAAAATATTTTAGAAGTGTTTTGAAACATTTAAAAATAAATTTAAAACATTTTAAAAGTGTTTCAAAATATTTTACAAGTGTTTTAAAATATCTTGGAAGCGTTTTTTACAACATTTTGAAATTTTTTGAATGATTTTGAAATATTTTGAAATGTTATAAAAATCATTTAAAACATTTTACAAATTTATAAAAAATATTTTAAACGAGTTTTATAATGTCTTAAAAACATTTTAAATGTGTTTAAAAGCACGTTATAACATTTTAAAAAGTGTTTTATAATGTTTTTAAAAACGTTTTTTTGCGATTTTATCAAAAATGATTAAACGCTTTAAATATTTTATTTAAGCATATAAATAAGAATTTAGAATATTTTATAAAAGCTTTAAACCATTTATAAAGCCTTTATAAAAATTATTAAATGTTTATAATGTCAACTTTATTAGTTTAACTTTTATTAAATGTTATTTATAAACATTTTTAAAAATGAAATAAATGTTTTTAAATATTTTTAGAGAATTTTAAAAGTGTTTTGAAATATTTTTAAAACATTGTAAAAGCTTTCTAAAAACATTTTTAAACCATTTTAAAACACTTTTAAAACATTTTAAAATGCTTCACGAGTTCTTCAAGAGGTTCTGAAAATGTTTTAAAACATTTTAAAAGTGTTTTGAAACATTTTAAAATAAATTTAAAACATTTTAGAAGTGTTTTGAAACATTTTAAAATAAATTTTAAAAGCATTTCAAAATATTTTAGAAGCGTTTCAAAATGTTTTAGAAGTGTTTCAAAATATTTTAAAAGTGTTTTAAAATATCTTGGAAGTGTTTTACAATATTTTGAAATGTTATAAAAATCCTTAAAAACATTTTACAAAATTTTTAAAATATTTTAAACGAGTTTTATAACGTGTGAAATACATTTAAATGTGTTTAAAAGCACGCTATAACAGGGTAAAAAGTTTTTTATAATGTTTTTAAAACAATTTTTTTTACGATTTCATTAAAAACATTTACTAAAAATGATTAAACGCTCTAAATATTTGATTTAAACATATTAATAAGAATTTGGAATATTTTATAAAAGGTTTAAACCATTTTTAAAACATTTATAAAAATTATTGAATGTCAGCTTTATAAGCTTAACTTTATGAAATATTTTGAAATATTTAGAAATGTTATAAAAATCCTCTAAAATATTTTACAAATTTTTTAAAAATATTTTAAAAACTTTATAATGTCGAAAAACATTTTAAAAGTAGATAGTTCGTTAAAAAGGAATAGACGCAGGCTAAACTTTTCGGTTGTGATATCCGAGAGCATATTTGGATATCCATTTTGGAGATGCAAGCGTGGCCCCAGATGCACAAAGTGACGAATTGAGTTCGGACCTCATTTCGGATGATCTGTGAAAAACGAACGGATGCGAATATGGAGGGCTAAACTTTTCGGTTTAAAAATTCGAGAGCATATTTGGATACCCATTTTGGAGATGCAAGCGTGGCCCCACATGCACAAAGTGATGAATTGATTTAGGGACTCATTTCGAACGATCCATAAAAAACGAATAGACGCAAATATCGGGGTTGAAATTTTCATTTTTGAAATTCGAGAGCATATTTGGATACCGCTTTTGGAGATGCAAGTGTGCCCCCACATGAACAAAGTGACGAATTGATTTTGGGACTCATTTCGGATGATCTTTGAAAACTGAACGAAAGCGGATATTGGGGGTTGAAATTTTCAGTTTTGAAATTTGAGAGCATATTTGGATACCCATTTTGGAGATGCAAACGTGGCCCCGCATGCACAAAGTGATGAATTTATTTCGGGACTGATTTCAGACTATTCGTGAAAAATGAATAGACGTGGATATCGGGGGCAAAACTTTTCGGTTTTGAAATCCGAGAGCATATTTGGATACACATTTTGGAGATGCAAGCGTCTCCCCACATGCACAAAGTGACAAATTGATTTCAGGACTCATTTTGAATGATCCGTGAAAAACGAACATACGTGGATATCGGGGGCTAAACTTTTTAGTTTTGAAATCCGAGAGCATATTTGGATAACCATTTTGGAGATGCAAGCGTGGCCTCACATGCACAAAGTGACGAATTGATTTAGGGACTCATTTTGGATGATCCGTAAAAAACGAACGGACGCGGATGTCGGAGGCTAAAATTTTCGTTTTTGAAATCTGAGGGTATATCTGGATACCCATTTTGGAGATGCAAGTGTGCCCCCGCAGGAAAAGAATGACGAATTGATTTCGGGATTCATTTTTGATGATCCTTGAAAAATGTACAAATGCGGATATTGGGGGTTGAAATTTTCGGTTTTTAAATTCGAGAGCATATCTGGATACCCATTTTGGAGATGAAAGCGTGGCCTCGCATGCACAAAGTGACAAATTTATTTCGGGACTGATTTCAGACGATCCGTGAAAAACGAACGGACGCGGATATCAGGGGTTGAACTTTTTGGTTTTGAAATCCGAGGGCATATTTGGATACCCATTTTGGAGATGCAACTGTGGCCCCTCATGCACAAAGTGACAAATTGATTTCGCGACTCATTTTGGATGATCCGTGAAAAACGAATAGACGCAGATAACGGGGGCTGAAATTTTCGATTTTGAAATATGAGAGCATATTTGGATACCCATTTTGGAGATGAAAGCGTGGCCTCGGATGCACAAAGTGACAAATTGATTTTGGGCATCATTTTCGATGATCCGTGAAAAACGAACAAACGCGAATATCGGGGGCTAAACTTTTCGGTTTTGAAATCTGAGAGCATATTTGGATACCCATTTTGGAGATGCAAGCGTGGCCCTAGATGAACAAAGTGACGAATTGACTTTGGGACTCAATTCAGACGATCTGTGAAAAATGAAAAGACGTGGATATCGGGGGCTGAACTTTTCGGTTGTGAAATCTGAGAGCATATTTGGATACCCATTTTGGAGATGCAAGTTGATGCAGGAGCATCAACCCGCCGCAAATCAAATTTATTTTTCCATGCCTTGTAGAAGTCAATGTGGCCACAAATTCCATATTTTCGTTACATTCATATTATTGATAGAGTTTGTTGTGACTAGGTTGAGTGATTTTAGAGATCTTATGAGGGAAGATCGGATCTGGAACGATCCAATCCACTTTCCTCCATTGTTATAAACAAGTCTCCGTGCATTTGTAGGGGAGAGCCAGACAGCATGTAACATCAAATGTGAGAGGGCGTTCTGGCTCGTGTATGCGTGTTGTAATTCGAATTCGAGGTTAACATAAATTTGGTGTTGATAGCGTGAATTTTGCCATTGTGTAAACGAGTTGTAGTAGTGTTTAGTTTCTGTGTAACTCCAGTTTGAATGAGATCCGCGGTTTTTTTTTTTATTCTCGTTTAGGTATTATCTGTGTGGTTGTCTCTAAATCGTGATATTTTATGAGCTAACAGGAAACTTAGTCACTCAAATGTGGATCTCGCGAGCTAAAGGAACATCCTGCCATCCGGAAAAGGGAGATGATCACTTGTGAATCCTCCAAAGCGCCTGTTGTGTTGGAGTCTCGGCACTGATGCGACATAACCGGGATCAACCTGTGACCACTCACTGCGAAGAAATTTCGATTTGTTTTTGATGAAGTTGGCGCTGGTTTCCTATTAGGTGGAAGTGGAGATCCAGCGTACATTGCGTTGAGGAGTTGAACGGTTGTAGACAGACTTGAAATGTCATTTGCGAAGAATGTCATGTGCATGCTCGAGAGTTAGTCCAGGATGTATTGATGAATTTTATTGCTGCGTAATGAATTATTTTGCTCAACTCGTGGGCCCATAACCCACAGATCTACAAATTGAGAAATGTGCAGTTTCGCTGCATTAAGTGGTATCAAAGCAGGGAAAGGATCTCTTGGGAGAAAGAAGAAGAATGCAAGCAGAAGGGGAAAGAGGTACAGTTGTGTTAAAGCTGGAGAGTTTATGGTCTTACCTTCATGCAGATGGCGACAACGAAAGGTAAGAAAATTTGCAGCAACCTAGAGCAAGGTGTGCTCAATTGGTTCCAGAGAAGAGAGCCAAAAGGATGCCAAAAGACCGAGTGAGGAGGGCTTGGTGAGGTATCGTGTAACAGAGGAAGACTGTTACTGCAGAGGTTGGTTGCAGCTCACAGAAGATCATGAAGGCAGTTCCACTGAAGAAATGCAGTGGGTAGAATTGCTAAAGACATGAAGAAGACATATGACCAGGAGGTCATAGAAAATTTGTACCTCGGGACTTTGATGCAGGAGCATCAACCCGCCGCAAATCAAATTTATTTTTCCATGCCTTGTAGAAGTCAACGTGGCCACAAATACCATATTTTCGTTAAATTCATATTATTGATAGAGTTTGTTGTGACTAGGTTGAGAGATTTTAGAGATCTTATGAGGGAAGATCGGATCTGGAACGATCCAATCCACTTTCCTCCATTGTTATAAACAAGTCTTCGTGCATTTGTAGGGGAGAGCTAGACAACATGTAACATCAAACGTGAGAGGGTGTTCTGGCTCGTGTATGTGTGTTGTAATTCGAATTCGAGGTTAACATAAATCTGGTGTTGATAGCGTGAATTTTGCCATTGTGTAAACGAGTTGTAGTAGTGTTTAGTTTCTGTGTAACTCCAGTTTGAATGAGATCCGCGGTTATTTTTTTTATTCTCGTTTAGGTATTATCTGTGTGGTTGTCTCTAAATCGTGATAGTTTATGAGCTAACAGGAAACTTAGTCACTCAAATGTGGATCTCGCGAGCTAAAGGAACATCCTGCCATCCGAAAAAGGGAGATGATCACTTGTGAATCCTCCAGAGCGACTGTTGTGTTGGAGTCTCGGCACTGATGCGACATAACCGGGATCAACCTGTGACCACTCACTGCGAAGAAATTTCGATTTGTTTTTGATGAAGTTGGCGCTGGTTTCCTATTAGGTGGAAGTGGAGATCCAACGTACATTGCGTTGAGGAGCTGAACGGTTGTAGACAGACTTGAAATGTCATTTGAGAAGAATGTCATGTTCATGCTCGAGAATTAGTCCAGGATGTATTGATGAATTTTATTGCTGCGGAATGAATTATTTTGCTCAACTCGTGGGCCCATAACCCACAGATCTACAAATTGAGAAATGTGCAGTTTTGCTGCATTACAAGTGTGGCCCCGCATGCACATAGTGACAAATCGATTTCGCGACTCATTTCGGATGATCCGTGAAAAACGAATAGACGCAGATAACGGGGGCTGAAATTTTCGATTTTGAAATATGAGAGCATATTTGGATACCCATTTTGGAGATGAAAGCATGGCCTCGGATGCACAAAGTGACAAATTGAGTTTGGGCCTCATTTTGGACGATCCGTGAAAAACGAATGGACGCGAATATCGGGGGCTAAACTTTTCGGTTTTGAAATCTGAGAGCATATTTGGATACCCATTTTGGAGATGCAAGCGTGGCCCCGGATGAAAAAAGTGACGAATTGACTTCGGGACTCAATTCAGACGATCCGTGAAAAATGAAAATACGTGGATATCGGGGGCTGAACTTTTCGGTTTTGAAATCTGAGAGCATATTTGGATACCCATTTTGGAGATGCAAGCGTGGCCCCGCATGCACAAAGTGACAAATTGATTTCGGGACTCATTTCGGATGGTTCGTGAAAAAAGAACAGACGTGGAAGATGGGGCTAAACTTTTTGGTTTTGATATCCGAGAGCATATTTGGATACCCATTTTGGAGATGCAAGTGCGGCTCCAGATGCACAAAGTGACGAATTGAGTTCGGACCTCATTTCGGATGATCCGTGAAAAACAAACGGACGCGAATATCGAGGTCTAAACTTTTCGGTTTTAAAATCCGAGAGCATATTTGGATACCTATTTTGGAGATGCAAGTGTGGCCCCGGATGCACAACGTGACGAATTGATTTCGGGATTCATTTCAGACGATTTGTGAAAAATGAATGAACACAGATATCGGGGGCTGAACTTTTCGGTTTTGAAATCTGAGAGCATATTTGGATACACTTTTAAAACGTTTTAAAATGCTTTACAAGTTTTTGAAAAGGATTTAAAAAAGCTTTAAAACATTTTAAACCTTTTTTAAAATATTGTAAAAGCTTTCTAAAAACATTTTAAACCGTTTTAAAATGCTTTACAAGTTTTTTAAAAGGATTTAAAAACGTTTTAAAACATTTTAAAAGTGTTTTGAAACATTTTAAAATAAATTTAAAACATTTTATAAGTGTTTTGAAACATTTTAAAATAAATCTTAAAAGCATTTCAAAATATTTTAAAAGCGTTTCAGAATATCTTAAAAGTGTTTTGAAATATCTTGAAAGTGTTTTACAATATTTAAAATGTTATAAAAATCCTTTAAAACATTTTACAACTTTTTTAAAATATTTTAAAAGAGTTTCATAATGTCTTAAAAACATTTTTAACGTGTTTAAAATCATGTTATAGCATTTTAAAAAGTGTTTTATAATGTTTTTAAAAATATTTTTTTTTTTTATTTTATTAAAAAGATTTACTAAAAATGATTAAACATATTAATAAGAATTTGGAATATTTTATAAAAGGTTTAAACCATTTTTAAAACATTTATAAAAATTATTGAATGTCAGCTTTATAAGCTTAACTTTATGAAATATTTTGAAATATTTTGAAATGTAATAAAAATCCTCTAAAATATTTTACAAATTTTTTAAAAATATTTTAAAAGAGTTTTATGATGTGTTAGAAACATTTTAAACGTGTTTAAAAGCACATTATAACATTTTAAAAAGGGTTTTATAATATTTTAAAAAACATTTCTTTTTTTACGATTTTATTAAAAACATTTAATAAAAAGATCAAACGCTTTAAATATTTGATTTAAACATATTGAGAAGAATTTAGAATATTTTATAACAGATTTAAACCATTTATGAAACATTTATAAAAATTATTGCATGTTTATAATGTTAGCTTCATAAGCTTAACTTTTATTAAATTTTATTTAAAAACGCTTTTAAAACCTAAATAAATGCTTTCAAATATTTTAAATGTGTTTTGAAATGTTTTTCTAACATTGTAAAAGCATTCTGAAAACATTTAAAAACCATTTTAAAACACTTTTAAAACATTTTAAAATGTTTTACAAGTTTTTAAAAAGGGGATTTAAATATTTAAAAACATTTTAAAAGTGTTTTGAAACATTTTAAAATAAATTTAAAACATTTTAAAAGTGTTTTGAAGCATTTTAAAAGTGTTTTGAAACATTTTAAAATAAATTTAAAACATTTTAAAAGGGTTTCAAAATATTTAAAATTGTTAAAAAATATCTTAAGCGTTTGACAATATTTTGAAGTATTTTGAAATTTATAAAAATATTTTAAAACATTTTACAAATTTTTAAAAATATTTTAAAAGAGTTTTATGATGTCTTCAAAACATTTTAAAAGCACATTATAACATTTTAAAAGTGTTTTATAATGTTTCTAAAAACTTTTTTTTACGATTTTATTAAATGTGTTTATTTTAAAACATTTTTAATATAAATTTAAAATATTTTAGAAGTGTTTTGAAACATTTAAAAATAAATTTAAAACATTTTAAAAGTGTTTCAAAATATTTTACAAGTGTTTTAAAATATCTTGGAAGCATTTTTTACAACATTTTGAAATTTTTTGAAACGTTATAAAAATCATTTAAAACATTTTACAAATTTATAAAAATATTTTAAACGAGTTTTATAATGTCTTAAAAACATTTTAAATGTCAAAAATTTGCGATTTTATCAAAAATGATTAAACGCTTTAAATATTTGATTTAAGCATATTAATAAGAATTTAGAATATTTTATAAAAGCTTTAAACCATTTATAAAACCTTATAAAAATTATTAAATGTTTATAATGTCAACTTTATTAGTTTAACTTTTATTAAATGTTATTTATAAACATTTTTAAAAATGAAATAAATGTTTTTAAATATTTTAAAAGAATTTTAAAAGTGTTTTGAAATATTTTTAAAACATTGTAAAAGCTTTCTAAAACATTTTAAAACCATTTTAAAACACTTTTAAAACATTTTAAAATGCTTCACGAGTTCTTCAAGAGGTTCTGAAAACGTTTTAAAACATTTTAAAAGTGTTTTTAAACATTTTAAAATAAATTTAAAACGTTTTAGAAGTGTTTTGAAACATTTTAAAATAAATTTTAAAAGCGTTTCAAAATATTTTAGAAGTGTTTCAAAATATTTTAAAAGTGTTTTAAAATATCTTGGAAGTGTTTTACAATATTTTGAAATGTTATAAAAATCCTTAAAAACATTTTACAAAAATTTTAAAATATTTTAAACGAGTTTTATAATGTGTTAAATACATTTAAATGTGTTTAAAAGCACGCTATAACAGGGTAAGAAGTTTTTTTATAATGTTTTAAAAAACAATTTTTTTTTATTATTTCATTAAAAACATTTACTAAAAATGATTAAACACTTTAAATATTTGATTTAAACATATTAATAAAAATTTAGAATATTTTATAAAATCTTCGAACCATTTATAAACATTATTGAATGTCAGATTTATAAGTTTAACTTGATAAGCGTTTTACAATATTTTGAAATATTTTAAAATATTTTGAAATGTTATAAAAATCCTTTAAAATATTTTACAAAGTTTTTAAAATATTTTAAAAGAGCTTTATAATGTTTGAAAAACATTTTAAACATTGATAGTTTGTTAAAGGAATAGACGCAGTTAACGTTTTCATACATATCCTAGAGCATATTTGGATATCCATTTTGGAGATGCAAGCGTGGCCCTGTGATGTACAAAGGGACGAACTGAGTCTTAATTTTATTTCTTGGATTTGGATTTGTGAAACGAATCTGACATGAATATCTGTATTAAACTTTAGTTTAAAAATTCGAGAGCATATTTGGATACCCATTTTGGAGATGCAAGCGTCGCCCCACATGCACAAAGTGATGAATTGATTTAGGGACTCATTTCGAACGATCCATAAAAAATGAATAGACGCAGATAACGGGGGCTGAAATTTTCGATTTTGAAATATGAGAGCATATTTGGATACCCATTTTGGAGATGAAAGCATGGCCTCGGCTGCACAAAGTGACAAATTGATTTTGGGCATCATTTTGGATGATCCATGAAAAACGAACAAACGCGAATATCGGGGGCTAAAATTTTCGGTTTTGAAATCTGAGAGCATATTTGGATACCCATTTTGGAGATGCAAACGTGGCCCCAGATGAACAAAGTGATGAATTGACTTCGGGACTCAATTCAGAGGATCCGTGAAAAATGAAAAGACGTGGATATCGGGGGCTGAACTTTTCGGTTGTGAAATCTGAGAGCATATTTGGATACCCATTTTGGAGATGCAAGTGTGGCCCCGCATACACATACTGACAAATCGATTTCGCGACTCATTTCGGATGATCCGTGAAAAATGAATAGACGCAGATAACGGGGGCTGAAATTTTCGATTTTGAAATATGAGAGCATATTTGGATACCCATTTTGGAGATGAAAGCGTGGCCTCGGATGCACAAAGTGAAAAATTGAGTTTGGGCCTCATTAGATTTTATCCGTGAAAACGAAGTCTTCCGCAATATCTGGGGCTAAACTTTTCTGGGCTTTGAAATCTCGAGAGAATATTTGGATATCCATTTTGAGATGCAAGCTGGCCTCAAAGATGAAAAAAGTGACGCACTGACTGACTCAATTCAGACTGATCCGTGAAAATGAAAAGACGGATATCAAATAAATTTTGTTTGAATCACAGAGCATATTTGGATACCCATTTTCAGAGATGCTTGGCCCCGCATGCACAAAGTGAAAATTTGATTTCGGACTCATTTCTATCTTTCGTAAAAAGAAATGTATTGGAAGATGGGGCTAAACTTTTCGGTTTTGATATCCGAGAGAATATTTGGATACCCATTTTGGAGATGCAAGTGCGGCCCCAGATGCACAAAGTGACGAATTGAGTTCGGACCTCATTTCCGATGATCCGTGAAAAACAAACGCATGCGAATATCGAGGTCTAAACTTTTCGCTTTTAAAATCCGAGAGCATATTTGGATACCTATTTTGGAGATGCAAGTGTGGCCCCGGATGCACAAAGTGACGAATTGATTTCGGGATTCATTTCAGCCTATTTGTGAAAAATGAATGAACACAGATATCGGGGGCTGAACTTTTCGGTTTTGAAATCTGAGAGCATATTTGGATACACTTTTAAAACGTTTTAAAATGCTTTACAAGTTTTTGAAAAGGATTTAAAAACATTTTAAAACATTTTAAACCTTTTTTAAAATATTGTAAAAGCTTTCTAAAAACATTTTTAAACCATTTTAAAACACTTTTAAAACGTTTTAAAATGCTTTACAAGTTTTTTAAAAGGATTTTAAAACGTTTTAAAACATTTTAAAAGTGTTTTGAAACATTTTAAAATAAATTTAAAACATTTTAGAAGTGTTTTGAAACATTTTAAAATAAATCTTAAAAGCATTTCAAAATATTTTAAAAGCGTTTCAGAATATCTTAAAAGTGTCTTGAAATATCTTGATAGTGTTTTACAATATTTTGAAATGTTATAAAAAACCTTTAAAACATTTTACAACTTTTTTAAAATATTTTAAAAGAGTTTCATAATGTCTTAAAAACATTTTTAACTTGTTTAAAATCATGTATACTGGTAGGTAAAAAAGTTTTTTATAATGTTTTTAAAAACAATTTTTTTACGATTTCATTAAAAACATTTACTAAAAATGATTAAACACTTTAAATATTTGATTTAAACATATTAATAAAATTTAGAATATTTTATAAAATCTTCAACCATTTATAAAAATTATTGACGTCGATTTATGTTTAACTTGATAAGCGCTTACAATATTTTGAAATATTTAAAATATTTTGAAATGTTATAAAACTTCAAAATATTTTACAAAGTTTTTAAAATATTTTAAAAGAGCTTTATAATGTCTCGAAACATTTTAAACGAGATACTGTTAAAAGGAATAGACACAGTTAAACTTTTGTCTGATATCCGAGAGCATATTTGGATATCCATTTTGGAGATGCAAGCGTGGCCCCAGATGCACAAAGCGACGAATTGAGTTCGGACCTCATTTTGGATGATCTGTGAAAAACGAACGGATGCGAATATCGAGGGCTAAACTTTTCGGTTTAAAAATTCGAGAGCATATTTGGACACCCATTTTGGAGATGCAAGCGTGGCCCCACATGCACAAAGTGATGAATTGATTTAGGGACTCATTTCGAACGATCCATAAAAAACGAATAGACGCAGATATCGAGGTTGAAATTTTCATTTTTGAAATTCGAGAGCATATTTGGATACCGCTTTTGGAGATGCAAGTGTGCCCCCGCATGAACAAAGTGACGAATTGATTTTGGGACTCATTTCGGACGATCTTTGAAAACTGAACGAAAGCGGATATTGGGGGTTGAAATTTTCAGTTTTGAAATTCGAGAGCATATTTGGTACCCATTTTGGAGATGCAAGCGTGGCCCCACATGCACAAAGTGATGAATTTATTTCGGGACTGATTTCGGACTATCCGTGAAAAATGAATGTGACGTGATATCTAAAGGAACTTTTGCCTTGAACCGAGCATATTTGGATAGACATTTGAAGATGGAAGCATTTCCACATGCAAAGTGACAAATTGATTTCAGACTCATTTTGTTGATCCTAGAAAATCAATACACGTGGATATCGGGGGCTAAACTTTTCAGTTTTTAAATCCGAGAGCATATTTGGATAACCATTTTGGAGATGCAAGCGTGGCCTCACATGCACAAAGTGACGAATTGATTTAGGGACTCATTTTGGATGATCCGTAAAAACCGAACGGACGCGGAAGTCGGGGGCTAAAATTTTCGTTTTTGAAATCTGAGAGTATATTTGGATACCCATTTTGGAGATGCAAGTGTGCCCCCGCAGGAAAAGAATGACGAATTGATTTCGGGATTCATTTTGGATGATCCTTGAAAAATGTACAAATGCGGATATTGGGGGTTGAAATTTTCGGTTTTTAAATTCGAGAGCATATCTGGATACCCATTTTGGAGATGAAAGCGTGGCCCCGCATGCACAAAGTGACAAATTTATTTCGGGACTGATTTCAGACGATTCGTGAAAAACAAACGGACGCGGATATCAAGGGTTGAACTTTTTGGTTTTGAAATCCGAGAGCATATTTGGATACCCATTTTGGAGATGCAAGTGTGGCCTCTCATGCACAAAGTGACAAATTGATTTCGTGACTCATTTCGGATGATCCGTGAAAAACGAATAGACGCAGATAATGGGGGCTGAAATTTTCGATTTTGAATAATGAGAGCATATTTGGATACCCATTTTGGAGATGAAAGCGTGGCCTCGGATGCACAAAGTGACAAATTGATTTTGGGCCTCATTGATGATTCATGAAAAACGAACAAACGCCACATCTGGGGCTAAACTTTTCGTTTTGAAATCCGAGAGCATAGGTGGATACCCATTTCGGGAGAAAGCTGCAACCCGTGATGAACAAAGGACGAAATTGACTCTGACTCAATTCTGTATCGATCTCAGAAAATGAAAAGAAGTGGATACCCAGGGCTGAATTTTCTGCTGTGAAATCGAGAGCATATTTGGATATCCATTTTGGAGATGCAAGCGTGGCCCCAGATGTACAAAGTGACGAATTGAGTTCGGACCTCATTTCGGATGATCTGTGAAAAACGAACGGATGCGAATATCGAGGGCTAAACTTTTCGGTTTAAAAATTTGAGAGCATATTTGGATACCCATTTTGGAGATGGGCAAGCGTGGCCCCACATGTACAAAGTGATGAATTGATTTAGGACCACTCTTAATGATCCATAAAAACGGACACGCAGATATCTGCTGAAATTTTCATTTTTGAAATTCGAGAGCATATTTGGATACCGCTTTTGGAGATGCAAGTGTGCCCCCGCATGAACAAAGTGACAAATTGATTTTGGGACTCATTTCAGACGATCTTTGAAAACTGAATGAAAGCGGATATTGGGGGTTGAACTTTTCAGTTTTGAAATTCGAGAGCATATTTGGATATCCATTTTGGAGATGTAAGTGTGGCCCCGCATGCACAAAGTGATGAATTGATTTAGGGACTCATTTTGGATGATCCGTAAAAAACGAACGGACGCGGATGTCGGGGGCACAAAGTGACAAATTGATTTTGGGCATCATTTTGGATGATCCATGAAAAACGAACAAACGCGAATATCGGGGGCTAAACTTTTCGGTTTTGAAATCTGAGAGCATATTTGGATACCCATTTGGAGATGCAAGCGTGGCCCCAGATGAACAAAGTGACGAATTGACTTCGGGATTCAATTCAGACGATCCGTGAAAAATGAAAAGACGTGGATATCGGGGGCTGAAATTTTCGATTGTGAAATCTGAGAGCATATTTGGATACCCATTTTGGAGATGCAAGTGTGGCCCCGCATGCACATAGTGACAAATCGATTTCGCGACTCATTTCTGATGATCCGTGAAAAACGAATAGACGCAGATAACGGGGGCTGAAATTTTCGATTTTGAAATATGAGAGCATATTTGGATACCCATTTTGGAGATGAAAGCGTGGCCTCGGATGCACAAAGTGACAAATTGAGTTTGGGCCTCATTTTGGACGATCCGTGAAAAACGAACTGACGCGAATATCGGGGGCTAAACTTTTCGGTTTTGAAATCTGAGAGCATATTTGGATACCCATTTTGGAGATGCAAGCGTGGCCCCAGATGAACAAAGTGACGAATTGACTTCGGGACTCAATTCAGACGATCCGTTAAAAATGAAAAGACGTGGATATCGGGGGCTGAACTTTTCGGTTGTGAAATCTGAGAGCATATTTGGATACCCATTTTGGAGATGCAAGCTGCGGCCCAAGATGCACAAAGTGATGGACAAATTGATTTCGGACTCATTTCACGGTTCGTGAAAAAAGAATTGCACGGAAGATGGGGCAACTTTTTCGCTTGATATCCAAAAGCATATTTGGATACCTCATTTTGGGAGGATGCAAGTGCGTCCATGCACAAGTGAGACTGAGTTCGCATCTCTATTTCCTATGATCCGTGAAAAACAACGACGCGAATATCGAGGTTCAAACAAAATCATGAAATCCGAGCATATTTGGATACCCTTATTTTGAGATGCAAGTGTGGCTCCTGATGCACAAAGGATTTACTGATTTCGATTCATTTTGATACTTTATTTGTGAAAATGAATGAAGACAAAGATATTCTGGGTTTAATGGTTTCGAATCAGGAGCATATTTGGATACACTTTTAAAACGTTTTAAAATGCTTTACAAGTTTTTGAAAAGGATTTAAAATCGTTTTAAAACATTTTAAACCTTTTTTAAAATATTGTAAAAGCTTTCTAAAAACATTTTTAAACCGTTTTAAAACACTTTTAAAACGTTTTAAAATGCTTTACAAGTTTTTTAAAATGATTTAAAAACGTTTTAAAACATTTTAAAAGTGTTTTGAAACATTTTAAAATAAATTTAAAACATTTTAGAAGTGTTTTGAAACATTTTAAAATAAATCTTAAAAGCATTTCAAAATATTTTAAAAGCGTTTCAGAATATCTTTAAAGTGTCTTGAAATATCTTGATAGTGTTTTACAATATTTTGAAATGTTATAAAAATCCTTTAAAACATTTTACAACTTTTTAAAAATATTTTAAAAGAGTTTCATAATGTCTTAAAAACATTTTTAACGTGTTTAAATCATGTTATAGCATTTTAAAGTGTTTTATAATGTTTTTAAAAATATTATTTTTTACGATTTTATTAAAAAGATTTACTAAAAATGATTAAACGCTTTAAATATTTGATTTAAATGATTTAAAAGGATTTAAATATGTTTTAAAACTTTTTAAAAATGTTTTGAAACATTTTAAAAGTGTTTTGAAGCATTTTAAAAGTGTTTTGAAACATTTTAAAATAAATTTAAAACATTTTAAAAGTGTTTCAAAATATTTAAAAGTGTTCAAAAATATCTTAAGCGTTTGACAATATTTGAATTTTTAAAAATATTTTAAAACATTTACAAATTTTTAAAAATATTTTAAAAGAGTTTTATGATGTCTTCAAAACATTTTAAAAGCACATTATAACATTTTAAAAAGTGTTGTATAATGTTTCTAAAAACTTTTTTTTACGATTTTATTAAATTTGTTTATTTTAAAACACTTTTAATATAAAATTTAAAATATTTTAGAAGTGTTTTGAAACATTTAAAAATAAATTTAAAACATTTTAAAAGCGTTTCAAAATATTTACAAGTGTTTTAAAATATCTTGGAAGCGTTTTTTACAACATTTTGAAATTTTTTGAATGATTTTGAAATATTTTGAAATGTTATAAAAATCATTTAAAACATTTTATAAATTTATAAAAATATTTTAAACGAGTTTTATAATGTCTTAAAAACATTTTAAATGTGTTTAAAAGCACGTTATAACATTTTAAAAAGTGTTTTATAATGTTTTTAAAAACGTTTTTTTTACGATTTTATCAAAAATGATTAAACGCTTTAAATATTTGATTTAAGCATATTAATAAGAATTTAGAATATTTTATAAAAGCTTTAAACCATTTATAAAACCTTTATAAAAATTATTAAATGTTTATAATGTCAACTTTATTAGTTTAACTTTTATTAAAATGTTATTTATAAACATTTTTAAAAATGAAATAAATGTTTTTAAATATTTTAAAAGAATTTTTAAAGCATTTTGAAATATTTTAAAACATTGTAAAATCTTTCTAAAAACATTTCTAAACCATTTTAAAACACTTTTAAAACATTTTAAAATGCTTTACGAGTTCTTCAAGAGGTTCTGAAAACGTTTTAAAACATTTTAAAAGTGTTTTGAAACATTTTAAAATAAATTTAAAACGTTTTAGAAGTGTTTTGAAACAATTTAAAATAAATTTTAAAAGCGTTTCAAAATATTTTAGAAGCGTTTCAAAATATTTTAGAAGTGTTTCAAAATATTTTAAAAGTGTTTTAAAATATCTTGGAAGTGTTTTACAATATTTTGAAATGTTATAAAAATCCTTAAAAACATTTTACAAAATTTTAAAAATATTTTAAACGAGTTTTATAATGTGTTAAATACATTTAAATGTGTTTAATAGCACGCTATAACAGTTTAAAAAGTTTTTTATAATGTTTTTAAAACAATTTTTTTTACGATTTCATTAAAAACATTTACTAAAAATGATTAAACACTTTAAATATTTGATTTAAACATATTAATGAAAATTTAGAATATTTTATAAAATCTTCAAACCATTTATAAAAATTATTGAATGTCAGATTTATAAGCTTAACTTGATAAGCGTTTTACAATATTTTGAAATATTTTGAAATGTTATAAAAATCCTTTAAAATATTTTACAAAGTTTTTAAAATATTTTAAAAGAGCTTTATAATGTCTGAAAACATTTTAAACGTAGATAGTTCGTTAAAAAGGAATAGACGCAGGCTAAACTTTTCGGTTTTGATATCCGAGAGCATATTTGGATATCCATTTTGGAGATGCAAGCGTGGCCCCAGATGCACAAAGTGACGAATTGAGTTCGGACCTCATTTCGGATGATCAGTGAAAAACGAACGGATGCGAATATCGAGGGCTAAACTTTTCGGTTTAAAAATTCGAGAGCATATTTGGATACCCATTTTGGAGATGCAAGCGTGGCCCCACATGCACAAAGTGATGAATTGATTTAGGGACTCATTTCGAATGATCCATAAAAAACGAATAGACGCAGATATCGGGGTTGAAATTTTCATTTTTGAAATTCGAGAGCATATTTGGATACCGCTTTTGGAGATGCAAGTGTGCCCCCGCATGAACAAAGTGACAAATTGATTTTGGGACTCATTTCAGACGATCTTTGAAAACTGAACGAAAGCGGATATTGAGGGTTGAACTTTTCAGTTTTGAAATTCGAGAGCATATTTGGATACCCATTTTGGAGATGCAAGCGTGGCCCCGCATGCATAAAGTGATGAATTTATTTCAAGACTGATTTCGGACTATCCGTGAAAAATTAACAGACGTGGATATCGAGGTCAGAACTTTTCGGTTTTGAAATCCTAGAGCATATTTGGATACACATTTTGGAGATGCAAGCATTTCCCCACATGCACAAAGTGACAAATTTATTTCAGGACTCATTTCGGATGATCCGTGAAAAACGAACATACGTGGATATCGAGGGCTAAACTTTTCAGTTTTTAAATCCGAGAGCATATTTGGGTAACCATTTTGGAGATGCAAGCGTGGCCTCACATGCACAAAGTGACGAATTGATTTAGGGACTCATTTTGGATGATCCGTAAAAAACGAACGGACGCGGATGTCGGGGTCTAAAATTTTCGTTTTTGAAATCTGAGAGTATATTTGGATACCCATTTTGGAGATGCAAGTGTGCCCCCGCAGGAAAAGAATGACGAATTGATTTCGGGATTCATTTTGGATGATCCTTGAAAATGTACAAATGCGGATATTGGGGGTTGAAATTTTCGGTTTTTAAATTCGAGAGCATATCTGGATACCCATTTTGGAGATGAAAGCGTGGCCCCGCATGCACAAACTGACAAATTTATTTCGGGACTATTTTGACGATCCGTGGAAAACGTAACGGGACGGGGAGATATCGGGGTTGAACTTTGCCTTTAACATTGTCCATATTCTGGGATACTCCATCTCCTGGAGATGCAAATGTGGCCTCGTGCAAAGTGAAAATTGATTTCAAGGCTGAATGATTTTAATGATCCGTGAAAACTAATACATAGATGCAGATGAATCTGGGGCTTTAATGATTTTGAAATATGAGAGCACATATTTCTGGATACCCATTTTGGAGATGAAAGCGTGGCTTTGTCACAGACAAAAGGAATATCGGGGCTAAACTGTTTGAAATCTGAGAGCATATTTGGATACCCATTTTGGAGATGCAAGCGTGGCCCGAGATGAAAAAAGTGACGAATTGACTTCGGGACTCAATTCAGACGATCCGTGAAAAATTAAAAGACGTGGATATCGGGGGCTGAACTTTTCGGTTTGGAAATATGAGAGCATATTTTGATACCCATTTTGGAGATGCAAGCGTGGCCCCGCATGCACAAAGTGACAAATTGATTTCGGGACTCATTTCGGATGGTTCAGAAAAAGAACAGACGTGGAAGATGGGGCTAAAATTTTCGGTTTTGATATCCGAGAGCATATTTGGATACCCATTTTGGAGATGCAAGTGCGGCCCCGGATGCACAAAGTGACGAATTGAGTTCAGACCTCATTTCGGATGATCAGTGAAAAACAAACGCACGCGAATATCGAGGTCTAAACTTTTCGGTTTTAAAATCCGAGAGCATATTTGGATATCTATTTTGGAGATGCAAGTGTGGCCCCGTATGCACAAAGTGACGAATTGATTTCAGGATTCATTTCAGACGAAGTGACGAATATTTTATAACAGATTTAAACCATTTATGAAACATTTATAAAAATTATTGCATGTTTATAATGTTAGCTTTATAAGCTTAACTTTTATTAAATTTTATTTAAAAACGTTTTTAAAACCTAAATAAATGCTTTCAAATATTTTAAATGTGTTTTGAAATGTTTTTCTAACATTGTAAAAGCATTCTGAAAACATTTAAAAACCATTTTAAAACACTTTTAAAACATTTTAAAATGTTTTACAAGATTTTAAAAAGGATTTAAATATGTTTTAAAACATTTTAAAAGTGTTTTGAAACATTTTAAAAGTGTTTTGAAGCATTTTAAAAGTGTTTTGAAACATTTTAAAATAAATTTAAAACATTTTAAAAGGGTTTCAAAATATTTAAAAGTGTTCAAAAATATCTTAAGCGTTTGACAATATTTTGAAATATATAAAAATATTTTAAAACATTTTACAAATTTTTAAGAATATTTTAAAAGAGTTTTATGATGTCTTCAAAACATTTTAAAAGCACATTATAACATTTTAAAAAGTGTTGTATAATGTTTCTAAAAACTTTTTTTTACGATTTTATTAAATGTGTTTATTTTAAAACACTTTTAATATAAATTTAAAATATTTTAGCAATGTTTTGAAACATTTAAAAATAAATTTAAAACATTTAAAAAGCGTTTCAAAATATTTTACAAGTGTTTTAAAATATCTTGGAAGCATTTTTTACAACATTTTGAAATTTTTTGAATGATTTTGAAATTTTTTGAAATGTTATAAAAATCATTTAAAACATTTTACAAATTTATAAAAATATTTTAAACGAGTTTTATAATGTCTTAAAAACATTTTAAATGTGTTTAAAAGCACGTTATAACATTTAAAAAAGTGTTTTATAATGTTTTTAAAAACGTTTTTTTGCGATTTTATCAAAAATGATTAAACGCTTTAAATATTTGATTTAAGCATATTAATAAGAATTTAGAATATTTTATAAAAGCTTTAAACCATTTATAAAACCTTTATAAAAATTATTAAATGTTTATAATGTCAACTTTATTAGTTTAACTTTTATTAAATGTTATTTATAAACATTTTTAAAAATGAAATAAATGTTTTTAAATATTTTAAAAGAATTTTACAAGTGTTTTGAAATATTTTTAAAACATTGTAAAAGCTTTCTAAAAACATTTCTAAACCACTTTAAAACACTTTTAAAACATTTTAAAATGCTTTATGAGTTCTTCAAGAGGTTATGAAAACATTTTAAAACATTTTAAAAGTGTTTTGAAACATTTTAAAATAAATTTAAAACGTTTTAGAAGTGTTTTGAAACATTTTAAAATAAATTTTAGAAGCGTTTCAAAATATTTTAGAAGCATTTCAAAATATTTTAGAAGTGTTTCAAAATATTTTAAAAGTGTTTTAAAATATCTTGGAAGTGTTTTACAATATTTTGAAATGTTATAAAAATCCTTAAAAACATTTTACAAAATTTTTAAAATATTTTAAACGAGTTTTATAATGTGTTAAATACATTTAAATGTGTTTAAAAGCACGCCATAACAGTTTAAAAAGTTTTTTATAATGTTTTTAAAACAATTTTTTTTTACGATTTCATTAAAAACATTTACTAAAAATGATTAAACACTTTAAATATTTGATTTAAACATATTAATAAAAATTTAGAATATTTTATAAAATCTTCGAACCATTTATAAAATTTATTGAATGTCAGATTTATAAGCTTAACTTGATAAGCGTTTTACAATATTTTGAAATATTTTAAAATATTTTGAAAGGTTATAAAAATCCTTTAAAATATTTTACAAAGTTTTTAAAATATTTTAAAAGAGCTTTATAATGTCTGAAAAACATTTTAAATGTAGATAGTTCGTTAAAAAGGAATAGACGCAGGCTAAACTTTTCGGTTTTGATATCCGAGAGCATATTTGGATATCCATTTTGGAGATGCAAGCGTGGCCCCATATGCACAAAGTGACGAATTGAGTTCGGACCTCATTTCGGATGATCTGTGAAAAACGAACGGATGCGAATATCGAGGGCTAAAATTTTCGGTTTAAAATTTCGAGAGCATATTTGGATACCCATTTTGGAGATGCAAGCGTGGCCCCACATGCACAAAGTGATGAATTGATTTAGGGACTCATTTCGAACGATCCATAAAAAACCAATAGACGCAGATATCGGGGTTGAAATTTTCATTTTTGAAATTCGAGAGCATATTTGGATACCGCTTTTGGAGATGCAAGTGTGCCCCCGCATGAACAAAGTGACGAATTGATTTTGGGACTCATTTCGGACGATCTTTGAAAACTGAACGAAAGCGGATATTGGGGGTTGAACTTTTCAGTTTTGAAATTCGAGAGCATATTTGGATACCCATTTCGGAGATGCAAGCGTGGCCCCGCATGCACAAAGTGATGAATTTATTTCGGGACTGGATTTCTGATTTATCCTCGGAAAATGAACAAACGCGGATATTATCGGGGGCAGAACTTTTCGGTTTTGAAATCCGAGAGCATATTTGGATACACATTTTGGAGATGCAAGCGTTTCCCCACATGCACAAAGTGACAAATTGATTTCAGGACTCATTTCGGATGATCCGTGGAAAACGAACATACGTGGATATCGGGGGCTAAACTTTTCAGTTTTGAAATCCGAGAGCATATTTGGATAACCATTTTGGAGATGCAAGCGTGGCCTCACATGCAAAAAGTGACGAATTGATTTAGGGACTCATTTTGGATGATCCGTAAAAAACGAACGGACGCGGATGTCGGGGGCTAAAATTTTCGTTTTTGAAATCTGAGAGTATATTTGGATACCCATTTTGGAGATGCAAGTGTTCCCCTGCAGAAACAAAATGACGAATTGATTTCAGGATTCATTTTGGATGATCCTTGAAAAATGAACAAATGCAGATATTGGGGGTTGAAATTTTCGGTTTTTAAATTCGAGAGCATATCCGGATACCCATTTTGGAGATGAAAGCGTGGCCCCGCATGCACAAAGTGACAAATTTATTTCAGGACTGATTTCAGACGATCCGTGAAAAACGAACGGACGCGGATATCAGGGGTTGAACTTTTTGGTTTTGAAATCCGAGAGCATATTTGGATACCCATTTTGGAGATGCAAGTGTGGCCCCTCATGCACAAAGTAACAAATTGATTTCGCGACTCATTTCGGATGATGCGTGAAAAACGAATAGACGCAGATAACGGGGGCTGAAATTTTCGATTTTGAAATATGAGAGCATATTTGGATACCCATTTTGGAGATGAAAGTGTGGCCTCGGATGCACAAAGTGACAAATTGAGTTTGGGCCTCATTTTGGACGATCCGTGAAAAACGAATGGACGCGAATATCGGGGGCTAAACTTTTCGGTTTTGAAATCTGAGAGCATATTTGTATACCCATTTTGGAGATGCAAGCGTGGCCCCAGATGAAAAAAGTGACGAATTGACTTCGGGACTCAATTCAGACGATCCGTGAAAAATTAAAAGACGTGGATATCGGGGGCTGAACTTTTCGGTTTGGAAATCTGAGAGCATATTTGGATACCCATTTTGGAGATGCAAGTGTGGCCCCTCATGCACAAAGTGACAAATTGATTTCGCGACTCATTTCGGATGATCCGTGAAAAACGAATAGACGCAGATAACGGGGGCTGAAATTTTCGATTTTGAAATATGAGAGGATATTTGGATACCCATTTTGGAGATGAAAGCGTGGCCTCGGATGCACAAAGTGACAAATTGATTTTGGGCATCATTTTGGATGATCCGTGAAAAACGAACAAACGCGAATATCGGGGGCTAAACTTTTCGGTTTTGAAATCTGAGAGTATATTTGGATACCCATTTGGAGATGCAAGCGTGGCCCCAGATGAATAAAGTGACGAATTGACTTTGGGACTCAATTCAGACGATCCGTGAAAAATGAAAAGACGTGGATATCGGGGGCTGAACTTTTCGGTTGTGAAATCTGAGAGCATATTTGGATACCCATTTTGGAGATGCAAGTGTGGCCCCGCATGCACAAAGTGACAAATTGA
Source organism: Pinus albicaulis (assembly GCA_034641835.2). Taxonomy (NCBI): domain Eukaryota; kingdom Viridiplantae; phylum Streptophyta; class Pinopsida; order Pinales; family Pinaceae; genus Pinus; species Pinus albicaulis. The sequence goes on along the minus strand of CM076575.1, from coordinate 749,933,682 downwards.
TTTCGGGACTCATTTCGGATGGTTCGTGAAAAAAGAACAGACGTGGAAGATGGGGCTAAACTTTTCGGTTTTGATATCCGAGAGCATATTTGGATACCCATTTTGGAGATGCAAGTGCTGCCCCAGATGCACAAAGTGACGAATTGAGTTCGGACCTCATTTCGGATGATCCGTGAAAGCACATTATAACAAAATATCTTAAGCGTTTGACAATATTTTGAAATATATAAAAATATTTTAAAACATTTTACAAATTTTAAAAAATATTTTAAAAGAGTTTTATGATGTCTTCAAAACATTTTAAAAGCACATTATAACATTTTAAAAAGTGTTGTATAATGTTTCTACAAACTTTTTTTTTACGATTTTATTAAATGTGTTTATTTTAAAACACTTTTAATATAAAATTTAAAATATTTTAGAAGTGTTTTGAAACATTTAAAAATAAATTTAAAACATTTTAAAAGCATTTCAAAATATTTTACAAGTGTTTTAAAATATCTTGGAATCATTTTTTACAACATTTTGAAATTTTTTGAATGATTTTGAAATATTTTGAAATGTTATAAAAATCATTTAAAACATTTTACAAATTTATAAAAATATTTTAAACGAGTTTTATAATGTCTTAAAAACATTTTAAATGTGTTTAAAAACACGTTATAACATTTTAAAAAGTGTTTTATAGTGTTTTTAAAAACGTTTTTTTTGCGATTTTATCAAAAATGATTTAACACTTTAAATATTTGATTTAAGCATATTAATAAGAATTTAGAATATTTTATAAAATCTTTAAACCATTTATAAAACCTTTATAAAAATTATTAAATGTTTATAATGTCAACTTTATTAGTTTAATTTTTATTAAATGTTATTTATAAACATTTTTAAAAATGAAATAAATGTTTTTAAATATTTTAAAAGAATTTTAAAAGTGTTTTGAAATATTTTTAAAACATTGTAAAAGCTTTCTAAAAACATTTTTAAACCATTTTAAAACACTTTTAAAACATTTTAAAATGCCTTACGAGTTCTTCAAGAGGTTCTGAAAACATTTTAAAAGTGTTTTGAAACATTTTAAAATAAATTTAAAACGTTTTAGAAGTGTTTTGAAACATTTTAAAATAAATTTAAAAGCGTTTCAAAATATTTTAAGCGTTTCAAAATATTTTAGAAGCGTTTCAAAATATTTTAAAAAGTGTTTTAAAATATCTTGGAAGTGTTTTACAATATTTTGAAATGTTATAAAAATCCTTAAAAACATTTTACAAAATTTTTAAAATATTTTAAACCAGTTTTATAATGTGTTAAATACATGTAAATGTGTTTAAAAGCACGCTATAACAGTTTAAAAAGTTTTTTATAATGTTTTTAAAACAATTTTTTTTACGATTTCATTAAAAACATTTACTAAAAATGATTAAACACTTTAAATATTTGATTTAAACATATTAATGAAAATTTAGAATATTTTATAAAATCTTCGAACCATTTATAAAAATTATTGAATGTCAGATTTATAAGCTTAACTTGATAAGCGTTTTACAATATTTTGAAATATTTTAAAATATTTTGAAATGTTATAAAAATCCTTTAAAATATTTTGCAAAGTTTTTAAAATATTTTAAAAGAGCTTTATAATGTCTGAAAAACATTTTAAACGTAGATAGTTCGTTAAAAAGGAATAGACGCAGGCTAAACTTTTCGGTTCTGATATCCGAGAGCATATTTGGATATCCATTTTGGAGATGCAAGCGTGGCCCCAGATGCACAAAGTGACGAATTGAGTTCGGACCTCATTTCGGATGATCTGTGAAAAACGAACGGATGCGAATATCGAGGGCTAAACTTTTCGGTTAAAAAATTCGAGAGCATATTTGGATACCCATTTTGGAGATGCAAGCGTGGCCCCACATGCACAAAGTGATGAATTGATTTAGGGACTCATTTCGAACGATCCATAAAAAACGAATAAACGCAGATATCGGGGTTGAAATTTTCATTTTTGAAAATCGAGAGCATATTTGGATACCGCTTTTGGAGATGCAAGTGTGCCCCCGCATGAACAAAGTGACAAATTGATTTTGGGACTCATTTCGGACGATCTTTGAAAACTGAACGAAAGCGGATATTGGGGGTTGAACTTTTCAGTTTTGAAATTCAAGAGCATATTTGGATACCCATTTTGGAGATGCAAGCGTGGCCCCGCATGCACAAACTGATGAATTTATTTCGGGACTGATTTCGGACTATCCCTGAAAAATGAACAGACGTGGATATCGGGGGCAGAACTTTTTGGTTTTGAAATCCGAGTGCATATTTGGATACACATTTTGGAGATGCAAGCGTTTCCCCACATGCACAAAGAGACAAATTTATTTCAGGACTTGCTTCGGATGATCCGTGAAAAATGAACATACGTGGATATCGGGGGCTAAACTTTTCAATTTTTAAATCCGAGAGCATATTTGGATAACCATTTTGGAGATGCAAGTGTGGCCTCACATGCACAAAGTGACGAATTGATTTAGGGACTCATTTTGGATGATCCGTAAAAAACGAACGGACGCGGATGTCGGGGGCTAAAATTTTCGTTTTTGAAATCTGAGGGTATATCTGGATACCCATTTTGGAGATGCAAGTGTGCCCCCGCAGAAAAAGAATGACGAATTGATTTCGGGATTCATTTTGGATGATCCTTGAAAAATGTACAAATGCGGATATTGGGGGTTGAAATTTTCGGTTTTTAAATTCGAGAGCATATCTGGATACCCATTTTGGAGATGAAAGCGTGGGCCCGCATGCACAAAGTGACAAATTTATTTCGGGACTGATTTCAGACGATCCGTGAAAAACGAACGGACGCGGATATCAGGGGTTGAACTTTTTGGTTTTGAAATCCGAGAACATATTTGGATACCCATTTTGGAGATGCAAGTGTGGCCCCTCATGCACAAAGTGACAAATTGATTTCGCGACTCATTTCGGATGATCCGTGAAAAACGAATAGACGCAGATAGACGCAGATTTCGGATGATTTAAGCATATTAATAAGAATTTAGAATATTTTATAAAAGCTTTAAACCATTTATAAAACCTTTATAAAAATTATTAAATGTTTATAATGTCAACTTTATTAGTTTAACTTTTATTAAATGTTATTTATAAACATTTTTAAAAATGAAATAAATGCTTTTAAATATTTTAAAAGAATTTTAAAAGTGTTTTGAAATGTTTTTAAAACATTGTAAAAGATTTCTAAAAACATTTTTAAACCATTTTAAAACACTTTTAAAACATTTTAAAATGCTTTACAAGTTCTTCAAGAGGTTCTGAAAACGTTTTAAAACATTTTAAAAGTGTTTTGAAACATTTTAAAAGTGTTTTGAAACATTTTAAAATAAATTTAAAACATTTTAAAAGTGTTTTGAAACATTTTAAAATAAATTTTAAAAGCGTTTCAAAATATTTTAGAAGTGTTTCAAAATATTTTAAAAGTGTTTTAAAATATCTTGGAAGTGTTTTAGAATATTTTGAAATGTTATAAAAATCCTTAAAAACATTTTACAAAATTTTTAAAATATTTTAAATGAGTTTTATAATGTGTTAAATACATTTAAATGTGTTTAAAAGCACGCTATAACAGTTTAAAAAGTTTTTTATAATGTTTTTAAAACAATTTTTTTTTACGATTTCATTAAAAACATTTACTAAAAATGATTAAACACTTAAATATTTGATTTAAACATATTAATAAAAATTTAGAATATTTTATAAAATCTTCGAACCATTTATAAAAATTATTGAATGTCAGATTTATAAGCTTAACTTGATAAGCGTTTTACAATATTTTAAAATATTTTGAAAGGTTATAAAAATCCTTTAAAATATTTTACAAAGTTTTTAAAATATTTTAAAAGAGCTTTATAATGTCTGAAAAACATTTTAAACGTAGATAGTTCGTTAAAAGGAATAGACGCAGGCTAAACTTTCTATTTCGATATAGCTGAGCATATTCTCGGATATCCACAGCGGGAGATGCTGCGCGGCCCGTGGATGACAAAGCGACGACCGAGTCTGGATCATTCTCGATGATCTCAGAAAACAAACTAGCACTAATATCGAGGGCTAAACTTTTTGGTTTAAAAATTCGAGAGCATATTTGGATACCCATTTTGGAGATGCAAGCGTGGCCCCCACATGCACAAAGTGATGAATTGATTTAGGGACTCATTTCGAACGATCCATAAAAAACGAATAGACGCAGATATCGGGGTTGAAATTTTCATTTTTGAAATTCGAGAGCATATTTGGATATCGCTTTTGGAGATGCAAGTGTGCCCCCGCATGAACAAAGTGACGAATTGATTTTGGGACTCATTTCGGACGATCTTTGAAAACTGAACGAAAGCGGATTTTGGGGGTTGAACTTTTCAGTTTTAAAATTCGAGAGCATATTTGGATACCCATTTTGGAGATGCAAGCGTGGCCCCGCATGCACAAAGTGATGAATTTATTTCGGGACTGATTTCGGACTATCCGTGAAAAATGAACGGACGTGGATATCAGGGGCAGAACTTTTTCTATGAACCAGAGCATATTTGGATACACATTTTGAGATGCAAGTTTATTCCACATGCACAAAGTGACAAAGTGACAAATTTTTGTTTTGAAACTCATATATTTGGATACCCATTTTGGAGATGCAAGTGTGCCCCCGCAGGAACAAAATGACGAATTGATTTCGGGATTCATTTTGGATGATCCTTGAAAAATGAACAAATGCGGATATTGGGGGTTGAAATTTTCGGTTTTTAAATTCAAGAGCATATCTGGATACCCATTTTGGAGATGAAAGCGTGGCCCCGCATGCACAAAGTGACAAATTTATTTCGGGACTGATTTCAGACGATCCGTGAAAAACGAACGGATGCGGATATCAGGGGTTGAACTTTTTGGTTTTGAAATCCGAGAGCATATTTGGGTACCCATTTTGGAGATGCAAGTGTGGCTCCTCATGCACAAAGTGACAAATTGATTTCGCGACTCATTTCGGATGATCCGTGAAAAACGAATAGACGCAGATAACGGGGGCTGAAATTTTCGATTTTGAAATATGAGAGCATATTTGGATACCCATTTTGGAGATGAAAGCATGGCCTCGGATGCAAAAAGTGACAAATTGATTTTGGGCATCATTTTGGATGATCCGTGAAAAATGAACAAACGCGAATATCGGGGGCTAAACTTTTCGGTTTTGAAATCTGAGAGCATATTTGGATACCCATTTCGGAGATGCAAGCGTGGCCCCAGATGAACAAAGTGACGAATTGACTTCGGGACTCAATTCAAACGATCCGTGAAAAATGAAAAGACGTGGATATCAGGGGCTGAACTTTTCGGTTGTGAAATCTGAGAGCATATTTGGATACCCATTTTGGAGATGCAAGTGTGGCCCCTTATGCACATAGTGACAAATCGATTTCGCGACTCATTTCGGATGATCCGTGAAAAACGAATAGACGCAGATAACGGGGGCTGAAATTTTCGATTTTGAAATATGAGAGCATATTTGGATACCCATTTTGGAGATGAAAGCGTGGCCTCGGATGCACAAAGTGAAAAATTGAGTTTGGACCTCATTTTGGACGATCCGTGAAAAACGAACGGACGCGAATATCGGGGGCTAAACTCTTCGGTTTTGAAATCTGAGAGCATATTTGGATACCCATTTTGGAGATGCAAGCGTGGCCCCAGATGAAAAAAGTGACGAATTGACTTCGGGACTCAATTCAGACGATCCGTGAAAAATTAAAAGACGTGGATATCGGGGGCTGAACTTTTCGGTTTTGAAATCTGAGAGCATATTTGGATACCCATTTTGGAGATGCAAGCGTGGCCTCGCATGCACAAAGTGACAAATTGATTTCGGGACTCATTTCGGATGGTTCGTGAAAAAAGAACAGACGTGGAAGATGGGGCTAAAATTTTCGGTTTTGATATCCGAGAGCATATTTGGATACCCATTTTGGAGATGCAAGTGCGGCCCCAGATGCACAAAGTGACGAATTGAGTTTGGACCTCATTTCGGATGATCCGTGAAAAACAAACGCACGCGAATATCGAGGTCTAAACTTTTCGGTTTTAAAATCCGAGAGCATATTTGGATACCTATTTTGGAGATGCAAGTGTGGCCCCGGATGCACAAAGTGACGAATTGATTTCGGGATTCATTTCAGACGATTTTTGAAAAATGAATGAACACAGATATCGGGGGCTGAACTTTTCGGTTTTGAAATCTGAGAGCATATTTGGATACACTTTTAAAACGTTTTAAAATTCTTTACAAGTTTTTGAAAAGGATTTAAAAACGCTTTAAAACATTTTAAACCTTTTTTAAAATATTGTAAAAGCTTTCTAAAAACATTTTTAAACGGTTTTAAAATGTTTTAAAATGCTTTACAAGTTTTTTAAAAGGATTTAAAAATGTTTTAAAACATTTTAAAAGTGTTTTGAAACATTTTAAAATAAATTTAAAACATTTTAGAAGTGTTTTGAAACATTTTAAAATAAATCTTAAAAGCATTTGAAAATATTTTAAAAGCGTTTCAGAATATCTTAAAAGTGTCTTGAAATATCTTGATAGTGTTTTACAATATTTTGAAATGTTATAAAAATCCTTTAAAACATTTTACAACTTTTTAAAAATATTTTAAAAGAGTTTCATAATGTCTTAAAAACATTTTTAACATGTTTAAAATCATGTTATAGCATTTTAAAAAGTGTTTTATAATGTTTTTAAAAATATTATTTTTTTACGATTTTATTAAAAAGATTTACTAAAAATGATTAAACGCTTTAAATATTTGATTTAAACATATTAATAAGAATTTGGAATATTTTATAAAAGGTTTAAACCATTTTTAAAACATTTATAAAAATTATTTAATGTCAGCTTTATAAGCTTAACTTTATGAAATATTTTGAAATATTTTGAAATGTTATAAAAATCCTCTAAAATATTTTACAAATTTTTTAAAAATATTTAAAAATAGTTTTATGATGTGTTAGAAACATTTTAAACATGTTTAAAAGCACATTATAACATTTTAAAAAGGGTTTTATAATATTTTTAAAAACGTTTCTTTTTTTACGATTTTATTAAAAACATTTAATAAAAGATTAAACGCTTTAAATATTTGATTTAAACATATTGAGAAGAATTTAGAATATTTTATAACAGATTTAAACCATTTATGAAACATTTATAAAAATTATTGCATGTTTATAATGTTAGCTTTATAAGCTTAACTTTTATTAAATCTTATTTAAAAACGTTTTTAAAACCTAAATAAATGCTTTCAAATATTTTAAATGTGTTTTGAAATGTTTTTCTAACATTGTAAAAGCATTCTGAAAACATTTAAAAACCATTTTAAAACACTTTTAAAACATTTTAAAATGTTTTACAAGTTTTAAAAAGGATTTAAATATGTTTTAAAACATTTTAAAAGTGTTTTGAAACATTTTAAAATAAATTTAAAACATTTTAAAAGTGTTTTGAAGCATTTTAAAAGTGTTTTGAAACATTTTAAAATAAATTTAAAACCTTTTAAAAGGGTTTCAAAATATTTAAAAGTGTTCAAAAATATCTTAAGTGTTTGACAATATTTTGAAATATTTTGAAATTTATAAAAATATTTTAAAACATTTTACAAATTTTTAAAAATATTTTAAAAGAGTTTTATGATGTCTTCAAAACATTTTGAAAGCACATTATAACATTTTAAAAAGTGTTGTATAATGTTTCTAAATTTTTTTTTTTTACGATTTTATTAAATGTGTTTATTTTAAAACACTTTTAATATAAAATTTTAAATATTTTAGAAGTGTTTTGAAACATTTAAAAATAAATTTAAAACATTTTAAAAGCGTTTCAAAATATTTTACAAGTGTTTTAAAATATCTTGGAAGCATTTTTTACAACATTTTGAAAATTTTTGAATGATTTTGAAATATTTTGAAATGTTATAAAAATCATTTAAAACATTTTACAAATTTATAAAAATATTTTAAATGAGTTTTATAATGTCTTAAAAACATTTTAAATGTGTTTAAAAGCACGTTATAATATTTTAAAAAGTGTTTTATAATGTTTTTAAAAACTTTTTTTTTGCGATTTTATCAAAAATAATTAAACGCTTTAAATATTTGATTTAAGCATATTAATAAGAATTTAGAATATTTTATAAAAGCTTTAAACCATTTATAAAACCTTTATAAAAATTATTAAATGTTTATAGTGTCAACTTTATTAGTTTAACTTTTATTAAATGTTATTTATAAACATTTTTAAAAATGAAATAAATGTTTTTAAATATTTTAAAAGAATTTTAAAAGTGTTTTGAAATATTTTTAAAACATTGTAAAAGCTTTCTAAAAACATTTCTAAACCATTTTAAAACACTTTTAAAACATTTTAAAATGCTTTACGAGTTCTTCAAGAGGTTCTGAAAATGTTTTCAAACATTTTAAAAGTGTTTTGAAACATTTTAAAACAAATTTAAAACGTTTTAGAAGTGTTTTGAAACATTTTAAAATAAATTTTAAAAGCATTTCAAAATATTTTAGAAAAGTTTCAAAATATTTTAGAAGTGTTTCAAAATATTTTAAAAGTGTTTTAAAATATCTTGGAAGTGTTTTACAATATTTTTAAATGTTATAAAAATCCTTAAAAACATTTTACAAAATTTTTAAAATATTTTAAACGAGTTTTATAATGTGTTAAATACATTTAAATGTGTTTAAAAGCACGCTATAACAGTTTTAAAAGTTTTTTATAATGTTTTTAAAACAATTTTTTTTTACGATTTCATTAAAAACATTTACTAAAAATGATTAAACACTTTAAATATTTGATTTAAACATATTAATAAAAATTTAGAATATTTTATAAAATCTTCGAACCATTTATAAAAATTATTGAATGTCAGATTTATATGCTTAACTTGATAAGCGTTTTACAATATTTTGAAATATTTTAAAATATTTTGAAATGTTATAAAAATCCTTTAAAATATTTTACAATGTTTTTAAAATATTTTAAAAGAGCTTTATAATGTGTGAAAAACATTTTAAACGTAGATAGTTCGTTAAAAAGGAATAGACGCAGGCTAAACTTTTCAGTTCTGATATCCGAGAGCATATTTGGATATCCATTTTTGATATGCAAGCATGGCCCCAGATGCACAAAGTGACGAATTGAGTTCGGACCTCATTTCGGATGATCTGTGAAAAACGAACGGATGCGAATATCGAGCGCTAAACTTTTCGGTTTAAAAATTCGAGAGCATATTTGGATACCCATTTTGGAGATGCAAGCGTGGCCCCACATGCACAAAGTGATGAATTGATTTAGGGACTCATTTCGAACGATACATAAAAAACGAATAGACGCAGATATCGGGGTTGAAATTTTCATTTTTGAAATTCGAGAGCATATTTGGATACCGCTTTTGGAGATGCAAGTGTTCCCCCGCAGGAACAAAGTGACGAATTGATTTTGGGACTCATTTCGAACGATCTTTGAAAACTGAACGAAAGCGGATATTGGGGGTTGAACTTTTCAGTTTTGAAATTTGAGAGAATATTTGGATACCCATTTTGGAGATGCAAGCGTGGCCCCGCATGCACAAAGTGATGAATTTATTTCAGGACTGATTTCGGACTATCCGTGAAAAATGAACAGACGTGGATATCGGGGGCAGAAATTTTCGGTTTTGAAATCCGAGAGCATATTTGGATACATTTTGGAGATGCAAGTGCTTTCCCCACATGCACAAGTGACAAATCGATTGGGGACTCATTTCTGATTTATCCAGAAAACGAATTGGTAATGTGGATATCTGGGGCTAAACTTTTCGGGCTGAACCGAGAGCATATTCTCGATACCGCTTTGGAGATTCAAGTGTGCCCCGCATGAACAAAGTGACGAATTGATTTTGGGACCTATTTCTAGACGATCTTTGAAAACCGAACAAATGATATTGGGGGTTGAACTTTTCTGTTTTGATATTCGAGAGCATATTTGGATATCCATTTTGGAGATGCAAGCGTGGCCCCGGATGCACAAAGTGATGAATTTATTTCGGGACTGACTTCGGACTATTCGTGAAAAATGAACAGACGTGGATATCGGGGGCAGAACTTTTCGGTTTTGAAATCCGAGAGCATATTTGGATACACATTTTGGAGATGCAAGCGTTTCCTCACATGCACAAAGTGACAAATTGATTTCATGACTCATTTCGGATGATCCGTGAAAAACGAACATACGTGGATATCGGGGGCTAAACTTTTCAGTTTTGAAATCCGAGAGCATATTCTGATAACCATTTTCGCTCTCTGAAACGTGGCCTCTGCATTTATCAAAGACTAATTGATTTAGGGATCTATTTTGATGATCCAAAAACTAACTAGACGCTGATGCTCCAAGCAAATTTTCGCTTTTGAAATCTAAGAGTATATTTGGATACCCATTTTGGAGATGCAAGTGTGCCCTCACAGAAAAGAACGATTTAATTGATTTCGGGATTCATTTGGATGATCCTTGGAAAATGTACAAATGCGGATATTGGGGGTTGAAATTTTCGGTTTTTAAATTCAAGAGCATATCTGGATACCCATTTTGGAGATGAAAGCGTGGCCCCGCATGCACAAAGTGACAAATTTATTTCGGGACTAATTTCAGACGATCCGTGAAAAACGAACGGACGCGGATATCAGGGGTTGAATTTTTTGGTTTGGAAATCCGAGAGCATATTTGGGTACCCATTTTGGAGATGCAAGTGTGGCCCCTCATGCACAAAGTGAAAAATTGATTTCGCGACTCATTTCGGATGATCCGTGAAAAAAGAATAGACGCAGATAACGGGGGCTGAAATTTTCGATTTTGAAATATGGGAGCATATTTGGATACCCATTTTGGAGATGAAAGCGTGGCCTCGGATGCACAAAGTGAAAAATTGATTTTGGGCATCATTTTGGATGATCCGTGAAAAACGAACAAACGCGAATATTGGGGGCTAAATTTTTCGGTTTTGAAATCTGAGAGCATATTTCGAGACCCATTTTGAGATGCACAGTGGCCCCGCATGAACAAAGTGACGAATTACCCCGACTCAATTCAGATTGACTTCATGAAAAATGAAAAGACGTGATATCGGGAATAACTGTCAGAAATCTCGAGAGCATATTCGATACCCATTTTGGAGATGAATGCGTGGCCTCGGATGCACAAAGTGACAAATTGAGTTTGGGCCTCTTTTTGGACGATCCGTGAAAAACGAACGGACGCGAATATCGGGGGCTAAACTTTTCGGTTTTGAAATCTGAGAGCATATTTGGATACCCATTTTGGAGATGCAAGCGTGGCCCCAGATGAAAAAAGTGACGAATCGACTTCGGGACTCAATTCAGACGATCCGTGAAAAATTAAAAGACGTGGATATCGGGGGCTGAACTTTTCGGTTTTGAAATCTGAGAGCATATTTGGATACACTTTTAAAACGTTTTAAAATGCTTTACAAGTTTTTGAAAAGGATTTTAAAACGTTTTAAAACATTTTAAACCTTTTTTAAAATATTGTAAAAGCTTTCTAAAAACATTTTTAAACCGCTTTAAAACACTTTTAAAACGTTTTAAAATGCTTTACAAGTTCTTTAAAAGGATTTAAAAACGTTTTAAAACATTTTAAAAGTGTTTTGAAACATTTTAAAATAAATTTAAAACATTTTAGAAGTGTTTTGAAACATTTTAAAATAAATCTTAAAAGCATTTCAAAATATTTTAAAAGCATTTCAGAATATCTTAAAAGTGTTTTGAAATATCTTGAAAGTGTTTTACAATATTTTGAAATGTTATAAAAATCCTTTAAAACATTTTACAACTTTTTAAAAATATTTTAAAAGAGTTTCATAATGTCTTTAAAACATTTTTAACATGTTTAAAATCATGTTATAGCATTTTAAAAAGTGTTTTATAATGTTTTTAAAAATATTATTTTTTACGATTTTATTAAAAAGATTTACTAAAAATGATTAAACGTTTTAAATATTTGATTTAAACATATTAATAAGAATTTGGAATATTTTATAAAAGGTTTAAACCATTTTTAAAACATTTATAAAAATTATTGAATGTCAACTTTATAAGCTTAACTTTATGAAATATTTTGAAATGTTATAAAAATCCTCTAAAATATTTTACAAATTTTTTAAAAATATTTTAAAAGAGTTTTATGATGTGTTAGAAACATTTTAAACGTGTTTAAAAGCACATTATAACATTTTAAAAGGGTTTTATAATATTTTTAAAAACGTTTCTTTTTTTACGATTTTATTAAAAAACATTTAATAAAAGGATTAAACGCTTTAAATATTTGATTTAAACATATTGAGAAGAATTTAGAATATTTTATAACAGATTTAAACCATTTATGAAACATTTATAAAAATTATTGCATTTTTATAATGTTAGCTTTATAAGCTTAACTTTTATTAAATTTTATTTAAAAACGTTTTTAAAACCTAAATAAATGCTTTCAAATATTTTAAATGTGTTTTGGAATGTTTTTCTAACATTGTAAAAGCATTTTGAAAACATTTAAAAACCATTTTAAAGCATTTTAAAATGTTTTACAAGTTTTTAAAAAGGATTTAAGTATGTTTTAAAACATTTTAAAAGTGTTTTGAAACATTTTAAAATAAATTTAAAACATTTTAAAAGTGTTTTGAAGCATTTTAAAAGTGTTTTGAAACATTTTAAAATAAATTTAAAACATTTTAAAAGGGTTTCAAAATATTTAGAAGTGTTCAAAAATATCTTAAGCGTTTGACAATATTTTGAAATATATAAAAATATTTTAAAACATTTTACAAATTTTTAAAAATATTTTAAAAGAGTTTTATGATGTCTTCAAAACATTTTAAAAGCACATTATAACATTTTAAAAAGTGTTGTATAATGTTTCTAAAACTTTTTTTTACGATTTTATTAAATGTGTTTATTTTAAAACACTTTTAATATAAAATTTAAAATATTTTAGAAGTGTTTTGAAACATTTAAAAATAAATTTAAAACATTTTAAAAGCGTTTCAAAATATTTTACAAGTGTTTTAAAATATCTGGGAAGCGTTTTTTACAACATTTTGAAATTTTTTGAATGATTTTGAAATATTTTGAAATGTTATAAAAATCATTTAAAACATTTTACAAATTTATAAAAATATTTTAAACGAGTTTTATAATGTCTTAAAACCATTTTAAATGTGTTTAAAAGCACGTTATAACATTTTAAAAAGTGTTTTATAATGTTTTTAAAAACGTTTTTTTTTTGCGATTTTATCAAAAATGATTAAACGCTTTAAATATTTTATAAAAGCTTTAAACCATTTATAAAACCTTTATAAAAATTATTAAATGTTTATAATGTCAACTTTATTAGTTTAAATTTTATTAAATGTTATTTATAAACATTTTTAAAAATGAAATAAATGTTTTTAAATATTTTAAAAGAATTTTACAAGTGTTTTGAAATATTTTTAAAACATTGTAAAAGCTTTCTAAAAACATTTCTAAACCATTTTAAAACACTTTTAAAACATTTTAAAATGCTTTACCAGTTCTTCAAGAGGTTCCGAAAACGTTTTAAAACATTTTAAAAGTGTTTTGAAACATTTTAAAATAAATTTAAAACGTTTTAGAAGTGTTTTGAAACATTTTAAAATAAATTTTAAGAGCGTTTCAAAATATTTTAGAAGCGTTTCAAAATATTTTAGAAGTGTTTCAAAATATTTTAAAAGTGTTTTAAAATATCTTGGAATTGTTTTACAATATTTTGAAATGTTATAAAAATCCTTAAAAACATTTTACAAAATTTTTAAAATATTTTAAACGAGTTTTATAATGTGTTAAATACATTTAAATGTGTTTAAAAGCACGCTATAATAGTTTAAAAAGTTTTTTATAATGTTTTTAAAACAATTTTTTTTACGATTTCATTAAAAACATTTACTAAAAATGATTAAACACTTTAAATATTTGATTTAAACATATTAATAAAAATTTAGAATATTTTATAATATCTTCGAACCATTTATAAAAATTATTGAATGTCAGATTTATAAGCTTAACTTGATAAGCATTTTACAATATTTTGAAATATTTTAAAATATTTTGAAATGTTATAAAAATCCTTTAAAATATTTTACAAAGTTTTTAAAATATTTTAAAAGAGCTTTATAATGTCCGAAAAACATTTTAAACGTAGATAGTTTGTTAAAAAGGAATAGACGCAGGCTAAACTTTTCGGTTTTGATATCCGAGAGCATATTTGGATATCCATTTTGGAGATGCAAGCGTGGCCCCAGATGCACAAAGTGACGAATTGAGTTCGGACCTCATTTCAGATGATCTGTGAAAAACGAACGGATGCGAATATCGAGGGCTAAAATTTTCGGTTTAAAAATTCGAGAGCATATTTGGATACCGATTTTGGAGATGCAAGCGTGGCCCCACATGCACAAAGTGATGAATTGATTTAGGGACTCATTTCGAACGATCCATAAAAAACGAATAGACGCAGACATCGGGGTTGAAATTTTCATTTTTGAAATTCGAGAGCATATTTGGATACCGCTTTTGGAGATGCAAGTGTGCCCCCGCATGAACAAAGTGACGAATTGATTTTGGGACTCATTTCGGACGATCTTTGAAAATCGAACGAAAGCGGATATTGGGGGTTGAACTTTTCAGTTTTGAAATTCGAGAGCATATTTGGATACCCATTTTGGAGATGCAAGCGTGGCCCCGCATGCACAAAGTGATGAATTTATTTCTCGGATCGATTTCTCAACAAAAGAGACTAGATTTATCATTGCGTGGATTTATCATTGCAACATTCTTCCACAATGATCCTAAGCGTAATGAGGTGGTCCATTTTTTAGTGCTGCCTTCTAAAACCCGCTTGGCCTTTAGCCCACTTACCTTCACTTTCAAGCCAAATGCTCAACTTCTTTTCCAAAATAATACCATATAACTTGGCCAAGAGAGGGCTGATCATAATTGTCCGATAATTAGAGGGGTTATTTGTATCCCCACTTTTAAAAATAGGGATAATGAGGCTCTGAGTCCAAGGTTTAGGGAACCCTTGCTTGACCGCTTGGTTGAAAAGCTTGTGGATGTGGGGGATGAGGACAGGACCTCCAATTTTTAAGATTTCCACCTGGTAACCTTCAATGTCTTTAGCTTTCCCATTTTCCAGGCATTTAACCCAAAAATCAATGTCTTCTAATGAGAAACCTTATTTCATTTTGAGCATGGTTTCAAAGTTATCCCTGGCATTTGGAGATTCATAAAGCTTTTTAAGATAGGAATTCCAGTCGTGTAAAGAAATTTTATTATTATCTTTAGTTTTCCTAGTTAGAATCTGCCTCCAGAATTTCTTAGGAGCCACCTTAGAGAGGTGTAAGAGATTCTCTTGTCTTTTACGAATATATTGTTGATAATAATATAATATAAATAAATACAAAATTATTATACAAAACATTTTAATTAATATAAATTATAATTTATTATTAAATAATTAATTAAATTTAAATATATTTTAATTTTCTTGATTTTTTGGCATTGTCTATTGAGGTTGTAATTTCACTCAGAAAGTTATTTTTCGTCGAAATCTAGTTTCTTTGGAGTGTTTGAATTCTTTTTTTTTTTAATGGAAATGGATTCAACACCATCAAAAATTCTTGGGGCCACCAAAATCTTGAAGTTTGACAGTTGTAACCCAGATTTCCCAAAAAAATTATCGAATTTTGCCAGAATTTCCAATATTTTCCAAGAAAAATTGTGTGCACCTTAAAGTGGATTTAGAGGCTTTCTTTTGAGTTGTGTGCCTTAGAGTGGATTATTGTTTATTGTTATTTTTTAAAATAAATTATTTATATATATAGAGGAGGCTTATGGATTATATATTTATATCTATTTTTTTAAATATAAATAATTTTATGATTTTTATTATAAAGAGATATAATTTTTTTTTTCATTTTATATAATCTAGAAAAAGTATAGGGTTGGTCAGAGGGGAGGGGTGCTTTTTGGCCTCGATGTAACTAAAATCCTGATTCATGGGGTCTTGGAAAAAAGACTAACAATTAGGCAAAAGCATACAACCTCTTGCAAGGTCTCCTTCTCACTAGAGAATCAAATGTTTCCTCTTACTGTGATTGGGGACTCTCTCCTAATCAATCACCACATGGTAAGAGGTACTTCCCCTAAATACAATTTCTGGGATAACTTATTAAACCATATCAGAAGCATTACAAAAGGGATGCCTTAAATAAGTTGTGTACACGTCTTAAGGGATAGAAACAAAGAAGTAGATTAGAGTGCCAATGAGGGGTGCACTTTGCAATTTAGTGAGCTAAGAATGAATTTCCAACTCAGGCCTTCTTTTTTCCCTTAAGGACTCATCCTTTCCAATATACTAGAAAATAAAAAAAAGAGGGTGGAGTGGGGTGTCTTACACCCCCAGGCAAAGTAAGCTACATGCACTATCAACATAAGTCTCTTAGAGAACCCATATCAAACTCTTGTCATGGCGGTTATCATATTTGCATTCCACGGTAGAATTTAATGCAAGCACATTTCATTTGGAATCATTCCTCAGTGTGTGGGATTTATTAATCCTTGTGGTGAATTGAATGTTAAATAGTGTGGGATGGCTTAGCTCATCCTCAATTTCCTTGGTTCATTGGCCCCCTTGCATCAAAATGATGATTTCAATAACACAATGAAAAATTCCAGTCGTAGAGTGAAACTCTTATATTGGATTTATAGTTTCTCCCCTTATACGAGCTATTTCCTTATTCTCGATAGATAGTGGCTTTAATTAGTGCGACACTGGTTGGGTTTTCTCTCTGAGTGAGCGCTTCATTGTTCATGGTTTCAACACCCAATCTCCAGGACTGTGTCTAGAATTGGAGTGTCAATGGTCATGTAGTTTATTGGTCCTCATACTCATATATAATTGCACAAAATCTAAAAAGATATGACTTTTAATTGGAACAATGCTCTCATCCATCTCAACGATCACATGGATGCCATGCAGTTGGACCTCATGAGACTGCAGTTTCAACAAAATGAACAATCTAATTTTGTCTCTGATGATAGAGAGCAATTGTGGGAGCTTCGTAGTAAGGTGGAAAAGTAGGAAGACGTGATCTACCATCCCCACTGATAGGTGGATCAATTTATTTCTCTTGTTAACAGTCTAATTCTCAACATGAATGATACTAACTAGCTCTATGGGTCCAATATAAGTGTTTGCCTAGATCTAAACAAACCAGTCGATCTGAGCAAATATACTATCAAAAAATATTATATTCTCAAGTAGCTAACATGTATTGTAAATTTTGTTTTGTTATGGGTTCTTTCTTGAAGGTTTTCGCCTCCAAAGACCCAAGTTTCGTTAAAGTCGATTGTGTTCCTCTTCAAAGGAAAATTTTGATACATTTGAGCTTATTTACTTTTGAAGCTCGAGGCATCAAGAATTGTAACTGTTGATGGATAATTGTGATCCAGACACAATTTTTTCCTTAATACAAATATTCGCATTGTTGTTATATAACAATAATCTAGATAATTGTCTTTCGGATTAATCACATCATTAGGATTTGGTCGATGTTTCGAACCATCTAATGTGGTTCATCCTCAGGACAAGGTGAAGAAAGAAATAGATCTCATTGAATAAATAGTAAGGATGTTAAAACTAGCCGTTATTTAGTTAATTAGTTAGAAAATTAAAAAAAATTATTTATTTAAAAATATTATTCAGAATGGTCAACAAATAATATAATAATTTGGTAAAATGATTAAATTATAAAATTAATAAGGGAGAAGGGGTAAATAATAGTATAGGGAATGTATATATATATATAAAGAATCAATATAATAATATAGTTAAGGGATAATATCTAACAAGAGGAAATTGCATAAAAACATAAACCAGAGAAAAAAAAAACAAAGATACAAAAGGAAGAGGAAAAAATCAAAACAAAGGGACGAGAATAAAACCAGAGAGAGGAGAGAGAAAAAAAAGGAACTGGGATGAATCACATTGAGAGGGTCGGAGTCTAGCTCTTACTTAATTTCCACCCATCATCTCTCTTGAGATTTTTCGGATTTTGAGACATCCTTAAAAATCTCAACAGAGATGATGGGTGGAAATTAAGTAAGAGCTGGACTCCAGCCTTCTCAAGGTGATTCCTCCCCCGTGCGTTGATTTCCTTTTTTCTTTCTCCTCTCTCTGGTTTTATTCTCATCACTTTGTTTTTATTTTTTCCTTTTTTTGTATCCTTGTTTATGTTTTTATGCAATTTCCTCTGGTTAGATATTATCCCTTAACTATATTATTATATTGATTTTTAGCTCATATATATATATATATATTTGATGATATATATTTTCCCTCTCTCCGCTCATTATAATAATTATAAATTTTTCCTTTTTATATTATTCCTTTACCTTTTTATTAATTTCTCTTAATAACTTCGATATTTTAAGATTTTTTCCTATACTATTATTTACCCCTTCTCCCTTATTAATTTTATAATTTAATCATTTCACTAAATTATTATATTATTGGTTGACCCTTCTGAATAATATTTTTAAATAAATAAAAACTTTTAAACTAATTAAATGACGCATCCTTACTATTTATTCAATGAAATTGATTTCCTTCTTCACCTTGTCCTGAGGATAAACCACATTAGATGGTTCGAAACGTCAACAAAATCCTAATAATATGATTAATCCCAAAGATATTTATCTACATTATGAAGCACAAAAATCTTAAATCTAACAATAATCTAGAAAGAAAAATATATATATGATAGAAAATTTATTTAAATATAATCTCATTTTAATATTTAAAATTAATATGTTTATTTTCATTTAACCTCTAAAAACTAATCATTTTTGCTATAAAAATATTAAATTATTTTTATTTGATTATAAATGTGTCAAATTATTTAAATACCATCTCATTTTAATATATAAATATGTGAAATTATTGAAATGTGATCTCATTTTGATATTTAAAATTAATTAATTAATTTTCATTTTACATAACGATGAAAAATATATTTTTGATTCTAAATATGTCAAATTAAGTGTGATTTCACTCTAATATTGAAATTTAATTGTTTAAACTTATTTTAACATTATATCGTTTTTACTTTAGCTAACATCATTATACATATAAGCCATAATTTTTTATTCAATCATTGAAATTAATGAATTTTAATCATTAAAAATATCTTCATGAGCAATTCTTCATTTACTACCCTGATAATTCTCTTCAAAACTTGAAGAATCATTTTTTTACAACTCTGTGCTACTCACTTTATTAAAACAATAGTGAATTTGTATGTGCATGAGCACACCTTTATCACTTGTGCATCAATTGACACATAGTGTCCATGCTTATTTTCTCTCCTTTTTTCAAGTGTGTATTAGTGAACACGTCACATGTTTAGTGTACATTGATTAACACCTTTGTTATGCCTTCACTCTCCTTTAGGTTGGCCCCTCTATCTCTTTCCCCATATAGGTTGGTAAATACATTCTCGTTACACATTAATATGGTCATATTCTTCATCTTAATGTTCTTTATTTTCCATCCTTGTGTTTAATGATTAGGTGTCACTTAACTAACATATACATATATATTAATTATGTTCGTTTATGCACCCATTGTTTTATGAATTTAGTACTATCTAATTGTGTTTCTCCATGACATATTTATTTAACGAATATTTCTTTAATTTAATGTCTCATTTCTTCTTCTTTTTTGGGTAGTTTTTTTATTCATGTTTGGATTTTAATGTCATATTTTCGTTTTTGTTGTTATGTGGGATTTACGATTGTAGACAAAAGTATTTCCTCTAGACTTGGTGGACTTATATAGAACAACAGAAAGCAAAGAATATAGAGTTTTTTTTAGAGAAATTGAAAGATGGAAAGAGATCTACTTGGAATATGTCGCAAGCTTTACTTTCCTCTCGGCTTGTAAGCTCCAATCCCAACTCCGGTTGCTATAATTAGAACCTGCACATACAACCAAAACAAGCCAATGATCTATAACATATACATAGCATGATTCAATCACTCTTTTCAATGAATCGGTGAGGTCTTGAAATACGTGAATTTAAATATAACATAACACATATAGGAAAAAAATATATTCTTTGTATTAATATAAATAGGAGAGAGTTTGCAACCAAAGATAGTGTTGATCTTCTAGAGATCTCCCCAAGTTGACTTGTCCTTCCTTGTCACAAAGCACACCTCAATATCACCCTAATGCATGAAGATGATGACTCTCTTAGATTCAAGGCAACAACATAATGGAATGATCAATCTCCAAAAGCCAACCCCGATGTTGTGGATGGCAAAAAATATATAGGGGAGTGTGGTAGTTTAGGAATTGTTATCCATTTACTAATATAGGCTTGACATCCACTTAAGATGGGGGGATGAGCTTAAGGGATAAGAGGTGAAATTTCCAAGGTAGGATCATATAGGATGTGAGCTTCTTATCCAAGATAAATGGTTAAAACAACTCCTAGAAGCTTTTGGAAGAGGAAGCTTTGGGATTCCTTTTAATTTTTCCCAAATTTCTAGAATCGGCGCGAGGGACAAGTTGTTTTTTATCAGCGTTTGTGCAAAAGGGAGAAACCTACTTTTGAATGCATGTTTTGGAGTAGTTAGACCCAAAGACTCAGGGATTTTGAAAGGTCATGCTTAGGGCTTTGTGTAGGGATGATGACAACATGTTCACGATGATGATCAATCCATTTTTTAGGCATATTGACCAGTTGCGACAAAATGGCCTATAACAGATTCCCCCCTAAAGTGCAAAGCCAAAAATGATAGCTAATGACTGAAGTGATTTACCCTGTGACAAGTTCAGATCAAGAACAACTGGTCGAGATCATCATATGTTACAATACATATTCATCATGATATATTTGTTGAGGGAGGCATACCCATGCTCAACACATAAACTAACATTACATGTACAATGATAAAGAAGTCAGTCCACTGATGATAGAGAGTGGATCCATGCTTAGATGGTTGTCTTTATGATCATAGCCATCATGCTTTGTAATCTTGCATTAATCCTGAAATCGCAACCCAGATGGATGAAACTAGATCGGAGGTCTTATATCTAGTTCACTCGATCGCCTAATGTATGAGTCTAACCATGCGAGTAAATGAGCTAGAATCGAACATAGTAGACAACATCTGATTACCGGCCAATAATGTAAGCCATTAACAGACGCGAGAGGAACCACCAATGATGTTAATGGATTTCAAGGTACTATAGTACAATCTGTATGGTGTGAATAGATGAGTCGAAATCGAACACCACAAAAAATCTTTAGGTCGAAGGCCACTGATGAAAACTTCTCGCTGAGAGTGAGGAAACTTTTCATTGATGTATGCAAGCTCCAAGGTACCAAAGGGATTTTCTAAGTCAACTTCTTGGATAATGAGATGACGTCGATAGGAATCAACCCGTTGTAGGAGGGCCTTGATGTATCCCCCATCAACGAAATGCAATAGGTATCATGATTTGAGACAGAATTATGTTGATGTAGAATTGGTTCAAGAATGACAGGCAAATAATGAAGGATTACGAGTGTCGTAACAGAGTTCAACTGAAGGAATTCTCTTGAACATATCGGCGACACTAAACAGAATTGGAAGCATCCACTCAAAATCGAAACCAGAGGCTTTGATATGGTGTGATGAACCAAAAGAAAAGAAAATTTCCCAACCTAACGGCCACGAAGATGAAGTGGAAGAGTGTCATGTTCAAGATTGGCTCACTACCATTAATAGGTAGAGTGTCCTATTTTCCTAATTTCCCCACCATTTTTGGTCAATACCTTTTTATTTATTTTTACAAACTTGAAGAGGATAACATATGCTTGATTTGTAAGTTCATCCTTCGGATGAATCCCTCTGAGTATCTTTAACAAACCTTGAGAAGGAGTGGTTCGGTATCATCATGTTCGACGAGTCCATCGTTGTTCGATGTTTTTACGAGTCCAACGAAGGTGAAACTAAACTCCTTTTTCATGTTTATAGAGTTTTAAAAAGAGGGGAAAAAAGGTTCCTTTTCGTAAGGTTGTCTCTTGAGTCAGAAAAAAGAAGAAAAAAAATACTCAGGAGAACCTCTTACCCATGTTTGACTAAGGTATTCATTTCTCGTAGTTATTATATCTCAGTTCGGAAAAATAGTTAAACTTATATTGAGTAAACGTCTTTTCATTTACTTTAACGAGTTCGAAAAGACAAGTGCTTTGCAATCTTTTCATGTTTAAGGAGTTTGAAAAGAGGTGAAAGAGGACGCCAGAGGGTTCCTTTTTAGTAAGTTTACAGAGCCTGAAAAAGCAATAAAAGTGTGCGCTATGATCAAAATTATATATTTCGATCCAAACATCATCAAATCCGCCAAATAGCTATTATCCTGCTCATAACATAACCAAAAGATTAAAAACACTTGATTCAAGATAAAATTAGGTCATTTTTAAGTTAAAACAGTAAAATAATCATAAAATAATCATAAAAATGACCATAAAATAGGAAAAAAGTAACTCATTTTTACCATTTCACATTTTACCTCTTGGTGAGTGATTTCTGAGTGCTTTTTGCCCCCAATTTTCTACAGTTGATTTTGGCCAATTTGGTGGATAATTTCGAGTGTCGTTACTTCCAGGTAGGATATTTCATCTTCGCCTTGTTTTCTACGGTTCTTTTTTTTCATTTCATGCGAAATTTTCCCAATTTTGGGTGGCCTAGGGCTTCAATTTTTCACCCTAGCTCCAGTGCACCCCAGCAATGTCGAAAGGTGCACTGGGAAGGAAAAATTTACACGGTCCTAGACGTTGCATTTCACTGTAGACCTTGATCCCAATTGACCAAGAATGGGAAGATCGAGAAAAAGGATGTGGTCCATTTACCTTTAAGAACAATCCTGTTCATTATTGTTAGATTGGCTAGTAGTGCTACCTTTCATTTAGCAAACATGTCTCATATGCAGTATACTCTAGAATGTATAGAGCCAACGATATTCAACTAGAGTGGGAGTGCTAGAAAAGATGAAATAGCATCTCAACAAGGCAAGGGATGGAAGGTTGAAAAACTCCGGGTATGGTTCAATTTTGATTTCATTTGCCTTGGAGTGGATTCCATTACTTCGACCATAACATATCTCACTTGAGCCCATGGATGAGGATATGATTAGATCTCATGTCCAGACATGTAGATCCATCATATATTAGCTTCACACCAGTCTTCTTCTAATGGTTGCACATGCAACTCATTATGATTAAGGACTATCCATATGCAGTTATGGACTTCTGTGGAGACCCATAGCTTGTGCTTCCTGATGACGATCGATGGGGTACCATGGGAAAAATAAAAAACTATGATAATTTTTTGAGTTTTTAAGTTTTACAAAAAAATTGTTTTCTTTATGTATCTGACACTAAACTATCGATTTGTACATGCAAACATTGGACCCGTTTGACCTGTGGGTTCCTCCTATCTCCAACGTGTAGGAGATCCACACCAGGCACTAGTAGGAGTACAAGTTACTACAGGAGGACGATAAGTACTGCAATATCTTAATGTGGTTGAGACTCTTGTAGAGGTCTAGCATCACGTGGAGGGGTTGACCTAGGGCATAGTCGAGACTAGGGTCGACTAGATCTAGATGAGACTATAACATCATACTATTAGTGTGCATGGTCATATTAGCTGGATACTTTGCAATATGGTTCACGTAGTTGCTTGCTATCATGATCATTATGGTTATTCTACTAGGAGGCTATATATGTGAGTTTTAAGCAGCAAAGGGGAGTTTTACGTTGTATGGCATATGTGCTTACACGGCACATGATTATCTAGGCTTAGGAGTTTTCTCTGGTAAATTACATGTTTAATTTATTGATTTGTTTATATATGTAACAATATTCTTTCACATATTAGTTATTTAATTCGTTGTAATATTTGTTCTGATCTAGTTCATGTTATTCTTTAACATGCCATGCATATTAATTAATGTATACAGATATAATCTCGCAGGTCTTATAACAAAAGGGTATTTTGGATGTAAATGTTGTGGACCTTCTCTGAAAGCTAGATGGTCCAAGGACCTACGAAAGCCAGTGTATGATTGCTCCAGAGTATTCCTACCAGAAGAACACCCTTACAAAAGAGCAGCATCCGCTTTCAATGGTAAATGAGAGAGAACCCAAAGGCCTCCAATAATGACACCAACTGAATGGCTTAGAGCATATGAGAGACAGAAGGAGAAGGAGTTCATATAAATGTTCGATTCAAATGGGGAGCCTATGTTCGATGATCCATATTTCTTTGACACCTATGTTGAGAAATTTCCCATTGGGATGAAAAGGAAATCTATCTTTAATGACCTCCCATATTGGGAGCATCTTAAGGTTGCCCACTTATTAGATCCCATGCATATATTTAAAAATGTTTCATCTTCTTTATGGAGGCACATATCATCGAAACAAAGTGACACATTGGCTGTTAAGAAAGATCTTATTACTTCAAAAACTAAAAAGAAACATTGGCCAAGACGATTAGAAAGTACGGGATCAGAGGCAGGCACTGGTCTGTCTAATTCATGGTTTTTCAAAGAAGACGATGTCCCACGGATTTTTAAAAAAGATGATATATCTTTGGCAAAGGAAGTTATAATGGATGTGAGGGTGCCAACTTCATACGGGTCTTCACTACGGCGTTGCTTCACCGTGGATGACCATTTGTCGGGGTTGAAATCACATGACCATTTGAATCTTCTAAGAGTACGTATAATTTCAAAAGCATGATTTTATTATTTGTTATATTCATAAAACATAACTAATTTTGTATATTATTGCACGTGTTTATAACTTTGCAGTGTCATTATCCTTTGTTCGTGCGTGGGTGTGTGAAACATGAATTCCCTTATGACCTAGGACGTGCCATATCTAAATTATCTGCATTTGTACGTTGGATCACGTCAAAGGAGATTCATGTGGCTAGCATTCCACGGTGGCGTCAAGAGATAGTTGAGATTGTTTGTATGTTTGAGAAGGAACTGCCGACGAGTTTCATGGACTTACAGGTTCATCTTCTAATCCACCTGGTAGATGAGGTTGAATTAGTTCGGGTTGTTTCTTGTCGTTGGATGTTCTTCTTAGAGAGGTACATGAAGAAATTGAAATATTTTGTTCGACAAAGGGAAAAACCCGAGAGGTCTATGGCAAAGGGGTACATATCGTATGAGTCTTTCTATTATGCCAGTAAGTACATCAAGTAGATCGAAAATAGACCAGGTGCAGTGATTTGGGACGATGAAATGGATGAAGACAAAATAGAAGGAGAGTTTCTCCAAACGAGTGGAAAAAAGCGTTTGATAAAGAGTAAGCAACTTATAATTTTTCAAATTTACAAAAAGTAATTAATATTCATGTTGAAATTCGATATAATGTATATTTTGATCTCTAAGTACTATATAATGTTGGTTTGATTTCATCAGCGAATGCAAAAATTGAAGCAATCAATAAATTCGTTCTTTACAATTCTGAAGCAACACAACCGTGGGTCGCATTGTACGAAAAAAACAGGATGAAATGGGATAGTGACGGGAAAGGATTCAGATGGTTGAATGGTAGAAGTGTGCCTTATCCCGATCATTTAAAAGAAAATATGCCAAAAATATGCCCCAACAGTTGGGCTGCTGACCAAGTCAGAGAGAAATACGGTGCTACCGATCGTTACCCGCATGCTGAAGAGGATGCGCTAAACGTAGGGATTAGGTGCAGCAACTCGGTAATAATCTTTTTAATTTATATGTAAATTTGAAACTTATATTAATACATCTACATTTCATATTTTAACTGTTGAATTATTATTTATAAGACACATGACACTATGATTTTTTTAAACTTTTTTATAATATGTGCATTTGTTCCCATCTATGTGGGCATATGGACACCATTTTCACATAGAAAATGCCAATGCTGGAAACATCACACAAGATTGTGGAGTGGAAGTCGAGTTCGATCAATCTAGTCGATCTAGCCACCGTGATCAAAACCTAGTACGAGGGACATTAGGTTGCGCCAGAAAGATATAAGAGATCATTGAAGTGGATTTTTTTTCTTTCCAATGTGTTGTTTTTAGGTGCAAGTGGTGGGACACCTTTGATCGGAATAATTTAAAGGAAGATCACGATAGTAGGCTGATATGTATCAACTCTAAAAAGATGTGGGATGAAGCTAAGGAGCCCTATGTTTTCCTTAAACAATGCAACCAGGTGTTTTTTTACCCAGATGTGTTGGATAGGGATTGGTGGTTCGTATTGACACAAGACCCTAGATAAAAACATATTTTTTAGAACAATTGTGTTATCATGCCATGCGAGCTAGAAGACAATGAGGGTGATCATGAGAACCGAGAGCGATATGGTACATGTGTTATTTCATCAATATTTATACTTTTTAAGATGGGTTTTTCGAAATATTATATAATATTTATTTTGAATTAATTGGTAATTTGCATTGTGTTCATGTTAAAATCAATAATTCACTTGATAATTTGCATTAATTATGTTGATCTTAAAAACAATGGCGTATTTTTGTATCTAAGATCATAATAAAATAATGATAATTCTAAACTACATGAATTTATTTGCATTATTTTTTAAACTTTATTATGTTACAATAAATCATATTATTCTAGATTTATTATTTTACAATTATTTAAAATTTACAAATTTAAAAATTTTAATAAATTCATTTCACATTAATACAATTAAAATTTTACAAATATTTTACATACAATTACAATTATAATTACAATTACAATTACAATTACAATTTTATAATTTCACGTACAATTACAATTTTAGAATTTTACATATATACAATTACAATTTTACAAATTACAAAATTACAAAAATCCATCGTACAAACATTAAATTTGACTAAAAAACGCATTCTGCAAAATCGCTAACTGCATCATCGTGATCATGATCATCTAACAAAACACAATTAACATTATATATTAACATCAAATATACATCTCATGTCAAATAACTCATGCATGCTATCACATACACATCTATTTGCAAGTTGCACATTAAATGAACATATCTAACATGACCTAACAACATACACATCATGATGATCACCAACATGTAAATTAAGTACAACTGCAACATGAACATAAAATACATGGACCATATATATAATATATATATATAACTGAATAATGTTAAAAATATACAACTGTAATATAAATGTCATGGATCAACTGGTGGTAGTACAACATCAATATCAATACTAGTGGCCGATGGTCCAGCCTCATCTCCACGATCATGACTCCTGCTATATGATGGTACGCTGCACCTCGCAGAATGTCCATCATGTGTTGTGGCTCGATCGTAACGTGCAATAGTCCTCGTTGGTCGTGCAAAAGTTGTCGTAACTCATACGACATGCCGCATCAGGTTGTCAATGTCATGCAGCATGCCTCTCCACATCCGTAATAGCCTATCATTGGCCTCTGTGTCTCTGTAATGAGCGGGCCTGATGCCCGCCTCAAAAATCGATGAAATGATTTGGTAGGCCAACTCCATCCTATATCTAACATTATCACCAAGTCGATCGCGCACCGGTGCACCAGCAAGAGCAGGTCTCTGATCTGCATCGGCCTCCTGATGATCATCCTTGGCATCTGGCATGCCCTCATCATGATGATCATCAGGATCCACACCTGGATCAAGTGGTGGTCGCGACATCTCGTCGCCATCAAAAGATCCAATGTCTACAAAATATATACAAGTACACATCAATAATTAGACAATTTCATTACACAATTTAATAAAAACAAGTTAAAGAACCTGTTAGAATAAATTTAAATAAAACAGTAATATTACCTCTATCATCTAGCGGCTCATCGGCTGTGAAGAGGATGTTGGCACACCCTCGCCAATCCAACCCCGCATAAGGACAGCGGACCATAATGAAGGGATGCTCATCAACACTGGCTAGTAACTCCAATGCATCATCTGATATCCTCGCTGGAAAAAGACTCTCCTCCCTCTTGGGCATCATCTATCCCCACATGTGCATACGTGCCTCAGTAACCGGCCTACGAGGTTGCCGAAGAAAACTAGGTATCGTCTCTGGAAAGCTCTCAAAAAATAAACAAAAAAGCTCAGAAGCAAAAGGGAAGTTGACCCTCCCTTGTGCATGAGCATGACATCTATCTAATGCTGTATAGAACTGTCGCAAAAAATGGCAAACCACCTGACAAGCCGTGGTTGTTGTAGTAAAGAATCAACATAATATAAAAGCGAGCAACTAATGCGTTTCCCATCACTGTTGTTGTGCAAAATGGTCAAAATGATTAGTGAGATACACTGGACCTCCTCATGACCAAACGCACCAATACGTAACTGCCCTCCAGTGACCTGAAAATTTGCAGGAGATACTAAATGTGCTTCAATGTATCTCTGGGAGTAAACTAACTGACTCCCTGCCACACAGCCAACTAGAACCTCGGGGAACGAGGGAAAATCCACCCCTCTCCTCGATAGCCCTGTAATAAAATATACATCCTCCTCAGTGGGCGTGTACCACTAGTTGATACCAACCCGAAAAGCCTGTCGCTGGGCATTCCACCTTCGAATAAGATGTCTCAAAAACAACTTATGGGACTTTAGGGAAGTAGTCTCCTCATAGAACTTGAGGAGGCCTACCTCCCTTAGGAGCCCCTGCGTCGTTGTTGTAATAGGGCGAGGGTACGCATCTCTCTTCCTCTCTCTTGCCTCCCACAGGCGAACCATGTTATACTGTTCCGCCTGTTGTTGTTGTGCTTGCCCCTCTTCTCTCCTTTCATGCCTCTGAGTGATTGACATATTAAACACAATTTTTTTATTAAATGACACACGTATTTAGAAATATACATATATAAATATTTTTTGAAAAAAAAATAAAACAATAGTCGGTGCGCCAAAAACACAATCACGCATCGATCTCGGTGCGTCTTTCAACAGAGCGCACCGGATACGGTGCCCCTAATGATATTCAGCGCACCGGGGACAGTGCTCCAAAAAATGTTTTTAGCGCACCGTTCACTACATGTGGTGTTAGGAGAGCAGTGCGCTGACTACACTATACGCCTCGGGGCGTATATCTAAGTCAGTGCATCGCCATCCTGCCACCATACATAGTCGTCAGTGCGGTATTCTAAAAGGACGCACTACTGACGCAGGCCAAATATGGTAAGTCGTGCGTTGACAAAAATAGTCGTCCCGGGGCGATTATATCAGTCAACGCACTGCATCACCACTATTCAACTGGGTCAACGGTGCGGCCAGGTAACCAACCGCACCGCTCTTTATAAGGAAAGTTAACATAACACTGTGCGCCTTTGGTACCGCCCCGGAACCGGTGCGGATACCCTTAGCACCGGTTTACCAGGCCGAAGCGTTGACAATGTCGAATTGTGGTATGCGGTGTGCTAACTACATTACATGCCCTAGGGCGGATATGTCCGTTAACGCACCATGTTGTCACGATACCACATTGTCAACGGTGTGGCCTGGTAAACGACCGCACCGTAGTTTTTTTTTTTTTTTTTTAAATAACACGATGCGCCTGCGCAGTACCGCCCCGGAACTGGTGTGGATACCGTTAGCACCGGTTGTGGTGCGGCCTATAAATTGTGCGAGCTGAACGGCTCAAGCGCACCGCGCAACAATTATTATTATTATTATTTTAATGGTTAATTTAAGGTTTTTTGAAATTCTAATCTGCTAAAAGGTTTAATTATGGAAAAGCAATAAAAATACCTATACATTTACCCATCGAGGAGGCATATTGGCTGTAGAATTTGCAAAAGAAAATTTGTCCACTGTTTTATAAAATTCAAGCTAGAGATTGGTGGCAATGCATAGCAGCAGTGCGTTCAATAAGTGCAATGGGAGCACGAATGACAGGGTGGCTCAAACAATGATAACTTGCACCGGTGCTTGAGAGCTCTGTAGCACTGACAAAAGTGAAAAATGCAGGGTTTTTTTTTTTCGTAACATGTTCCAAAGGCGCGGGGTTTTTATTGGCATACCTGTGTTTACCGATGTCGCTCTGGGCACTATTTCTATTTTTATAGTCTCTGAGTGAATACACCGGGCAGGGGTGTATCTGTAATGCACTGATGCTCTACAGTAATATGACGCACCAGGAACGATGTCCGATGAGCTAATGATTTGTGCGGTTTTTTGGCCGCAATTTCGTTTTTATTTAACCCTTTTATGGTGCACGACGTTTATGGGGATCCCAGTGCGTTTTCGTCATTCCACCCCGGGTGATTTCTGTTCCACGCTTTTTTTATGAGGCATCGGGGCTGACGCGTTGACACGCACCGGTGCGGTGTGTATAGAGCGCACAGTTTCCGGTGTGTCGATGTTTTGTGTCATTTTTTTTGTCGTAGTTTTTTTATTTAACCATTTTTCAGTGCGCCTGGTTTCTGTGAGCCCTAGTGCGGTTGATTCATTCCACACCGGGCAGTGTCTATTTTCGCGCACATTTTCAGAAGCACCGGTGCGGTAGAGATGTAAGGAACCGGTGTGGTCCAGGAATATGACGCACGGGGTGGGTGTGTTAGGAGTGCACGGTTCCTGGTGTGCCTATTTTTTGTGTGGCTTTTTGGCCATAATTTTTTATTTATTTAACCCTGTGCTGGTGCGCGAGGATTTCAGGGCGGCCCGGTGCGTTGTGGAACCGGCGCATTTAAGGGCGACCCAGGCAGTTTCAGTTTTCGCGCATTTTTTATGAGGCGCCTGTGCGCAAGTTATGTGAAGTACCGGTGCTCTACGGAAATACTGCGCACCAGGCTGGTGTGTATGGAGCGCACGGTGTCCGGTGTGCCAATTTTTTAACCGCACTGGTGCTTTCTCGTGTTTAACGCACCGGTGCAATTTACGGTGATAAGAGCACCAGACAGAATACATCCGCAAAAACCTCTGCCTGCCAACCTCCTCTAGGAACTTCCGCTAGAAACGGATGTCTGTGGTATTTTTATAAGGGGTTCCTCAAAAGCATCCGCTAGAGGGTCTTTTCCTTGTAGTGATTTACAACCATATTTTGACTACATGTATATTTTGATATGACAGGTCGTGTGGTCATTTGTGTCAAGAGCACAATTTTTTGTAAAACCAAACTTATATATATATATATATATATATATATATATATATATATATATATATATATATATATATATATATATATATATATATATCGATGTTTCTTTTGCATTTTGTTATAGCATTCAATGAATGTGATGTGAATTAAATTTAATTTACATATGTCGCAAATGTCTGTCTAAAACATGGTTTTCTAATGCATCTGTCAATGTGTTTAGAATCCTATAAATGTGTTGATATTTAATATAATCAAAGTATCTTTCTGGAAGATGAACCCTTAAGAACATACAAAACATAGTTGGACTTCTAATTGAATAGACATTAGTCAACTGTATTACTACAAGTTGTGAGTCAAGTATGATAACTATATGACGGATACCATGATAAATAGCACCAGACAATAGCTCGATCAGTGTGTTATACTCAATGATACAGTGATATTATTTGTAGAGTGACTGATACAAATCCGTTGTAAACTCACTAACTCGCCATTCAGATCATATATACCCCATTCTTTAGAAGAAAGGTTCTAAGTACTATGACTAGCGCCATCAACATAACCAACATATTGTTGAAGGGATGTTGACATCTCTAAACCAAATGTATACATGATTAATAGAAACTGTAGGAAACTCCAAAGGGAACACACTGCAAACACACACAACACACCTATATACAATATGTATACAGTGAACTACACAAAAATGACTTAAGCATAATATTTTTTAAGGTATAGCCCATTTCTAGGCTGCACCAATGGAACTCCACTGAAATTAGCAAGCTCATAGGCCCCTTTAGTAAGAACGTGCTTAAAAATATATGGGCCTAGCCGCATTGGCTCTAGCTTCCCTGATCCTAATTTATCAAACTCTTGAACATATAACAAGATGAGGTCACCTTCCGAGAAGACACGAGGCTTGAAATTCTTGTCGTATTGCACCTTAATTCATTTTTATGGGCCTCGTTAGCCATTGTGGAATCACGTCGGGCTTCATCTAAGCATGTTAGATGTCAAAGGTGTTCTTCTTCTATAGAAGTGGCAGGGGGGATCCCAACAGAAAGTTTCAGAGACAAAATTTCACACTCAATAGGAAGGATTGGTTCCAGAATGTAAACTAATTGGAGTGGTGTAAACCTGGTAGTAATCCGAACAAAAGTTCGATATGCCCACAAGGCTACATAAATTATCATATTCTAGTTCGATTTAGGAACCCATATCATACGTTGAAGCATTTTTTTCAAAACTTTAATGATGGCCTCAACTTGCCCATTCACCTTAGGGTAATAGGGAGTTGAAATCTCATGGGAGAGACCGAACTTGGTAGTTAGTTCAGACATCATGTGGTTACGAAAATGTTTCCCATGGTCTGTAACTAAAACCCGTGGTACACACAACCTCGCAATAACATGATTTAAAAATAAGAGAGAAGTTGTTTATTAGGTATTATTGTATGTAGGCATTGCCTCAACCCACTTGGTAAAATAGTCTACCACCACAATGATGTAGACATGCCCCTCGGCCAAGTGAGGTTTACATGTCATAAAATCAATGCCCCATTAAAAAAGGTCCAATGGAAATAACAAGGTGCAAAGGAGCAGGTGGAGCACACGTTTTTTTATCATATATTTGACAGGCATGACACTTTTGTACCATGAGGATGAAGTCGCGAAATAATATCTAGCGCGCAAAATATTTTTTGCAGTGATGTAACCAAACATATGTCCACCACATGCCCTAGCATGACATATTCCATAGCATGGAACATGCCCTAGCATGGCATTCATTCATGACTTTCTCGGTTTCCTCATGAGTGAGGAACCTTTGAAAATTTGTATCGATACTGTTAGCACTGTAAATGTTAATAGTTTGACCCCCATTGTATCATTGTTTTCAATTTTTTTCTTGTTTCCTAGCCTTTGTCAAATTTCGAGTAATTTTCAATAAAGGTCAAAAAAAAGTCTCAAAACAAAAATACTTTTAAGTTTATAGGTGGTATTAGTGCCTTAGGTTCATAAAAGAAGTTAAAACCATTGTTTTAACTTTGGTTAGTGTCGAATGTTATTGGTCATTTTTGTAATAAAATTAGAACTGCTCTTTTTGAGATAATAGTTACCTCTATTTAAGTTTCATTGGTAACACATTGATATAATGAAGGGCAGTTATTTCTCCAAATTGAAGATCACATTAGTAACACAGTGAAAAGAGAATTTATTTCGCTAAAATTTGGTTATATTGCAAAAAAAAGATAAAGGCAGCTATTTCTCAGGCATAAGGAGCTGTAAAGAATATTTTTCAGAGAAAATACCATTCATGTTTGAAGATGATTGAAGACCTCTTATGTTATTGTTACACTAAAAACTGTCACCTTGACATTCTGCTGACTGTATGAGCTCATTAACACTCATACATGCCTCCTCTGCAAGTCTTACAACCTTTACTCCTCATGTCAAGCCCTAAAACAGAAGGAAAAACCCTAAAAATCTCTGAAACTTTGGGTACGCAGGTAACATGAAGCCTGCCTGCGTCCCTAGCTTGGGTGCGCAGGTAATACACTGCTTACCTGCGTTCTAGAACACAGTTTTCCTTTGCAATGCATGCGTACCCTCCTCAAAGTAAAAAAGGCGAGAAAGTAAAGTTAAAAAGTTGGTTTGAGGTCAATTCTAGAAGGTTCTAGATGAGATTTTTTGGGGATGAGTACGCTTTGATAAGGTGCATGTATCCCTCACCTTAAGGAACTAATCCCTTGATGTGAGGAGTCTATTCCTTTGAAGGAGAATTCTATCCCTTCAAAGGTGGAATCCTAACCTCCTCATCTGCTCTATAAAAGGAGGCATTGGGTAGCCTCAAATGGTTATATTTTGGAGATTGAGAATTGGAGTTCAAGATTTATGTGTGATTGAGTTGAAGTGCTGTTGAGATTTAGTCTTCTTTCTGTTGAGTTTTTGAGAGGAAAGATCACATACCTCTTTGTGCTCCTGGAGGAAGAGTGCAAGACTTATCAAAGTAGAGGAGACTCCTTCTTCGGACCCCGGGAAGGCCTTTCAAACATTAAGGCTAAGGTTGTAAGGTTCTTCTGTTATTTTAAGATTAATACAATCAAGTTTGGTTTTTCTCAATAAATTGTCGTTTGATTCTTTATTTCAATAAGCTGTCGTTTGGTCGTTTATTTCATAGATTCCTTGATCACTATGATAGGTATGTTTTATAATTATTTGTTATACAGGTGCTATTTAATATTTTCTTGTTTGTGATTGCAGGTCGACGAAAGACGACACTTTCTTGCGACGAAAAAATTACTGTTGCGACGGAAGAATTACTGTTGCGACGAAAGAACTCTTGTTGCGACGGAAGGATTATTGATGCGACGGAAGCACTACGACCACAAATAAGCATTTGGATCTAAGGTAGGATCAACACCTTCATAGCAATTATTTGTAAAACGAATATATTTAGAGAAAGACAAACTTAGTTGTTCTTTTGTTGCTAGATTGTCTTCTGACACTAGGGAGATCGATCTTTTCCGCAAAAGCGATTTATCTGGCCAACAAATTGGCGACTCCACTGGGGAAAGAACTTGTTGTTTTGGGTTCTCTTTTATTTTGATTTGAGGAAAAGTTTTTCCTGGTTTTTGATTGATGGATATCTGCCTGGGTAGCTTAGGTTTTCTCTGTTTTTGAAAATTTTGAAATCTTTTACGTTTTTCTTGAACTTTTCTGGGGACCGCACTTTATTCTTTTGCACAGGGCGGGCAATTTCGCACTTTCCTTGAGTAAACAGTGCGGGACCGCACCTGTTTCTTCTGGGGGCCTGCGGACCCTGTTGAATTTTTTGAAAAACTTTAGATTTCTTTTTTCAGTTTAGTTTAGATTTAATTTAGGATTTTTATCATCCACCCATATCTGTATTTTTCTGTCAAAAATCCTTGTTTATGAGTTTCTTTAAGAAATTCTTCATCTCATCAATCTCCATTAAGTTAATTGGGTGTTTTGAGTCTGTTTTTTGAGAAATTCTTAATTTGATTTTTTTTTTCATTACTTAGAGGTTTGTCTCAGTCTTTTCACAATTTTACATCTTTTTGCTTTTGTTTTTACCACCAATATAATATTTTAAAGCAGGTTTATTAGTTATTCTATAGTTAACATAGGTATTTATCTTACCATTCCTTTTAGGCATTATTACCAAGGGTGAAACCCACTAGATATTAGAAATAAGCTAAATCAACTTACCATCTATCAATATTTTGTAACTCCTTTTTAAAATTTCTTTTAAGGTCGGGCTCATGCATCTTTGAGGTTGTCTAACAAGGTGAGAATATTCTTAAGTATAAATATGATGTGTACAAGGGTTGGGATGTTTTACTTTCATTTCATGATAGTTCCAATAAAATGCACTAATATTGTTTGTACAACATTTTAACTAATTCTTCTTGTTCAAACTAATCAAGCTATGAATTTATATGTAAATTTTTTATTGGATTAATTTCATTGGGAAGAATAAAATATTCTAAAATGTTTGTGGTTGATGCAACAATTTGCAGTAATGATGGATCATGTGAATCACAACTTTATTGAAAATTCAAAAGGAATGAATAAATAAGAGAAGAAGTTGGATGTGTTTGGTAGCTCCAATCCCTTATTATGAAGTAATATATTGCTAAGTAAATCTATATTTTCAAGGAAATTTGGAAGAGGCATCGTAGGTCATATTATAACCATTATAATGATCATGTAACAATGGTTATTGAATTGTGTGGTGATTATAATAAATCCTATAAGTGCACAAATAAGACTAATTAAGCTTTTTTTATTTTCCCTAAGGTTTATAAACTACACAAATTTCTCTTTTGAATTCCAAAAAACTTTAAAAATTGGAGGGAAATAGAAACTAAATGTTGAGGGTGATCCTATTAAATATTTAATGCTAGAAAATGAAAATAATGTATCTTTATTTTTCCTTTTTGACAAGAACAAACACAAATGTTGATTTTTGATTCTAAGAATTCATTTTAACTCGTAAATAAATGAACAAAAAACCTACTAAAGGGTACTAATTTAGGAAAGTAGCTATAGTGAAGGTGTATGCTAACTTTGGAGGAAATATTAGCAAAAATAGTTGTCTCAAGCTCTATAACGAGGAGTTCTTTCAGGAACGTAATTTACCATTGAATATATGTTGTTGTTAGAAAAATCAAACACCAAAATATCTCTTCTTTTTGAAAAAAATGGATTATTTCTTCTTACAAGTAATAATCTCACTTTTATTAAAAAAAATACTTTGGGAATGTTTTCGTGCTATTTCCATGGTTTTTAGGAAAATTATCATCTAATTACACCAAAAGATTGGTTTTCACAATTGAACCCTTTGTTTTATCTTTACTTCTTCTTTTTTCATTTTTTTAAAGAAAAAATATGGATCAAAAAGAAGTTGCAGCAAGTTGAGAGTCACTCCTTCCCATTGTCTCCCTCTCAAACTATTATGAGACATGATACACAAATTCTTCTTGATTAAGTGGCTTTTGGTAGAATTTTTTTCTATTTCCATTAACCATAAAGGATATTCCTTTCCCATCAATAATTGTTATTCTAACTAAACTATTAATCGGTGCAATTAATTTTAGAAAATGCATATCAATCGCCCTTCTCAAACCCATCTTACTCAACCAAATGTTGTAACTGTTTACAATTCACTTAACAACACGTGAGTGTATCCCCATCGATATTGTCCACCATAGAGTCTTCCCCTCTCTCATATTTCACAGACCGTCATCCAATATCAGTCCATATGTGAATAGAAAAGAAATCTACATTCTTGAGTAATGAAGGCCTTCCCATGAGTCAGGATAAGTCTACTCTCCCTCGCCCTAAGGTGAATACCTGAACTTTCAAAAATAACCCATTATTTATGGTGTCCAAAATCTCCTCTCCTCTATTTAAAGCCACTGTTGTAACTAACGCTTGTTGTTTGAGGCATGAAAAAGGTAAGCAGTAAGGTAGTGAAGGTGGGTTTTAAGAAAGATAAATTTGTTAATCTTGTCGTCTTGAAAAGGGTTAATAGCAGTACCTCCTAAGCAATTCTACTAGGTAACAGTTCTACTAAATTGTGTATGAGTGTTAATCGCCTTTGAGTGTTTTTTGATCTTTGGAACTCTCACCCGATTTTCTTGACTTGCACTTGATTGGTTCTTAGATTACATTAGAATCATCTTGTGTTTGAGAATTCTCTTGCATAGATCACATTTGCATAATTAGAATTCTCATTTTCAGAATATGAATGAAAAATGTGCATAGATTACATTTGCATACTTTTCAATTGAATTGTGCATAGATTACAATTTCATAGTTTACATTCTGAAAATCAATCATAGATTTAGATCAGTTTTATTTGATTTGAATTTAGATGTTTTTATGCTTGTTTTAAAAACACAAAAATAAAAAATTGTTTTGGAATTGATTTGCATTAGTTTTTCTTGATGAAATTAGTGCATTAGAGAATTTGTTATATTTTCTCTTAATGATCAATTTTGGCATTGTTGGAAGTGAATGGAAACACTTTCCCTACTTTAGTTGGGATTCATCGAATTGAAAAGATTACATTATCATATTCGATTGCATTCAGTTTTGGGTCGGGTCATAACACCATTGGTTTCATATCCATTTACCCTTTTGAGTAATAACAACCTAAATAACACAACGCTTAATTAAAATTCATCTAGTAATTTTTACATTTTTAGGGCTCTTTCCACCAATCTAGCTCAGGATTAGTGCTTTGGAATAGGTTGTAGTTAACTTTCCAAAGCAAAAAAAACAAACAAGTAGATAAATCTTGTGGTAGGAAATAAATCCAATTGTAATTGGTACAATCTGGGAAGCTTCTCTTAAAGAAGTCAATCACGAGATCATGTCCAAACCTTTGAGACAATCAATTATGTTTCATTGGGGAAGATAGAAGATTTTGCGTGCATTACAAACGGTAAACCTCGGATTAACCATTGTCGAGGAGCCTGGGGTCACTTGTCGGTAAACCTCGGATTGACCATGTCGAGGAACCTTCAAGGGGATTGAGCTTTGTTACTCTGCCCTTGCGCGTGGGATCGGATCGTAGACTGTTCCCCCATTTGTATTTGTTACTGTTGGTAACCTTAGTGTCCATAAGCTTAAGATTATTTCCTAAGGTGACGGTGAAGGAAAGATCTCACTGTACCTGGAGCAGATGTCGACTAGACTCACTTGGACTCTCTGGGGGGTTCTCTTCACTTGAGATGGTTTTGTGAAGAAACTTGTGCCAGTCTGTTTCATTAAGCAGGTTGTCGGGGTAACTGTTCCAACCGCCCTTTCTGTATTAAATTCTACGATGTTGGATTTCATCACCAACTAGTGTTTTTAGTACGGGAAGTTACTGTTTGTGTGTGGTTTGACTCTTAGATTTGATAGCGCGTGTTAATTTGTTTGTTTTTACTTTTAGAGACCATAGGTGTGAATTGTGAATTTTAATTGTTAGGTGTGAATTGTGAATTGTTAATTTTAGTTTTAAATTGTTAATAAAATTCACTGAAGTTGAATATAATGGCAACTGTTCCAGAATTTACCAACCAAGGAACCCAATTTACCAACCAAGGAACCCCTTCTAATGAGAATCCTAGCACTTTTCCTTGCTTTGGAAATGTTGGTGCTCCTTATATGGCTACTTTTTCATTACCTAGATTTACAATAGGTTTACCGATATGGTTATTTTCAACTTCATTGGCCCCAAATACTCCAATTGTTCCACCTCAACTGGATGCTTCACCTCAACAAAGTTCACCATCTCAACATCACCAACCTTCTGTTGACCCTTTACCTTCTTTGCCTAATATTTCTTCCTCCATTTCTTCCTCTTCACTTGGTAAAAGCCTTGACGCTAGTAACCAGGTGGCTAAGAAGAAGAAGAAAGGGAAGAAGAAGAAGAAGAAGAAGAAGAAGCAAGATAAGAAAGAAGTCAACCAACCAACCATGGTTGTAAGTGTTAGTTGTGTTGAGGAAACCTCCAACATGCATCGTAAACCCAAATACCCTTGCAGGCTTTGTAAGGGTGACCACTTCCTTATCAATTGTCCCGGTATTCCTAAGGTCTTGGAAGTATGGTCGGAAAAATCTCATCAACTTTCCATTGATCCATCAACCAGTGATAGTCAGGTTCCTGGGAAAAAGGGTAAAGTTAGGTTTCCTTGTAAGTTATGCAAAGGGAGTCATCAAACTCACATTTTCCCTCACATGGATGAAGCCTCAAAATTATTGGAAAACCTTACTGTTCCACAACAATAATTTCCAACTGGTTACCGTAAACTTTCTCCCAACCTACCGTCAACTGACAGAGTGATTGATATAATTTCAAGTATAGTCGATCCCACTCTTCCATTGGAGAGTGAAAATCATATCACTCAAGTTGATGATCCATTAGTTGATCAAGTGGTCGATTCGATTTCACATTCGGTCGATCTCATTCTCCCTGTAGAGAGTGAACTTCATACCGCTCAGGTTCTTCTTGTTACATCAGATTCTTCTACGCCGGGGGGCATTTCACCTGTTTCTACAGAACCCCCTCTAAATACTGAGGTCTTTTCCTTTAATTGGAATAGACTGACAGAACCTTGTCTTCCTTCCTCCATCCCTTTCAAAATCATTGTGAAGTTTGGTGGTAGGGACATACACCACACACAGGTAGATGAAGGATCTTCTGTTAGTATTTTATCCTCAACTGTTTGGAAAGCTTTGGGTTCCCCTCAGCTTGTGCCTATTACGCAGAATCTGAAAGCTTTTAACAGAACCATCAGTGAACCTTTAGGGATCCTTCCTAAGTTTTCTATTACTTTGGAAGGTAAAATTGTTTGTATTGATCTTATGGTAGTTCGAGGTCCCTTGGATTTCAATTTACTCCTTGGGCGAGACTATGTATATGCAATGAAAGCTGTAGTATCGACACTCTTTCGCGTGATGTCTTTCCCTCACAATGGCAATATTGTGACTGTGGACCAGCTTTCGTTCCCTAGTCTTGTTTCTCCTACCAATAATATGACACCCCTAAATGTTCCTGATTCGAAAGTGGTATCTACCCCGCCACGGGTTAATTATGTGGCAACTAGTCCCATGTTTTCAATTACCGATGTAAGCGAGCATCTCACTGTTTTCTCGTCTTCCTTTGACTTAGATCCGGTAATTGACATGAAAAACTCTATGGGATTACTTGAACGTGATGTTCTTATCCCTTTTGAGTCCCTTGACATGTGTTCCTTCCAAAGAAATATTCTTCCTCTGATGAAGACCTCTTGGAAGCCATGATCAAGGTGTGTCCATTGACATGTGTTTCTTCCAGTTGGAAGCCATGATCAAGTTTATGAGGATAGTTCCTTTTACTGTGTCAACCTCGTTAAAAAATGAATCAGTGGTATGAGGATAGTTCTTTTCCTGTGTCAACCTCGTTAAAAAATGAATCAGTTGGTCCGAGGATAGTTCCTTTTACTGTGTCAACCTCGTTAAAAAATGAACCAGGTATGAGGACAGTTATTTTCTTGTGTCAACCTCATTAAAAAATGAATTAGTAGGTTATATAGCTAGATTGTAGAGAGTAGATACGGGGATAGTTTCTTTCACTGTGTCAACCTCGTTAAAAAATGAAACACATTATCAAGAGGAAAGTTCCTTTTACTGTGTCAACCTCGTTAAAAAATGAAGCAGGTTGTCATGAGCATAGTTCTTTTCCTGTGTCAAGCTCGTTAAAAAATGAAACAAATCCTCTCCTAATTGAGTCGAGTCTTTGAATAGATCTCATAAATGTTAAGTCATATATTTAGGTTAGTTATTTCAGTTTTCGCATAATTTTCTTACAGTTTTAGGTCGGGTCTTTCATATGATCTCGTAAATGAACCTTCATTCCATCTAGCTATTAATTACCAGCAGTGTACTTAGTTGAATGAAATGAAGCTGGGGGGGCATGCGCTCTAACAGTTACGCTTAGGAGGAATCAAGCATAGTTTTCTCTCTGTTTCAAGCTTGTGTAAAAATGAAACTACTCTGAAGCATAGTTTTTCTCTGTTTCAAGCTTTTGTAAAAATGAAACCTATCTGAGTCAATTTCGGTTATTTTCAAGACTCGTTAAATTCATGAAAATCCAGAGATTATTTTGCTATCTTTCATTCTCGTAAAACACATAAAAATCCGAGTTCTTTCCGTCTTTTCCTGCTCTTAAATTAAATTGAAAGTCGGGCACAGGAGTATATTTTTATCCCTTTTTCGAACTCGTTAAAATTTACGAAAAAGTGAAATCCATGAGTACATTTTTATCCCTTTTTCGAACTCGTTAAAACTTACGAAAAAGCGAAACCGTGGAGTCCTCTTTTAAGCCCTTTTCAGACTCTCTAAACATGAAAATATTTCTGAGCACTTGATTATTTGAACTCGTTAAAATAAATGAATGATCGTCCTTTCAGTATAAGTTTACCTCTTTTACGGACTGAAATGGACTATTTACGAAAAAGGTATACGTTGACTAATTACAGTCAATAGAGTTCTCTCCCGCATTATTTTATCCTTTTTTGGGCTCGAGAGACTAAATTTACGAAAAAGTACACCCATGGAGTTTTCTTAAGTTTTTTCTTCTAACTCCCTAAAATTGAAAAACACCGAGTTTCTCCTATACTGGACTCGTTAACATTTAACAGTAAAGGACTTGTTCAATTTTAAGCAGGAACGAACCACTCCTTCTTAGGGTTCGAATCTTAAACTAAGTTGGACTCATCCGAAGGATGAGCTTATAAACAAGCAAATGTTATCCTCCTCAAGCTTGTCAAAAATAAAGAGGTACTTGCCAGAAATGGTGGGGGAAAAGAGAGAAAAATGGACTTGTTTGTTGTATTTTGATTATTCGGAAAACTGTTAACCACTCTTGAACACGACACTTTTTGTTCACCTGGGTTGGGAAATCCTTTACCTAATAGTTAATCAAACCATATTGAAAGTCTTCAGCCGGTTTCTGGGTATTAGCTTTGGGTCAATTGTCACCAAGCCATCTGCAGTGTCGTTATGTGTTCAAGAGGACAGTTCAAGTAAACCATTCATCTGCAAAATATCTGTCATCCATTTTTGACCATCCCTGAGTCAGTCCTTGCCGACATATTTTCAAAACTTGATCTATGATTTCGTGTTGTGGGCTTGCCTATGACGGATCACTTTCTATCGACGACAGCTCATTATCTAGGAAGTTGATCTAGAAATCGTCAGTACCTTGAAATCTGCATGCCTCAATGGCAGGTTTCTCGCCTTCGACGACAGGTTGCATCATTGACCTTTGATCGAATGATTCCGTGACATGTTCGACTTCAGCTCATTCATTCACATTTCATGGATTGTACTGAGTACTTTGAGAGCCATTGACATTACTAGTGGTTACTCTCACACTTGTTAATAGTTTACATCATTGACTGGTAATCAAGTGGTTTCTACCATGTTCGACTTCAACACATTTATTCACATGGATAGAATCGTACTAGTTCGAGATGCGGAAATCAAGACCCTGGATCTAGTTTCCACCATCCAGGCTGCGAGGAATTTTGTTTTCATCTATACAGTAGACTATTTATAAACAGATGGCTGCGTCCATACTGTGTCTACATATGTCTATACTGTTGATGTATTCAAAATCATTCCTGTATCAGAACAATTTAAGTTAGTTCTAGTTAGTTTTTGATCTGAGTATGGGAATGCCTACCTCAGCGATGATATGATTACATATATATATATTTTGCATTGAATGTTTTTACAGGTTCCGACTGGGGTGTCCACAGGATGATCCTTGAAATGATAAAGTGCTTCACTCTTCATATATGACAGACTTCATCTTCATCTATTTCAGACTTCGCACTTTAGGGGGCAATCTGTTACACTAAAAACTGTCACCTTGACATTCTGCTGACTGTATGAGCTCATTAACACTCATACATGCCTCCTCTACAAGTCTTACAACCTTTACTCCTCATTTCAAGCCCTAAAACAGGAGGAAAAACCCTAAAAATCTCTGAAACTTTGGGTACGCAGGTAACATGAAGCCTGCCTGCGTCCCTAGCTTGGGTACGCAGGTAATACACTGCTTACCTGCGTTCTAGAACACAGTTTTCCTTTGCAATGCCTGCGTACCCTCCTCAAATTCAAAAAGGCGAGAAAGTAAAGTTAAAAAGTTGGTTTGAGGTCAATTCTAGAAGGTTCTAGATGAGATTTTTTGGGGATGAGTACGCTTTGATAAGGTGCATGTATCCCTCACCTTAAGGAACTAATCCCTTGATGTGAGGAGTCTATCCCTTTGAAGGAGGATTCTATCCCTTAAAAGGTGGAATCCTAACCTCCTCATTTGCTCTATAAAAGGAGGCATTGGGTAGCCTCAAATGGTTAGATTTTGGAGATTGAGAATGGGAGTTCAAGCTTTATGGGTGATTGAGTTGAAGTGCTGTTGAGATTTAGACTTCTTTCTGCTGAGCTTTTGAGAGGAAAGATCACATACCTCTTTGTGCTCCTGGAGGAAGAGTGCAAGACTTATCAAAGTAGAGGAGACTCCTGCTTCGGACCCCAGGAAGGCCTTTCAAACATCAAGGCTAAGGTTGTAAGGTTCTTCTGTTATTTTAAGATTAATACAATCAAGTTTTGTTTTTCTCAATAAATTGTCGTTCGATTGTTTATTTCAATAAGATGTCGTTTGATCGTTTATTTCATAGATTCCTTGATCACTATGATAGGTATGTTTTAAAATTATTTGTTATATAGGTGCTATTTAATATTTGCTTGTTTTTTATTGCAGGTTGACGAAAGACGACACTTTCTTGCGACGAAATAATCACTGTTGCGACGGAAGAATTACTGTTGCGACGAAAGAACTCTTGTTGTGATGGAAGGATTATTGATGCGACGGAAGCACTACGACCACAAATAAGCATTTGGATCTAAGGTAGGATCAACACCTTCATAGCATTTATTTGTAAAACGAATATATTTAGAGAAAGACAAACTTAGTTGTTCTTTTGTTGCTAGATTGTCTTCTGACACTAGGGAGATCGATCTTGTCCGCAAGAGCGATTTATCCGGCCAACAGTTATAAGCATGATTATTCTTTTTAACAAGATTAATTATTTTTTACTTAGGAAAATTATTGTAGGTGCATGGTTATATTATTAATGCAACTAACCTATAGCTACCCTACTAAGCTGAAGCGGAGATCATGGTACAAGAGGTATCAATTATTAAATGATGTAGTGGAGTGTTATGAGTTATCGATTGACTTGGCGCCTGTATTTGAATGACTTCAAATCATGCCATTAAACCATATCATAGCTAAAGGAGTAGTTTCATAGGGTTAAGTTCAACATTCTCAAGTTTGAGGTTCTTTGTGGAAGTTACAGCTAACAGGAGTCACATCCTCCAGCAACCAGTTTATCATTCCAAGGCAGGAAAACAAGGCTCCGTGTAGGGTTTTGCCTCTAGGATTGAATAGTTGTGTGTTTAGAAGGAGCCTAGTTATTGAGAAGTATGGGAAAAGGTGGGAAT
Organism: Pinus albicaulis; assembly: GCA_034641835.2. Classification (NCBI taxonomy): domain Eukaryota; kingdom Viridiplantae; phylum Streptophyta; class Pinopsida; order Pinales; family Pinaceae; genus Pinus; species Pinus albicaulis. The sequence goes on along the minus strand of CM076575.1, from coordinate 749,888,765 downwards.
TTAAACGGGTCCGAGCCAGAAAACACCAGGTTTGTTGATGCTAGAGCCAAACCTCAATTTAAGTCATCTAGCTGGTATAAGTTTTTGCAAAAAAAATCCAGAGAAAATGTGGCTTTAGCACAAGCCTTTGCCGAGAGCTTTGATGGAGAGAAAGTCAAGCTTGGGATAAAGACTTTCAAGATCTCTGAAGCCATCATAGCCCGAGCTACTCAAACCTCGGCCACTGGAGAACGTTGGTTCAAGAATAAAATGCTGCCCACAAAAGTAAGTCTCTACCTCAAACTTGAACATGTCAATGTAAAATGGAATCCAATTGTACCTGTTTTAGGGTTTAATACCAACATGTGATCACCACTATGCAATGCTACATTACATGTGAGGGTAGGTTCTCCTCTTTCCACCATTACCAAATGAGATTTCTTGCTCATATTTCAGGTGATAAACCTATGAATTTGTGCTACTTCCTGTACAAATCCTTACTCAAGATATCCTTAAAGTTGCATAAAATCCCTAACTATCCCTTGCACAACCTATATCATAGGGGTTTAATTAAAATGCTGATTTTCTACCATCTTAAAAAGAAAAGGACCACCTGGGATAAGTTCCTAACAGAGGAAGGGTTTGGTAGTATCAACTCTAGGAAATGGGTAGGGAGGCCCAAGAAATGAGATGCTCATGAAAAAACTAGTGCAACTCGTATGCCAAAACAAGGCACAGTAAGCTCGGTCTCCCCAATCAACCAACAGGAAAACTAGAATTTCAGTTAGGAGGGCTAGAACTGAAACTGTCTCTCCTATACCCATGGTGCAGCCTACAGAGAAAGTTTATGAGGAAATCTCCAAAGGAATCTCAAACTTTGGTAGCATTCATCAGAGAGCATTCTATGAGATTCAAGGAAGGGAAAATTGTTAACTCTGCATGTGAGGAGAACAAAGCTTATTCATCAAGATACAGAGGCATACTAAGGTTGGTCTTAGGAGAGAATTTCAAAGGAAACTAGTCTTGAAGTGCCAGTCCAAGTGCCAGTTGAAATAGCAATTCAAGTGCCAGTTCAAGTGCCAGTTCCAGTTCAACACTCCTTCCCAACAGTTGCAGAAGAGCAAGAAGAGGTCAGGGAACCAACACTATCTCAGTTTTTTTCTTCCCTAAAGACACCCAAGACACCCCAGACACCCAAGAAACCTACAAGGAGAAAGGATAAGAATTCCATTCACTCTTATTCATCCTTTGAAGAATACAACACTGATGAATAATACAGAATATGAAGAAGGTCAGTCTAGTGGTATAGTGCAGAAGAGAAAAAGGATTTCCTATGTCCCAAATCCATATCTTAAGAGGCCTCACACTCTGCCAAAAAAAAAACTTATACTGAATATCAAATTGATTGCTAACCCAAGACTGACAGATGAAGTCATCAATATTGATAAAAGCACAAATAAGGAAACCAAGAAGGTCGGAGCTAAAAAAAAAAAAGCATGCAGGAAAAAGAGCTAGAATACTCACTAAGACAGAGTCTCTCAAGATATTTTCTTCAATACTTTATTTCATCTAACCCTTTCACAAGAAGCTCATACATTTTTGGCTTAATTGAAAAACGCATCTATTTGCTGAATTTTCAGTTATAGCTACTTAATTTTGAAAAAGGCAGCTATTATTTCCTGGGTTTTTGGATGAAGGGAGTGGAGGCAGTTTTGTTTAAGTCCCGAGGGGTGCTACTAAGGAGTAGTTACATGCGTGAATTATCCACATAATTAGCTACTTCCGGGTGTCATTGATCAAGCTTCCTTCTAAATTTCATAATTATGTTTTTCACTTTTTGGGGAAAACAACCATGTGTCATTTTCAACTGTTGTTTGCACTTTTTGTGGAAGTGGTTGCACCAGAACAGAGGAGCAGTCCTCCAACAGATTTCCACATCATTCAGCCACTTCGAATTGCAAGCCATCATGTTTTTTAATTTATTTATGTTATATCACTTTGTATTAAAGTTTAATATAAGCCTCATCTTTTGTATGAGATTGTAATAAATTTTTTAGAACAGATTCACACCTTTTGTGGAGATGTCAGTATGATGTCTTTTGTATATATATGATAAAGCTCCATGAAGAAAATATTGGTGGTTTATGAATCGTTTGCTCATATGATCAGTGTAATTTTTAGTGAATGATATTAGAAAATACTTTTAAGGACTTATTACCTACTTAATATGTGTATTGTTAAACTTTCATGTGTTTCAACACCTCATTTTCTTCAGTTGCAGTTTGTAAATTCAGATGTTGTTGTATGTTTTTATCAGTCTCTTGATATTTTTATGTATTATGTCAACTTTTATTAGTCTCACGCAGTGACATTTCTTGATGAGTTATACATAATGAAAATTTAAAGAGCATTCCTTATGACAGACACTTTTCATGATATTTCAGTAAGATTATTGTGAGTCTTGATACAACCTTCTCTTGTTGAAATATTGTGTTATTTTTCACCAAAAGCAGTGGATTTCTGCCTTGCAAACCCATTGTATCTTCTCCTATTTCACAGTCTCTTCTCTCCATAGGCTACAAAGTTGCCTTTTTGCTACCATATCAGAACTCAATACCCTCATTAATGTGACAGTGAACTTGACTGAAATCCCTTTTTAGTGATTGAGGGTTTAAACCACCCACCAATCATAAAATCCAAATCATTAAATTGCCTTAGATCTTAGGATGTGTCTGGTCAAGCACTTGAAGCAGTCCAAGTGTTGATTCCAGTGCTAATAGATACCACGATGATAAAGGGTGTCGTTGATTATAATTACATATTTAGCTTGATATTGGATACGTCGTTGGTCAGAGCGAGAGGTATCAGACCGAAAATTCTAGTTTTTGATATATATGATAATATCTCCATACCACGGGTCAGATGACGCGATCAGGAACAACGAATCGTCTAGAATAGAATTATTAGACATTGTTTCAGCATTGATAGTGGGAAGGTCGCAAAGAAGCTCGGTAAATACTAAGGATTTCTTCGACTTGGATTTGATAAAATCCAAATCTAACTCCTAGAGGATGATAATCCATTTGGATTACTTGCCTCCATAAATTTTCATGACAAGATGTATGTCATTGGGTTGCAGTCGAAAACGACCATAGTCTTGCGAAATAGGATATAGTGGTGAGACCTTTGGACAACCTAGACAATGGCCAAATTTAACTTTTCGACGTGAGTATATTTGATCTCGGTATCATTCAAGTCTTGACTCAAATAATAAATAGGATGTTTGATCCCTATATTGTCCTTTTGGACCAATACCATAGCGGTGGTAGTAACTCTATCAGTGAGATACACGAATTAATCGCATTGGTAATTTGGGGGGTACAACAAGGATGCCCAAATTAGAACATCTTTCAAGGCCTCAAACACTTTTTGGGTCGTGTCATCCCAATGGAAGGGAACCCCTTTCTTTAACAGGCGAGTAAATCCTTTGGTCAATTTGGCTTAGTTGGGAACAAATCTCCATATAAATTTAGCCTTCCCTTGGAGTCGTTGGAGGTGAAGAAGGGAAGAAGGATCGGGTTGATCTAAGATCGCATGGAATTTCAATTGGGTCAATACGAATTCCATGTTTTGTTACCATTAAACAAAGAAGTTGACCGGAGCATACACAAAACACACACTCATGTGTATTGAGCCTAATAATATAGTAGCAAAAACGTAAAAATATAGCCCTAAGATGCATTGGATGATCAACACAATGATTCAAGTGAATAGGTAAATCGTCCAAATATGATTGTACAATGTGTTTGATTTCATGGAAGGCATAATTCATTACCCTCTAAAACATGGCCCCAACATTCTTCAACCTAAAATGGAGTTTTAAATATGAAATTGTGCCCCGTGGAAAAATAAATGTTGTCTTATGTTGGTATGTTGGGAGAATGTTCATCTAATTGTAGCCGGAAAACCCATCCATAAACAAAAATATTTCACAACCAGAACAATCGTCAAAAATTTGGTTAATGAACGGGGTGGGGCAATTGTCCTTAAGATAAGCATGATTAATGTCTCGATAATCAACACACACACACGAATTGTTCATTGTTTCTTCAAGACAGCAACAATTTTGGACACCCAATCAGCTAGAGGTACTTGGTAAATGAAATTAGCGCATATAATTTTTTCAACTTCAACTTTAATAGCGGCAACCTTCTTGGGATGGTCTGGACGGAGGCACTGCCAAACTGGATTAGCATTGACATATGTATTAATTTCAAGTACAATGATTTTTGGATCAATTCCTAGCATCTCTTCATAAGACCAGGGAAAAATGTCTCTAAATTATTGGAAAGGGATTTCTATGTCTTGATCTCACCAGGACAGCAAGATGCACCGATATGTAAATTCTTGACAATGTCGGGTTTGATTGAAATATCGAGAGGAATAGTCTCTTCAATATTTGACAAGTTATGCTCTAAATCGATACCATGGATGGATACATAATTTACAGACATCTCAACGACATTGGGTTGATAGAGTTCACTAAGATTATCCTCAAAGGAATCTGGAAAGGAAGAACGATGATGATGATCATCCCACGATGCATCATCTAACGTCATGATTTCCATGATGTTCTCATCAGTAGAGAATGTAAGAGAGAGGGATCATAGGATGTGCCATAATATAAGGAATGATCAACCCAATTGACCAAAGAGGATAGGGTAGAATGGGTCGCACAGGTTGAATGAACGACTTCATAATCGAGCTCAATGGGACTGAGTGACATGCGGTCACCAAAAGTACCAATATTAGATGCATTTGCAATTATCCAAGGATCAGATGGGCTAGTAGAATATATCATGTTGAAATGGGCAACGAGATTAGAATTGTGAGGAGAAGGAGGAAGAGAAAAGGTTTCCATAAGGGAATAATCCTAAAGCAATCCCACCCCGACATGTTGATATGGGTGTGGGGTTTCTCCCACAAGAGGGGCACTTCCAATAACTTTCGAATTGGTGGCAAAGAAAGTGGGTTGATCAATGGCTACTATGATGCCCTTATGAGGGAATCCAATCATTCTGAAATATGTCGAAACAATAGCATCCATAGCATAAAATCACGAAAGACCCAGTATAAGATTATAATATGACAGTTTGTCGATAACTTCAACTTCTACTAATATCGTCTTTCTGCTTAATTCTAGTTGTAACAAGTTCATAATTCCGCAAGTTTTGAAGCACCTTCCATAAAAAGCCTTTAGAGTGGTAGGCGGTTGATTTAATTGGGGAGAATCAATAACCTTCCAGCAAGAAAGAGACATGATACAGGTTGAGGCATCTTCGTCCATGATGGAACGATGGATAGTCTTACCGCGAATGATAACTTGAATCATAAAATATAATTAAGTTGGAAGTTGAGGCATCTTCGTCCATGATGGAACGATGGATAGTCTTACTGCGAATGATAACTTGAATCATAAAATATAATTAAGTTGGAAGTTGAGGCATATGATTCTCATGGTTAAAAAATATAAGGTTGGAATTTGAGGGATCAATGCATCCAATTGCAGAAATTAAATCCTTTTTATGGGGGGGACAATTTTGCAACACCTCAAGAGTTGACATAGCTAAAGGAGCTTGAGCGAGATCCTCAACTATGTTATAATTTTGAGCAGCTCTTGCAGGACGGTTGAACATAGATTTATGGATAACGCCTTTCAGAGGCTTAATCATCAATTCGGTAGGAAGCGCGCTTGGAGTAGGATCCGAAGGAGATGTGGTAGAAGTAGCAAGTTGATCGGTATCTTGACTATGTGAGGATTCACATTTTTGTAGTCTTTATTCCTGGTAGCCACCATAACATCAGTTTTCGGCTTAGTGGAGGAAAGCATCAAGACTGAGTTAGAGGAATAAGGATCTCATAAAACCATATTAGTCTCCTGATTTGGAAACAAATTTGTCAACACAATGGGTGCAACAGATTACTTAAGGAACTGATCGACTTCTGCCCAATGTGGACAGTCACAAGTGATGTGCTCCTCATTACAATTCAAGCATGGATAACAAGGCTTCTGCTTCACCTTAGAACACTTATTATTTTTTTATCCTGTGGAGGATTATCTTTCTTATTTTTACCTTTTCCTTTCTTATTACTTCCTGGTTGTTGAGATTTGTTTTTGGAGGATTGAATGACATTGATCTCGGAAGTAGAAGCCGCAGGGGTGGAGGAAGGAGGGTTCTGGGCAGCGACAACGAGAGTTGAGCTAGATGGTTTACTCACCGTCTGGTGGCTGGAAGAATCAATCATGTCATTGACGACATGTGATCCTTTATTGGGGGGTTGAGGAACAATATTGGAAGGTCAAAAAGCATTTGGTGTTTTATCATAGAGCGTTTTGGATTGGGTATAAATAAGATCCAGATACTGGGCACGAGCAATTACCTTCTCTTCGGTCATGACTCCACTCATAGCGACATCTTCTATTATGGATAGCGATAGAGACTTAATAAACCATTCAAATAACAATTTATCATGAACAAAGGTTTTAACCAACTGACGACTTCGTCGTCACTCATGAATATGGTCAAAGATGTGATTGGAATCAGATTGTTTGGAATTGGATAAAATTTCAGTTCCAATTTCATATCGAATGGGTAACTAAAAATGTGTTAGGAATGTGGTAGTTAAGGTGTTGAAATTATCGAACGAAGCTCGTGGTAGTTCAATATGCCATTTTGTTATTGTACCGATAAATGTGCGCTGGAAAAGACGTAAATGAATATATTCATAATTGAGAGAGTTCAAATAACACCACAAATTATAAGTCATAATGTGTGTAGATGGGACTTCTCCAGGATTTCCATTAAATTTAGGGATATCACTAGGCAATTTTGTCGAAATAACCGGCCACTAAGGAGAATGGGCAATGGGATCATTGATAAGTTGTGACAGATATGGAAATTCAAGTGTTGCTACAAATGGAAACTTCCTATTAAGGTTCGGTTGAGGATATCCTGGGTAAGATGGGATGGCTTAAGCAATAGGTATCTATGTTCTAGGATAGGGAGGATTTTAGTAACCGGGATAAACATAACCTTGCTTCCAAGCATCAGGATAACCTTAAAAGGTTGAAATGGATGGGTTTGAATCTGCTGACTTTGGCAAGGAATTAGTTGACCTTGGTAAGGTACTCTTTGATACAATTGATATGGTTTTCCTGTGGGATTTTGCATCATCTCAGCATAAGGTTGGCTAGCTTGCATCTGTGCCATACCATATACAAGGTTACCTATCTGGATTTGAGTAAGTGAGGTTTGAGAGACCCCAGATACCGATGGGATATTTTGAGTTAAATGCAAAGCCTGTAAAGGTTGACTTACATGAACTTGAGTTTTAATAGGTTGAGATAAATTTGACTAGTAGGAATTTGAGATGAAAATAGAACAAGTTGAGAAGTTTGAACTTGATTCACAAGTGGACCAAGTTGTACAGGCGGAGTAGGTTGCCAAGAATTAACAACCATTCCTGAATGTGTATGAATATGATGAGGTTGAGCACTAACGTTTGATGTTTGATGAGGAGATGGAAATGTTCCCCCAACAAGTTTCCCCTTTGCTGATAGAGGAGGGGAATATGGAGGCAACTGCCCCCCAGGAGGATGGTATCCAACATAAGATGAACTAGGTTGTTGTAAGTGTCTATATCCACTGACATATGAACTAGATTTATGCTCAACTGTTGGTTGAGATGGAGGAAGATAAAAATGTGTAACGCTCATCAAAGAAGTGTCGAAAGGTGTTCTAGAAAAAAATAACATGGGAGAGGTCCATGGACTGGATGTTGCACCAAAAATGGTACCAGACAATGATTGGTAACTAGACAGGCCACCATATAAATGTGTCTCTAGCGATGTTACAAACATAGATGAAGTTGCAACATAGGTTGTCTCATTCATAGTAGTAAATATAGGCTGAGAAACCATAGCGAATTCAATCATGGTTAAATGTCCCAAAAAATAATTTCACGGGAAACTCAAGGATGAGTTGAAAGGAAAATAATAAAAAAGGAGCTTTTGATGCAGTTTGAGGAGAAGGAAAAGGGTGGGCCTCGTAAATATGAGTTCCTATCAAATGAATAGAAGAAGAGGGTTGAGGATCGTCCTAAGGAATTTCTTCAATAATCACAAGACCATATGGAAGTGGTTCACTGTCGGGACCAAGATATATGGATTGTGGTTGGGTCTAACACAGAAGAAGAGAAGAAGAATGTCCTGAAGTAACAGATGTAGGTAGATGAGGTGCATCAGGTTGTCTAACCTCAGGTTGTACAGTATTTGATTCAATATAGTCCGGTTCAATAACCTCAGGTAATAAAGTCTCGGGTGCTTTTGTTTCGACTGTGTCAGACTCACCAAAAAATGAAGAAGTAATCTCGGATTCAATACTCACACGAAAAGATGATTTTGGTGGATCTATTTCAAGTGGAGGACCAGAAGTTTTCCAAGGTGGTGGATCTATTTGATCTGGTAGTCTTCTCCTCTAACAATGTACAGGAGTTGTCTCCGGTAGAAGAGGAGGACATTTTTGCATCCTACGCGAACGACGGGGTTGAGGGGGTTGTTCTTCCACGTTGGTTTAATAAATATTAAAAATTAACAACAACAAAAATAAATAAAAAATGGTGATCTAGGCAAAAGGGTTTACAAAGAAACTATGAACTACAATATACCACCTTGGAAAACCATGGATTTACGTACGAGTAGGAAATATCCCAAAATGTTGTGTTCGATGTATCACAATATAAAAGGTGTCTATCTCGGTTACCTAAAAGGTGAGGATAGCAACCTAGTGTTGAATCCTTAGTTAAACTGAGAGGGGGTGGGGGTGAAAAAGTTTAACACATACATGAGTTTTTTAAACTTTTCATCAAGCTTATTTACAACTTAATTTTATAACCAACTTTAATATGTGAACAATATTAATACATTGCAGCAGGTATTAAGTTAATGTGACACCAAACTTATTATGAGAGCAGCGAACATTAAGCAGATTGGATAGAACATATCAACACATAGGCAACACACACAGAGACAACAGATATAAGTGGAAACCCATAAAGGGAGAAAACACATCTTATTATTGTTGTGATGCAAAGGCAAGCTCCAACTCACTCTCACCACTGTTTTTCTGCAGGCACCAACCTACAGGAGGCTCCAACCTCAGTCAGCTACAACTGACATCTATCAAGCTTCAAATTGATAGGGAAGCTCCAACTTCCTCAATTTATCAAAAGAAAATATTTGCTAATTTACCTTAAATATCAGCTTTGTTTTGTAGCATCTCTTTCTGCTCCTCCTTTTCTTATCTTCTCTGCCTCAATTCTTCATACTCTGCATTCTATAACCTCTCTCTACATATCAATGTGATATGCTTTATATAGTTTGCCTCATAACAGTTCGTATTCTACAGGGAATTCAAAGTGAATAGCCCTGACTCTTTGCATTCTGCCTCCTCACTTCTTTTTCCAGCTCATTTAGAAAATCTCAGCAATTTATACAACTTTCAATTTTACAATGGAGTTTTATTTCCTACGGAGACTTTCCAGTGCATCACAAACAATATAAACCAATCAAAAACGTATACATTCAGTTACAATATGGATTACAAATTTAACCCATTTAGTTTTGAATCACCGTGTGTTTGTCTTTTCTGTGACTGTGTCTGTATTTTTCGGCTCTGTTTGCTCTCCTATTCACTGCCATGGTGTAATTGTTGCATATATGTAACAACGCATTTTATATAACGCCATTCAACTCTCAGCGTAATAATAAAGTCGTTTTTAACACATAAACTGCCTGTTCAATATAACGCAAATGCCTCTCGGAGCCATAATAAAAGACCCTTTAATACATAAAATGCCCTTTCGGGCCCACCATGCAAAATTTTCTTATGCTCTGATGCGATGAGCCTTTGCGAAAGACCCGATGTGATAATCGCAATTGCAGCTTTCAATAGAATGCTCTGATGTTCTGTTCTCCTCCGATGCGATTAATCACTGTTCACTTCACTGCGTCGATGCGATGGGTCACTGTAGACCCCACTCTGACTTTCTTAAGATCCAACGGTTGCAATTTTCAATGATTCGACGGTTGCGATTGGATCGCACCATCGCGATCGCAATATTCAACAGTTTGTTCAATTGCACTTTTACTTCCGATGCGATGAATTGTTGCGATGCGCTTTAAGGAGGAACTCAAACAAATATGAGACTTACCGTTTATAAATGAATCGGGTCCGCTATCTCAATCAGAACTTTTGTCAACACGTTCCGCTGCCATACTTTTCTCCGATGCGATTCGTGACTCTGGTCCCACCACATACTGCTTTGTTTGTTTTAAGCCCGAATAATAGAAACTTTTGTCCTTTTAATCTCGCGCACAATAATACAATACATATGCTTTGTATTGTAGTCTTGGTCCTTTGTATATAAAGTGCTCCATATATATATATATATACTTTGCCGCTTGGGCTTTCATGTATCCTTTAGCTTGGGTTAAGATTCTCAGAATTTTATGTAGGGGGTGCATACAATATCCTCCGTCAACATTATATTAAGTCTTGGACTCAGACTTAAGCCCAGCACTAATATATATATATATATATATATATATATATATATATATATATATAACCTATCGGGCTTCATAGTTTGTTTAATGCTTCCGCTCACAGTATAGACTTAGCCATGTAACATATTAACATTGTAATAGATATCAAACCCCGACTTCATGTAATAGCGCTCGGGCCCACAGCGTACTACTATATGCTGACCATCATACGTAGCACTCCTTGGTGACTTGCATATCAATTATAATATATGGACATATATAACAACCCCGTTCAATTTATTATGAACCTTATAATAAACCCACGCATTTAAATTATATGTGAACACTCTACCATGTATTCAAATTCACGTGAACTAACTCAACCTTTGGCTTAATCATAATTCAACATAGGTATATACCACGCATATGAAAATGTTGTGCTCAGAAAAAAATCAATTACACAAGTCCGCTTCATATATATCAACATATATTGATATACGTTATAACCTCCGCCTTTTTATTAACTTTCATAACACATAACTTCGCATAATACTTTGGCTCCACAGCTATGAATGTAGGTCCCACAGCCTCGGTTCTCTTCCCCGTAACCCCTCTTTTGATCGGACGGTCAATCTGCTCTCGCGCTCCAACTGAGCTTTGGTCCCCCATCCGACGGACGATGCGCAATATCGCGCAACTTATATGCTTGTCGCATAATCTTCCAAAGTTACGTGAAAAAATTTGTATTCGAAAACTGCTTTAGGACACGTGGCCATCAATGACATATATCGCGTTCTTTTTCACAATTATGCTTACCACTTCAATTATCGCGCGAACCCACTGGTTTTTTAGCGCCGATTTCACTGTTTGCTCAGGGTTCTGCTCTTGAGTCCGAGTTCCAGTATTTTATAATTTCGCTTCAATGGTTTATTTTAACCTATATTCTTCATTTAAATGTACCGATTGTGCATTAACCCATATACACAGAACCCCGTTGTTATTTAGCTTCTCGGTTCCGCCCTTTCTGCATTGTTCCGCATCTGCTGTGATCATTTCACTGTTGGTTTGTTAACAGTTCTGCCTCTGTGTTCTCTGTCTCTACCTCTGTTATTCTCTATCTCTGTTTCACTGTACTCTCTGCAACCTTTGTATTCTCTGTGTATGTTGCACTGTACTCTCTGCAGCCTTTCTCTGCTGCTCGACCGTTTCATCTCACGGCTCTGCCTCTGTATTTGTTTATTCCTTCCTCGTGAATCCTCTCTCAACTCTACTCTGTACCCCCAGATTTCTCCTGTTCTTTTGCTCTTTTCTTGATGTCTCATGGTCCCTCTTCTTACCTCTCTTTCTCTGCTTCTTGTCTGCCACTTTGTGCTGCTTTGCTTCTCTTTTTGCTGCCTCTGCAACTATGCTATTTTGCTTCTCTTGTTGTTGGCTCTACTACTCTGTTATTTTGCTTCTCTCCTTTGCCATCAATGACAACATTTCCAATAGTCTCCCCCTTTGGCATTGATGGCAATACACTTCCTCTGCTTGCCTTTTGGGACCCTTTCTTCTGTTGCTTGCTTTTTCTCCGCCTTTGACATCAATGGCAAAGGGTTGCTCATTTCCCAATGTGCTTTTAAATCTCGTCCATGTTACTCTGATCTTGAGGACCTCTTTCATGCTATGCTTAGTTTCTCTGGCTCTTTTGTGACTCTCTTTGTTGACTGATCTCCCCCTGGAATAATGTCTTATTTTCTATTCTCCCCCTGGAATGAAACTTTCTTTTTCTGTCAGAGAGTAGTATCTGAAGACACTACCCCTAGTTTGTTTCTCAGATATTCGAATGGCTCTCTAGTAAGAGGTTTTGTGAATATATCTGTTGTTTGTTCTTTTGTTGGCACATATTCCAACTTCACTACCTTCTGTGCTACTTTTTCTCTTAGGAAATGGTACTTGATTGGGATGTGTTTAGTTTTTGAATGAAGTACAAGATTTTTTGAAATACTTATAGCACTTGTATTATCACATTTGATAGAGATAGGTTCATCAATGCTTACCTTCATATCTTGGAGGGTTTGTTTCATCCACATGACTTGTGTGCAACATGCTGTTGCTACTATGTATTCTGCTTCTGCTGTAGATAGAGAGATAGATGTTTGTTTCTTGCTTAGCCATGCCACCAGACTTTTTCCCAAGTAGAATGCACCTCCACTTGTGCTTTTCCTGTCATCCAAACAGCTGGCCCAATCTGCATCTGTATATGCTGTCAAAGTGAAGCTTTTTCCTTTTGGATACCATAGCCCATATTGTATAGTTCCTTGTAGATATCTAAATATTCTTTTGACTGCTAGAAGGTGATTTTGTTTTGGTGTTGTCTGATATCTAGCCACAAGTCCTACTGCCAACATAATGTCTGGTCTAGATGATGTTAGGTATAGCAGACTTCCTATCATGGATCTGTAAAGTCTTTGATCTATATCAGCAGATCCATCATCAGCAGATAGCTTGCATCTAGTGATCATGGGAGTTGACACAGGTTTGCAGTCTTCCATTTTGAACTTTTTCAACATCTCTTTTAAGTTTTTTTCCTGTGAGATGAATGTACCTGTGTTCTTTTGCTGAATTTGAAGTCCTAAGTAGAAGGTGAGCTCTCAAATCATAGACATCTCAAACTCTGATTTCATCTCTTCAGCAAATCCTTTTGCTAGCTCATCTTTGTTGCTTTCAAACATAATGTCATCCACATATACTAAAACAATCAGGATTTCATTTTCATGGGCTTTTATGTATAGATTGTTGTCTACTCCTCCTCTCTTAAAGCCTTGTTTATGCAAGTACTTATCCAGCCTAGAGTACCAAGCACGAGGAGCTTGTTTTAGTCCATATAGAGCCTTCTTTAGTCTGCACACATAGTCTTCTTTGTATGTTAATGAGAATCCTTCTGGTTGTTCCATGCAGACTTCTTCTTCTAGATCTCCATTCAGAAATGCAGATTTCACATCCATTTGATATACCTTGAAGTCATGGTAGCATGCAAAGGCCAGAAACATTCTGATAGCTTCCATTTTGGCTAGAGGGATAAATGTTTCATCGTAATCAAGTCCTTTGATTTGTGAATATCCCTTGCAAACAAGTCTGGATTTATTCCTGATTACCTGTCCTTGCTCATTCATTTTATTCTTGAATACCCATTTTGAGCCTATGACATTTTTCTTAGTGGGTCTAGGAACTAATTCCCAGGTATTGTTCTTCTTAATTTGGTCCAATTCTTCATTCATAGCATTCACCCAATACTTGTCCTTGTTGGCTTCTTCAAACTTCTTTGGCTCTATTTGTGATAACATAGCTATGTATACCTCTTCTGTTTGTTCAGTTAGTTGCCTTCTTGTCTGGATTCCTACACTATTGTCTCCAATGATTTGATCTTCTAGATGGTTCTTTTGAGTGTATCTTGAGGGGGATTTCGAGCTCAGTTCAGCATCTTCTGTTGTCTTGCTTACTTCATCATCATCTTGCTTCTCTTCTTCATAGTCTTCTGGAGGATTGCTGCAACCTGTACTTCTTGTCTTGTTTGGCAGTTCTTCATCAAATTTTACATCAATGCTTTCCACAATTTTTCGAAGAGTCTTGTTGTAGCACCTGTAACTTTTACTCTTGGAATCATATCCTAAAAATATCCCTTCTTCTGCTCTTGCATCAAACTTCCCCAGATTTTCATCATTATTCTTTATGTAATACTTGCGTCCAAAGACTCTAAAGTGCTTGATTGAAGCTGGTTTACCATGCCATAGTTCATAGGGAGTCTTGTCACTGCTTGGCCTTAAATGAGCTTTGTTAAGGAAATGCACAGCTGTGTGTATTGCTTCTGCCCAGAAGGTTTGGGGAATGCTACTCTCTTGCATCATGGCTCTGGCAATTTGTTGTATAGACCTGTTTTGTCTCTCTGCCACTCCATTCTGTTGAGGTGTCCCTGCAATAGTAAATTGTTTCTTTATCCCATGTTCATTGCATAGATCTGCAAAGTCATAGTTTGTGAATTCACCTCCTCTGTCTGATCTGATGCACTTTAGCTTGCATCCTATTTGATTTTTTTCCAATGCCTTGAATATTTTGAATTTCTCAAGTGCTTCCGATTTATATTTGAGAAATGCAACCCATGTCATTCCTGAGAAATCATCTATGATCAACATGAAGTAGGATTCTCCACTTGATGTTTTAGTTCTTGAAGGTCCACACAGGTCCATGTGTACAAGCTAAAGTGGCCTACTTGTCGATAGCTCATCTTTGGTCTTAAAGGATGTCCGGGTCAGTTTGCCCAATTGGAAAGATTTGCATATGGTATTTGAAGGCATTTTTATTGCTGGCATATCTCGGACTTCTTTCTTCTTGCTCAGTCTAATGATATGGTCGAAGTTAAGATGTCCCAATCTCCTATGCCATAACCATGACTCCTCCAGTTTGCTAAGGTGGCATGCTTCATTCTCTTATTTTACTATGTGGACATTACTCTCGGTTCGAACACCTTTGATCAGAGTCTTCCCTGTGGTGCTTGATCTGACTTCACAATCTTGTGCTCTAAAAAGAACTTCACAGCCTTTGTCACACATTTGACTGACACTCAACAGATTTGCTTTTAGCCCATCCACAAATAGTACATCTCGGGCCTTTCCTCTGCCATTATCTAGGCTGATTGTTCCTTTTCCTTTGATTTTTCCTGCTTTATCATTGCCAAAACTAACATTTCCAGATTTCTTTTCATCAAAGGTTATAAACTTGCTTCTATCTCCAGCCATATGTTTTGAGCAGCCACTGTCCAAATACCATTGGCTTTTCAGGTCTTGAGCAGTTAGAGCCAGGTCACATTTATTCACCTCCTTTTTCCACTGGAAGAATCCTTTTGTTTGGTACCTTTTGTGAGATGATGAATCACATTCTCAGAGAGGACATTTGGAAGGCATATGTCCAATTTTATTGCATATACAGCAATTGATCATAATTTTTGCATATTTGTGAGTATGAGTAAAATCTCCATGATTCATAAACCTCCTTGAGGTGTTGAACATCAATCTTTGTCCATATTTTCTGCACTCAATGATTTTATGGCCAAATTCCTTACAATAAAAATAGTAACCATAGAAACAATTTACATACCTGATGTGAGGTTGTCTTCTCCATTTGTTTGTTTGAGACAGTCTCTTCACTGTTTGCATCCTTTGCTGGTTTGAATTACTCCTTGTATGACAGAATGTAGCAATAGGTCCCAGCTTGTGGCAGGCATAACAGGTGGCATTTTTCATAGGAGGGAAGAATCTCCTTTGATGGCTTCCAAATTTGACATACTCGGGGGTATATGAGCCTTTTTCTGTTGGTTGAGTATTTATTTCATTCTTTGTTATTAGAGGTTCCTTCTGGTTTCTGTCTCCTTCATTGCATGTTTCTTCTTTTGTAGGAATCATTTGAGCTGCTTCATCAGCCTTATTTTCTTTTACAAAAATAATATTTTTGTTTTCCTTTTCTTTTCCTTTACTTGATTCTCCTTCATAGCCTATCCTATTTTTTATCAGAGGAGATCTTTGAGCATCCAGGATTTCGTTTAACTTACCAGAGCTTGTCATTTGAGAAGAATTTATAGACACTTTCCTTTGGGCATTTTCTAATTTCTTCCTTAGACATACTACTTCTTCTTCCAACTTCTCTTGTTCCTGAGTTTTATCCTTGATTTTCTTAAGTAACATGTCTTCTATCTTCTTGGCTTCTTCAAGCTCTACTTTCAGCTGCATGAGGACTTCTGAATTTTGTTCTTCTCTTACATACTTGAGGAGAATGTCTTTTTGTTTTTTTTCACTTCAGTTTGAGTCTGTCAATCTCCTCCAGGGCACTTCTTAGCTCCCCCTCAAGATCAACTTCACCTTCTTCTTCTTCATCTTCTCGAAGGAGTCCTTCAAGTTCTTCTATGGTCATCAATAAAAATTCAGAGGTTCCTTCTTCACTTGAGGGTTCATCTGAGTCTTCAGATGCACTGCTATCTTGTTGAGCATAGAAATATTTTCTATTGAATTTCTTTCCTTTCTGCCAGTTCTTTGTTGTAGTTTTCTCTGATTCTTGAGCCTGATTCCTTGCTTTCTTATGAGGACACTTAGCAGCATAGTGTCCAACTCTTCCATAGTTAAAGCATTTGAATGGAAGTTTACCTTTATATTTCCTGAGCCTCTATCCAATTTCTTGACAAATTTGGCCTCTTCTTCATCAAAGTAAGAGCATATATCTTCCTTTTCTTTTTTCTTCTTTTCTGTTTTAAAAGATGCCTCCCTCGCACTTGGCTTCTTCTGTGGGAGTCTCATCTCATAGGTTGTTAGATTTCCAAGTAACTGGTTCATGGTCAAGGTTTCCCAATCAGCGGTTTCTTCTATGGCAGAAACCTTGGGGTTAAAATTGGGTGGAAGAGATATTAGAATCTTTTGTACAATTACACATTCTGGTATGGTTTCTCCAAGAGATTTCATATTATTAACAATTTCTGCAACTCTTAAGAAGAAGCTGCCAACATCTTCATCATCATTCATTTTAAAATTTTCAAACTGAGCTCTATATACTTGAATTTTGGCGGTCTTCACCTTTTTGTTTCCCTCATGGATATTTTCAAGAGTATCCCACATGTCTTTGGCAGTGTTGTTGTGCATTACTTTGATAAATTCAGCTTCACATAGTCCATTTAAGATTGCATTCATGGCTTTTGCATTAGATACAAAGTCTTGTTTAGCTTCTTTCTCTGAGTCAGTTGCCTCTGGGGCATATCCAAATTCCATAGCAACCCAACCTTCTATTCCTAGAGACATTATGTATGCTCTCATTCTGATTTTCCAGAAGGCATAATTAGCACCGGTGAAAAAAGGGGCTTTATTGGTTGAGCTTCCTTCTTGACTAGCCATCCTGGGGACCTAGGATCTCCTTTAAGTGGTTAAACTGGTACAAAAGGAACTTAGCTCTGATACCAATTGTTGAATCCTTAGTTAAACTGAGAGGGCGGGGGGGGGTGAATCAGTTTAACACATACATGAGCTTTCTAAACTTTTCATCAAGCTTATTTACAACTTAATTTTATAACCAACTTTAATATGTGAACAGTCTTAATATGTTGCAGTAGGTATTAAGTTAATGTGACACCAAACTTATTATGAGAGAAGCAAACATTAAGCAGATTGGATAGAACATATCAACACATAGGCAACACACATAGAGACAACAGATATAAGTGGAAACCCATAAAGGGAGAAGACCACATGTTATTATTGTTGTGATGTAAAGGCAAGCTCCAACTCCCTCTCACCACTGTTTTTCTGCAGGCACCAACCTACAGGAGGCTCCAACCTCAGTCAGCTACAACTGACATCTATCAAGCTTCAACTTGATAGGGAAGCTCCAACTTCCTCAATTTATCAAAATAAAATATTTGTTGATTTACCTTAGATATCAACTTTGTTATGTAGCATCTCTTTCTGCTCCTCCTTTTCTTATCTTCTCTACCTCAATTATTCATACTCTGCATTCTCTAACCTCTCTCTACATATCAATTTGATAAGCTTTATACAATTTTCCTCATAACAGTTCGTATTCCAGAGGGAATTCAAAGTGAATAGCCCTGACTCTTTGCATTCTGCCTCCTCACTTTTTTTTCCAGCTCATTCATAAAATCTCAGCAATTTATACAACTTTCAGTTTTACAATGGAGTTTTATTTCCTACGGAGACTTTCCAGTGCATCACAAACAATATAAACCAATCAAAAATGTATACATTCAATTACAATGTGGATTACAAATTTAACCCATTCAGTTTTGAATCATCGTGTGTTTGTCTTTTCTGTGATTGTGTCTGTATTTTTTGGCTCTGTTTGCTCTCTTGTTCATTGTCGTGGTGTAGCTGCTGCATATATGTAACAACGCATTTTATATAACGCCATTCAACTCTCAGCGTAATAATAAAGTCGTTTTTAACACATAAACTTCCTGTTCAATATAACGCAAATGCCTCTCGGAGCCATAATAAAATACCCTTTAATACATAAAATGCCCTTTCGAGCCCACCATCCGAAATTTTTTTATGCTCTGATGCGATGAGCCTTTGCAAAAGACCCGATGCGATAATCGCAATCGTAACTTTCAATAGAATGCTCTGATGTTCTGTTCTCCTCCAATGCGATTAATCACTGTTCATTTCACTGCGCCGATGCGATGGGTCACTGTAGACCGCACTCTGACTTTCTTAAGATCCAACAGTTGCAATTTTCAATGATTCGACGGTTGCGATTGGATCGCACCATCGCGATCGCAATACTCAACAGTTTGTTCAATTGCACTTTTACTTCCGATGCGCTTTAAGGCGAAAATCAAACAAATATGAGACTTATCGTTTATAAATGAATCGGGTCCGCTATCTCAATCGGAACTTTTGTCAACACGTTCCACTGCCATACTTTTCTCCGATGTGATTCATGACTCGGGTCCCACCATATACTGCTTTGTTTGTTTTAAGCCCGAATAATAGAACCTTTTGTCCTTTTGATCTCGTGCACAATAATACAATACATATGTTTTGTATTGTAGTCTTGGTCCTTTGTATATAAAGCACTCCCTATATATATATATATATATATATATATATATATATATATATATATATATATATATATATATATACTTTGCGGCTTGGGCTTTCATGTATCCTTCAGCCTGGGTTAAGATTCTCGGAATTTTATGTAGGGGGTACATACAATATCCTTCGTCAACATTATATTAAGTCTTGGACTCAGACTTAAGCCCAGCACTAATATATATATATATATATATATATAATCTCTCGGGCTCCATAGTTTGTTTAATGCTTCCACTCACAGTATAGACTTAGCCATGTAACATATTAACATTGCAATAGATATCAAACCCCGACTTCATGTAATAGCGCTCGGGCCCATAGCGTACTACTATATGTTGACCATCATACGTAGCACTCCTTGGTAACTTGCATATCAATTATAATATATGGACATATATAATGACCCCGTTCAATTTATTATGAACCTTATAATAAACCCACACATTTAACTTATATGTGAACACTCTACCATGTATTCAAATTCACGTGGACTAACTCAACCTTTGGCTTAATCATAATTCAACATACATATATACCACGCATATGAACATGTTGTGCTCAGCAAAAAATCAATTGCATAGGTCTGCTTCATATATATCAACATATATTGATATATGTTATAACCTCCGCCTTTTTATTAACTTCCATAACAAGGAACTTCGCATAATACTTTGGCTCCACAGCTATGAATGTAGGTCCCACAGCCTCGATTCTCTTCCCTGCAACTCCTCATTTGATCGGACGGTCAATCTGCTCTCGCGCTCCAACTGAGCTTTGGTCCCCCCTCCGACGGACGACGCGCAATATCGCGCAACTTATATGCTCGTCGCATAATCTTCCAAAGTTATGTGAAAAAATTTGTATTCGAAAACCGCTTTAGGACACGTGGCCATCAATGACATATATCACGTTCTTTTTGAAAATTTTTCTTACCACTTCAACTATCGCGCAAACCCACTGGTTTTTGAGCGCCGGTTTCACTGTTTGCTCAGGGTTCCGCTCTTGACTCTGGGTTCCAATATTTTATAATTTCGCTTCAATGGTTTATTTTAACCTATATTCTTCGTTTAAATGTACCGATTGTGCATTAACCCATATACACAGAACCCCGCTGTTATTTAGCTTCTTGGTTCCGCCCTTTCTGCACTGTTCCACATCTCCTGTGATCATTTCACTGTTGGTTTGTTAACAGTTCTGCCTCTGTATTCTCTGTCTCCGCCTCTGTTATTCTCTGTCTATGTTTCACTGTACTCTCTGCAGCCTTTGTATTCTCTGTCTTTGTTTCACTGTACTCTCTGCAGCCTTTCTCTGCTGCTCGACCGTTTCATCTCATGGCTCTGCCTCTGTATTTGTTTATTCCTTCCTCGTGAATCCTCTCTCAACTCTACTCTGTACTCCCAGATTTATCCTGTTCTTTTGCTCTTTGCTTCATGTCTCATGGTCCCTCTTCTTGCCTCTCTTTCTTTGCTTCTTGTCTGCCACTTTGTGCTACTTTGCTTCTCTTTTCGCTGCCTCTGCAACTCTGATATTTTGCTTCTCTTTTTGTTGCCTCTGCTACTATGTTATTTTGCTTCTCTCCTTTGCCATCAATGACAACATTTCCAACACCTAGGGTTGCCTTCCAAAACCTACTCAATGGTATGTGGAAGTGCACTCTATGGTAGTGTTGTCTAATGCATAATTATACGATGAGAGCATTCCCATATTTCATGCGTGGAGTTCCATCCAATATACGCGGAGGTATGTGGATAATGGTATGATACACTTACGTACGTGGAATGAGATATCACCCCTGGAATGCAACGTTGGCAAAAAACAACAACTCTTACATTTAAAGATGTCAGAACACGTTGCAAGCTTTAATTTATTCCCGACTTGTAAGCTCTAATATGATCTAGGTGGATATTGGTGGCTACCCACCTATTACACTTGGACCCCCACCATTGTTTCTTTCAATTTTTCAATTTCCGTAATTGTAGCACGATTTACTATTTTTGGAAGTTTTTCGGGTCCTGAACTTCAGGAGCCGTTTTGAGGCCCTAGACAAATTTCATGAAACACATGATATAAGTGGAAACCCTTCTGCGAGAAAAAACAAAAAAACTTATTTATATAACAGTTATTTGTAGGCACCTACCTACGTGAGGCACCAATCCCCTCAACTTCACAAATTTGCAAGCACCAACTTATTGAAGAGACTGTTGTTTTTCACCAAGTGCTTCTATCACCCCAAACATTCAAACATTGGCACTCATAACACCAAACTCTTAACATTAAACATTGCATATTATCTCTTATATTTCACAATAATTAACACCTCAATGCTATACATTGACTTCACATAAGGCCCAACATCATATCCAAGAACTTACTAGACTTTGGGACACATTGTTTCATTTTAGTCCTCAGGCAACGAAGAACACATCGATGACAATTTTAATGATACCAAGCATTGGAGAGTTAAAAACTCCAACAATGGGCCTTATACCAATATATTAGAGAAAATGCTCGAAATGGCTAACAACAAAATTCTTGCAAAAAGAAGACTTCTAGTGCCTGGATGTCAAAAAATATCCTTGTCAGTTTTTGGTCACTTTTCTGTCAGTTGAAGAGCCCAGAGCTCAGGATGACAAAGGTGTGATGAACGATACACTTCTTACTCTCCCAGTGTGGAATTGTTGGGTGTGATAGACTTTCACTTGTTATCAATTTCTTTGTCAATTTTCATGACCAGGGGTGCTAGGGTTAAACCTCAAAATTACAACCTTATATCGGGATATCAAGAAAACACATGAAAATCATTCACATTGAAATATCCTATGGTGATATATAATTTATGTTAAATGTTGGCAATAAATATGTCAATTGATGGGTTTCGGCATCAAGATATCGGGATATAGAGATATCAAAAAATCATCTTGCATAACAAAATTCGAGGTATGGTTTTGTCCCAATGGATTGACTTCAATTGACATATCATGTTGACGTTAACAATTCTCGTTAGTTCACTATATCAACATATAAATGAACCAAATAATCATAGGATTTATGCTTTAACAAAATTCCAATATGGTGATATGTCGAGCGTCTTTAAGATCCCAAGTCGTATAACCTGGTGCCTCCATGATTAAGCACAATAACAACCTGGTGCCTCCATGATTAAGTGCTATAACTAAGGCCTTATTAGATATCGAGAAAGGAAAGAACTATTAAACTATACGTTTTATAACAACTCAATATGTGATATGCTAAGGACTTCAGCATCGAGTGATACAATTAAGAACCATGTTACTAAGGGTTGTAACATGGTACGTATTGGGTATTGATATATCAGTGAATTGCCAAACTTATGGCCTTAAGCCCTTAGGTGCTACACTTGAGCACCATGTGACCAAGGGATGTGATCGAGTGCTTACTGAGTATCAGTGAAACTACAAGAAATTACCTTAATAAATGTCTCAGTATGTTACAAGGCCTTAAGTCCTTAGGTGCTACACCTAAGCACTTTTGTGGCCCAAGGCTATAACCAATAGCTACAAGATATCGTGATATCATAGAAATTGCATAACATACCTTAATATAAAAATCTCAATATGCCAAGGATTTCAGTAGACGGAACATCAACTCCAAGAAAAGTTTTTGTTAACAATTTCTTGTTAACTAATGGAGAGGCTCAAGAATTTGAGTTTGTGAGGTCCTTCAATTTATAAGAAAACTTGAGGTTTTTCATATTTTCAATATAGGTTGCAAACCTTAGACCTCTTCTCACACTTCAAGGTTCTTTTCGTGCCTCATACTCTTTCCGCATTTCAAACATCCTTGTTCCTCTTTCCTTGAGCCTTAAACTTCCTCTCGCCATTGTTGGCATACCTTTTCTCCCTGCACCTGCTCTTTTCCTCCAATTACATTGTTTCTTATCATATATATACTTTAAAGCACTCACCAATCATATTATTTATACACATTTTGGTATGTGATCCCCCTAGCTTGGTTGGGTCTCCTAATATGGTCCAACTTAATCATGTGCTCCCGTTGGCTTCGCTAGGTATCCCCCTAACATGTTATTCACTTTAGGGTCTCCCCCTAACTTTGACATCAATGACAACTTTACAACAATTCTATCTTTAAAATAACAACAAAATTGGGTTACAAAGATGCTTGGTTATGACTTTGAAATTATTTAAAAAGTAAAAAAGATATTGCGAGAAATGGAGTCTCAAGGAAAGAGGAAGACGCACAAATTTTACTATGTGTTATTTCCAATCCATAATCTGACTAGGTGGAAGAAGCAAGGATAGAATGGAAGGAAAATGATAAGGCATGTAATATCATTTAGCAACTACAGGAGGAACTCGATGCAGAATATTTTTGTGCTATCAATATTGTTTATACTTACGTAAGAATTCTCAATTGAGAAAGAAGGTCCTTTTAGAATATCCCACTTCTCCTATGGGAGGACATTGAGGGTTCTTAAAATCATACCAAAGGATGAAGAAATATTTTTTGGGAATGTCCTAAAATAGATGTGCAACTGTTTGTGGCTAAATGTGTATTATGCCAACAGAAAGAGGGACAACAAGACCCTGTGGAATATAGAACTTAGCCATACCAAGCTAACATTGGGAGGAAGTTTCAATTGAATTTATCACAGGTTTACCCAAATTTAAAGTTAAGAATGTCATTATGGTAGTGATAGATCAAATGACAAATTATGCCCATTTTTATCTCTTTCTCACCCTTTTAAAGAAACTAGTATAGATGTAGAAGCATTCATGGAAATAATCCAAAAGCTACATGGAATACTGAAGATTATTGTAAGTGACAAAGACTCAGTTTTCAATGGAAAATTTTGGAATGAATTATTTCTTGCTGGGACACTCAATTGGCTCACAACTCATCTTACCATCCTCATTTTGATATGCAAATTGTGATTGTGAATAAAATGTTTATAAGGATGTCCACATTTCTTTGCATTTGATAAACATAATCAATGGGTCAAGTGGTTTCCCTTCGTAAAATAGTGGTACAACACATCCTTCCATACTTCATCAAAAATGTCCCCATTTATGGCACATTATGGATATCATCATACATCGATCACATCACCCTTGAAAGGGATTGTAAATGCTCAAGAAGTGCAAGACCACATAGGGCACCAACAAGAGGCTCTTAAATCATTGAAGGAAAACTTAGTTATATCACAAAATAGGATGAAACAACAAGCACATCAACATTGCAATCAAAGGGAATTTGAATTGTGGGATTAGCCATTTGTGAGATTTTCTGTGTAGGATTTCACATTTTTAATTCATATCATATGTTGTAGCTTCTGGAAATAATTGTGGCATGTTTGTGAAACGTTTGATGTTTCGAGTGGACGCTTCACTCATCATTAGGGATAAACAAAGCTTTTGAATGATTAGAAACAAAGACAATCTAGGTTAAATAACAAAAGGGGGATAACAGATAGATTATGAATACCATAAAATAGGAGAGAGGGTTTTTCAAGAGAAATGAAAAGGCCATGAGGGTTAACAAATTAGGGTTAAAGGGATTAAAATATTAGAGGATAAAATATTAAATTCCAAGAGGGAATAATTGAACTGAGTGATAGTACTAAGTAGTCCAAAAAAAAAAAAAAAAAAAAATTATTAAGGATTTAATTAATTTTATTCATAATATAAAAGTTTAAAATAAAATTGATATTAATGATTTGATTTTAAACCTTTATATTATAAAAATACATAATTAATCCTTAATTTTAAAAAAATAAAAATAAATAAAAAATAAAAATAAAAAATAAAAAATAAAAAAATTCAAAACTAAAAAAGTTTTCACTACTTCCTTCCAATCAATTCAATTATTCTCTCTGGGAATTCAATATTTAATTATTTCTTTATTATTTTAATCACTTTAACCCTAATTTATTAACCTTTGTCCTTTTCATTCTCTTGAAAAACCCCTCCCCTCTTTCATGGTATTTCCAATCTATCCATTATCCCCCTTTTTGTTATTCAACATGATTTGGCTCTCTTTTCAATGATTCAAAAGCTTTATTTATCCTTGATAATGAGTGAAGCGTCCACTCAAAACATCATACTTTTCACACACATGCCACAATTCTTTCTGGACGTTGCAACATATGATATTTCTGATATTACAACCATATAAACAAATGTCACTTAGGAAAAGAAAGGCCAATAAATTAGTACCAAGGTATTATGGCCCCTATAAGGTGTTGCATAGGATTGAAAGTATGGCTTACAAATTGGAGTTTCCCCCATTTTCACATGCATGTCCAATCTCCTATGTTTATTGCTTAAAGAGGGTAGTCGATGACAAGATCGTAGTCCAAACTATTCTACCAGAGATTAATGAAAAAGGGAAATATTATACTAGAACCAAAAAAAAAATCCTGGAAACAAGGACTAAGCAGCTGAGATATCGAACAAATATTGATTACCTCAATTAATTGTATGAATCGTATCTTGTCATTATATGACATCAAATATAATTATCAACTTCAATGTAAATAGTTTCTCTACACAAATTCAACAAAAGATAAGCCTCCCTTCCTTTTTCTTCCTCATCCCATTGGTCATCCCAAACCACTGCCCTTGATGTGTCATTAGTTTTCTTGATGTACTCATTGGCATAAATATGTTGGGATTGACATAGTCTTAGCTCACTTCTATGTGAAGCATGCCACCCTTGAAAGAAAGCTAATTGTTTGCAACAAAAGAACCTTTGAATTTTTGGAATTATAAGCATGTGCCTCAATAACCTAAGAGGAGGACCATGTATCTAAACCTTGTTTGTTTTATCTCCAATACCTGTCATGCCTAGATTTGGGACATATATATTTCTCCACATATGCATCTCTACATAGAATCCAACCATTTGGACAATGTGTGATATGATATGTTCTCGAAGGTACCTTATCTTCAAGTAACCTATGTGTCTTTTCTATATAATCATCTATTGGATTCTTGACCACAACAGGAGGTATTAGACTGTCAACTTTGATTACTCCACTGTTGATATGATGGGACAATGTGACACATCAAGGATTCTCCTTCAACCCTTTACATTTTGAAGATGCCATGCTGCAACTGGAAAGGTAAAGTGATGGTTTTGAACATTTGTTTGCAATATCCCTCGATAAAATCTTATGGCATTTCTGGGTTGGTGGAATATCTTGTGCATCTAAACTTGATCCTACAAAATTAATGAACAATTATTCAAATTCACATGCATAAATAACATAAATTAAAACAATTAAATAAATCATAAATAAAATTATATGAAATGAGTTGAAATTTGAGGGAGAACTTAAAGAACCTAAAATTATATGAAATGAGTTGAAATTTGAAGAATTAGCTACATGATATTACATCTTTTTGTTTGCTTATGTTAAGCCAAATCATCAATAATATGTGGGATCAGGGCAACTAACCCTAGTTGCCCTATTCATGCTTTGTGCCTCCTCTCTTCCTTGTCTCTTTGTTGTCGCGCTGGTATTGTTGCATCGTTGGCTATTCTTCCTCCGTCGTGGTTTCTTCTTGGGGCTTTCTTTTTGTGTCGCCTTCCATAGAGGAATTTTAGGGGGTGGGGTTTCTTGGGCAGTCATCTACACAAAACCTATTTTTTGGCTTCCCCACCAGTTCTTTTGGTTTTTGTTTGCAAGGGGCTCTCTGTGGTGGTTCTAGGTTTCGGTAGTCTTCTGCGTTGATGTGCTTCCTACCTGGATTTTGTTCTTGCCACTTTAAAACCTTCTTCCTATTGGTCACAGTCCTCTGCAAGGTCTTGCCATGGTATTTCGCTGGTTTGTTGGTTGTCTACTCAACATGGGTCTCTAGACAGTATTTTTATTTTATGTAGTCTCGCTATGTACTAGTGGATTCTCAGTTTAGTATTTTTCTCGATATTTAGGTTTTTGGGGGGGCTGCATGCATGGATTTGTCTCATTTGTTATTTTTATGGTCGCCTATTTCAGGGTTTTATGGCCCATATTTTAGGCATTGTAAATGTTTCCCTCTAGGGTTTTCTTTGGTGGACCTAGTATGTGCCCATATTTCATTTTTTATTGTTCTTAGGCCTAGGGTTCGACCCTAGAGTTTCATGCCTAATACACCAATTCATGTATATGCTAAATGTAAATTTTTTGAAAATTTGAATGAAATTATAGTTTTTTTCCCTTTAAAAAAATCATTAATAATATGTAAATAAATTCTAAAAGAAATTTTGGAAGATACAAAACAATCTGACGTCAAACAATACTTCGAAAGAATTTTAAAAACTATAGGTGTGTTGTATTAATTTGTGATGCATTACTACATTTGAATGTACCAATCACATTGGTGTGCTAAGTCATGATACGCATGAGTGGCCGCCATTTTTGCCTCAACAAAGCAAAACCTCCACAATTTGTCTTTACATAAAATTGCATTAATGTGATTTACACCATTTAGCACATGTTTATTATCAATGCATTGAAATATGCAACAACAAAAAAGAGCAAGAATTTCAGTTTTCTAAATCTGTGTTTATAAATGAAATTATTAATGCTTGCATTATTCTTTTGTCATTTTTCAAAATGGAAATTTGTGCAAGAAAGTTGTCAACATATTTTTTTGAAGAGTCAAATTTGTAATAAATTATCATAAATTTGTAATAAAGGAGAAATTTTAGGTATGCGACTTCATTTATTGATCATTTCAATGTTTCTCTTGATTCAAATATTTAGTGCATTCTGAAAAGAAAAGAAGCGTTACAAGATCACCTTCATTATTGGCAACCCTGCCTTCCTTGTTTCTCTTGGTTTACCTCTATATATTTCACGAGTTTTTTTTTAAAGAGTTTTGTTACTTATATATATAATCTTTGGTATCCATTGCAATAGGACCATTCATTACATTGTATCTCAAACCTTGTCACTGTCAATGCATTATACAAGGATGGTGCATTGGTACATATGTTCATGTCAACAACATCACTTAATTTAATATATATATATATATATATATATATATATATATATATATATATATACATTGAAAACATCATGTCTTAAAATTGTTCAAGGGCTTGATAGTGCAAAATAAATAATAATGAGACATTGATGCATCTAACTTTATAAAGCACCACAAAAAATAACAATTTGTAAACAAAAGTTTCTCAAATTTGTAATAGCACAATAATCATATACCAATGGATATATCTATGTGTATAATTCATCAGCATGCATTGTTTTCTTATGAACCCTAAAATTTTATTTTGCAAAAAAACATTTCATAAATTCTATATCTAATAATCCTTGAATTTTTTTAAAGAAAATTTCTTGATAGAAGTTCAATGAAAACAAAAATGTTTGCAAAGTGAGTGTTAAAGGGCATAAACTCCTTATTAAAATATTGCAGAGAGAGAAATTAGGTGAATTAAAAGATAATCAACATGAAATAAAATTGAATTTCTTAACATTAATTGCTAATATGATCTAACCCTAAATTTCACATTTTTTTAATGTTGTGCAAAGATCGATAACAAAGGAACAAAACCATGCCATGAGAAAATAAAAAATATGAAGAAATTAAATGATAATGACATGGTCCTTAATTTATCTGCAGTGGTTTTAAAAATCAATGAGGGAATTTTGTTTAGCAATATGATGGGATGTAATGGAAAAATGTATAAACATGCTTACAATACAAAAATCAATGATTCTAAAAATTAGGTTACATATGAAATGTTTCTAGAGCAATGGTCAATGAGGCTCATGAAAATTGCAATATCAAATACTTACAATAACAAAAAAGTGTTAATATTAAATGCGTTTTTTTCAAATCAGCCCCAAAAATTTATACCAAATGAATTCTTTTTGTATTTTCTTTCATGTCTATTTAAAAATAAATAAATAAAATTATTGTTTTGTTTGTTTTTCAAGGGAATTATACAAATTCCAAAAGAGAGATGGAAAAACCAATACACACTTGCAGGGATATCAAAAAAGTGTACAAAGAAATGGTAAAAAAAAATTAATATAATTGCATTGTAAGAGGAATCACCCAACAATAATGTGTATTATAGGTACATAATCATTAATTTATTATTTTATGTACAATGAATTGTATTATTGAATGAAATACTAATTTCAATTGTTTGTTGTAGAAAAAAATGGAACTCATTTAGCACATACAATAAAGTGACAAGGAAGAAAAGTGTTGACCATAAAGTTTAACAATGCTAGAGTTTTCAGTGTTACTTAAGATTCCATATGTAATGTGAACTTTACATCTAAATAAATAATTTAAGCTTGTCCATGGACACTTTCTAATAGGTAAAACATACAAAGAAAAGTTAACCGAAGAATTGATCAACACTGGATTAGTATGCAATGTGAGAACATGTTTTAGTAAAAAGAAATCACTATGTTGTTTAACTTCTATCATTTTATAATTAATAGAACAATAAAAAATTATAATTTTTTTTTATTATGTTGAATTAAATGCATAAAAAATAAAGTGTAGAGTTGAGCATATAGATAGAACATAACTTTAACAAATTTGTATTATTTATGAAATATTTATTGCGATGGTATGCTTTTTAATTTATGAATGTTTTTTAACACTTTTGTTATTGCAAGTATTTGATATTGCAAGTCTCATGGGCCTCATTAACCATTGCTCCTGAAACACTTCATATATAACCTAATTTTTAGAGTCGTTGATTTTTGCATTGTATGTATGTTTATAAATTTTTCCATTACATCACATTCTATTAAAAAAAATCCCTCATTGATTTTTAAAACCACTGTAGATAAATTAAGGACGAAATCATTATACTTATTCTTGTTTATTTCTATGTTTGTAGATGGAACATGAAGAGGTGAAATACCAAAATAAAACGAATAAATAAAATGTTATGTTAAATAACCCAAATACGATATAACATACGAGTGATGACGAGATAAAGCATAAACACAACTTGAGCAATGACCACTGTTTAGTAATGAAAGGAAATCAATACAATTTTAAATTAACTCAAATTTTATATTTTGGAATGTTAATGGCAACTATGACTTTTAATTAATGTACTCAACATATTGTTCCAATTAGAGGAAAGCATGTTTCCAATATATGTAATAACTACATATTGAAATTTGGTTTAATCAATACGTATATTGCCCCTATTAGATGAAAATATGCCACCAAAAGTGTAGCAATTACATATTTGTTATATTTTAATTATTGTTGGCATTTATATTGTCCAAATTTTGTATGATAATGAGTCTCTTATTCATATATAATAAAAGGGGTTTGTTGTTTTATTACAATGTCCAATGTTGTAAAATCTTGCATTGTTGATTAATTAATATATGGATGATTTACATTGTTATAAATATTACATATGTAATATGATAACACTAACTAAAATATATGCATATCAATTTATTGTATTCTTTTGAATGCGCTAAACACTAACTACCACAGATACAGATACAGATATATATATATATATATATATATATATATATATATATATATATATATATATATATATTTATTTATTTATTTATTTCTTTATTTGTATTTGTATTTTTATAAGACATACACATTGATGCGCCTTTAATAAAATATTGCATCAATACTAAAAATAGTAGAATATCTACATCTATGCATAATACTAAAAAATAGTGTTCACATATTCAAATAATCAAAATTCCATACCTCCTATGCACATACATAAGCACCACTGCAATTATATGTACAATAATACAATGCTCAAAACAAACCATTTTTTTATTTGATTGTATGGGCACCAACAATGAACAAACTAGTGCACAAAAATTATGAGTATCAATGTGCCATAAAACAAAAATGAATGGGTTTGTGCTTAAATACTATGAGTATTGGTGTTCCATATAACTAAAAAAACTAGTGTAACATTTATACAAGCACTAGGGCATTTAGGTTTTTGTGCACGTCGATGCATGATACAAATTAGAGAACTGAAAAAGCAAAACTTTCATTAAAACCTATACTCACCCAAATTTTTAGGCCACAAGGAACATTCTTTAAAATATCTACTAAAACCTATGCTACTATAGCAAAGGTTCTACTAGACTTTTTTTGAAAATTTTATACAATTTTGTAACACTAAAAACCTCTACTACAATGTATTTCCCTTGTAGTATTTGTAACCCTGTGAGTTTGACTAGCACCTTTTTTGTATGAGCCCAATTGGGAGAATCAATAACTAGACAAAAACTCACCTACAATGACTTAAGGATAAATCATTTAGGCTACCACTATAACCCATAATTTTCACACACAGCTTCCAATTACATGTAGGGGGTCAATCAATCGATTTGAACTGAGACATGTGGCATTAACATCCCCAACCATCCAAGTTTGGCTAGCATTGTCCAAGTACCCATGTTTGAAAATGAGTAAATACCTATATACTTCATTATATAGCTATATAAATAGAACTTTGATTACCATGATCTCAAAGCATTTCAAGAAGGGCATATAGCAAAACCAAAATAACACAACACATATAAAAGCGTTTTTTACATGTTACTCATTACATTTCATAAATTATTAATGGTCATTAATTAAGTTATGAAAAACAAGAAAATATTTCTATCGAAGTAGAATACATGTTCTATAAATATACTCATGCTCGTGGATTATTTTGGTTGTAAGTTTGTTAATAATGATTGGTGTATTTTGTCATCTAGTAATTTGTTCGATAAGATTACAATCACATCAACAACTAATTGCTAAACTAAATTGTTAATTACTTGCATTAAAGCCTTGTCAATCAGTTGAATTGTTACATTTCCATGTTTTGTGCAACTTAGGTCTAATGTCAAGATGGAGTAAAATCAATGGAACTCGTGTCTTTGCAAAAGGAGATTTGGTTCTTACCATCATTGTGTCAATTGCGCATCAATTCTTCATCTACTATTGTCAATGACCTCATCTTGAAACATTTGCAATAATAACCCTTCTATAGGTGTGAGAAATGTTTTAAAATGGCTATAGTCCTCTATTTTATTTTGATTCTACTTTTTATTATCTATGAATGACATTCTCATTGGAGTATCATTTTGGAAATGTCATCCCACATTATTAAAATATTGTAAGCACATTTCATCTTGGGTTGGTAGGTTCCTCCAACCATTGTGTATAGTTCTACATGGATTCATTACTTTCCCAAAGCCTTAAGTGCACATTATAAATTTGTTATTACTTTGTTTTTCATATTATGGTAATTCCTTCTTTATTTTATGTTTTTATATCTAACCCAATGGTAATGTCAACTTCTATTGCAAAGCATAAGACTAGGATTAATGAAGATTGCTAGTGGCCCTTTGCAATATTGACCCTACTATGCTCACAAACATCTTTTAACTCGTTTCCAAAATGATTTATTTACCTATGACAAAGATGCTATACAAATTAACTCTAAAAAATTGGTAGAAGAGACCAATTCAAGTCATGCCAAAATGGCATCATCAAGGCAATGTAGTTGGCGCTAACACGTTGGTAGAGTGTGGTGTTTAGGGTTTCCACGAGAAATTTTGCATTGTCTCTCATGGGGCTTCTACATAACAACACTTTGATTTGGCTTCATTGCTCGACAACATTATAGAATGCTTTCAATGCAAAAACAACACTTTGTTATGGGTCTTATATATGTTGGCAACTTTTTCAAAAACAAGGCTATATCAATTTTGAAAAATGTTCATTATGGGTAGGTCAATAAAGGACTTGTTCCCCATGATGGCAAAACTCCCAATGCATTGGTGGTTTGGTTAAAAACAATTAATCATGGTTCCCTTCTTCATATTTTATTAGAAGTCTCACACCTTTATCTCAAAATCTATTTATCTATTTATCTAGCAGTATCAATATAGATCTCACTTATGAAGTGAAGATTATCTAATCTATTTATCCAGTGGTATCAATCTAGATCTCACTTCTGAAGTGTAGATTATTGAAGATTAGTGGTGTCACCCTATATTATCAAGGTGGTCTATCTATTTATCTGGTGGTATCAATTAGATCTCACTTTTGAAGCGAAGATTAGTGGTGTCACCCTATACTATCAAGGTGGTCTATCTATTTATCTAGCTAGTGGGTTCCTTCCATCATGTGCAAGTTTGTGCACATCATTTTGTGAGACGTTGCATCCTCGAATGGATACGCAAGGATATGGAAATTGCTTTTTGCTTTTAAAGTTGGCTGAGCACACTTTCTTAAGGCCCTTTTCCTTGCATGGGAGGCTCAAGTTGTTTAGTTCATTATGGGATTTTATAAATTTTTTATACTTAACCTTAAGAATTTCACGAATAAATTCCCAACATGTTTTAAAGAAGATGACTTATCCATCAGTGATATCTATTTCCCACGAACAAATTTTTAATGGGTGTCATTAATATTTACACATTATCAACACACTGTGTCCCAGTAAGGTTACCTAAAGCCAACGGATAATTAGAGAGATAATCTAATATATGACGTGTAGTAAGGTGCCCAACAAATCTTATTTCACGTGAAGGATGTTGGTTTGGGCTTTTTGGGCTAAAATTGTAATCTAATCACGAATGACACGAAACATACGAGGGTACAATCACTCGATTGATTAATACTCATCGGACAGAGATCAGATCAAAATTGATGATCTTATGAATAGTAGTCTTTTCCCCTTGATTTTGGTTATGAATGAAAATCGCATAGAATCTTCTTGTTCTAATCCATTTAAGCCACAAGTGAATTCAACTTATCGCAATCCCCCACCCAAGTTTCCCAACACGGGGACGGAAAATGTTTAATAACGCAACCCCAAATTTCAGAAAACATCTGGAAGTATCAAAAACCCTGGTTTGAAGTCTTGAAATATTTAATAAATTAAATATTTGAAAATGAAAAGTCATAAACATAAACAATGGAAAGATAAATAAACATACGAATATTTGGTTTTTCTGTGTATCTTATAACACGCTATTGGTCAAAAGAATCGAGGACAATCCGAAATGCCTAGAAGGCCACCGAAAAGGAAATGCCCCCCATTTATTGTGAAGCACTCCACTCTCCAAAAGGACAAGGGGAGAAAACATCCCCCGAGTTTCCCTGTCCATGAAACATGGGAAGGGTCATGTTTCTATTATGGTATAAACTTAGAAAACAGTTTATAGATATGGTGAACAATGAGAAAATAAATTCCTCTAATGGAAAAACCTATGGGCTTAAATGTGCTTACAGTGAAACTGCTTAAGAGTGCCATGAAACATCCATTTTCTCCAGTTTCCAGAGGTGTCTTACAAGACATATTAACAAGTAGCTATGATGTCCCATCCACAATTCACCAACTTTACAAGTACCTAAGAACCATCCTCATTTCAAGTACTGACTTTAAAAGGCCGTAGTCTAATGAGATTACTTTTTAGCCCTGAAAATCATGGAAATTTTGGTAAGATTTTAAGAAAATCTGGCAGGGATTTTTGTAAATCCACGTTATAACTATCAAACTTTAATATTTTGGGTGCCCTAGAGGTTTTTGATGGTGCTGAATCTATTTCCACTATCAAAATCATGATTCAAACACTGTTACTGTAAGATTTCTTAATTTTTTTTGGCAATTCCTCCGTCTCGTTAGACAACTCTTTACAAGTACATCAGAGCCCTAATGGGTAGCCCAAGTGGTTGAAGCCCCCAACCCCTCCCCCCCCCCCCCCCCGCCAAGTTGTTGGCCCTCTATCATGAGGTGCGGATTCAATTCTCCTTGGGTCCATCAGGGTCAGGCTCCATGTGTTGAGTTGGCTGGTCGTGCCGCACCTTCGGATGGGCACGCCTAGGGATCATTATAAATAAATAAATAAAAACCCAGAACCATCCTCATTTCACCGACTTTACAAGTACCTAATAGGCATCATCCTCAATTCACCGACTTTACAAGTACCTAATATGCACCATCCTCAATTCACCTCAATGGAGCACTCTTCTTTTGCAACACGACTCAGCATGCCAACGTACCTGACAGGCACATCCGATGACACCAGCTGGAACAATTTCTTCCCTCAGAAAATCGTGGGAACCGTGCAAAGACACTCCACGAACACCCTTCTCTGATATTGGTGCTCTTTTGTAGGCAGCAACAACCATTAGACACCAACAAATTTCTAGCCGATGGCATTAGAATGTGACCTTGCTTTACAAATGTACTATCACTCATACTAATCCAGTTAGGTAATCATAGGTTCCAATGCTTAAACCAAACAGAATCCAAGTTGCGATGATTCAGGCATGATTGGAGATGTGGCTCAGAAACCCATCTCACAGTTCCTCAAATTAGTTCATTACGCTACATGCCTTTAATTATTTTGGTTCTGCCGAAACCAGACGGGAAACAAACATTTCACGAGGCTGCCAGTGAGGCAGTGGTCTCCCCTCGGATGATGCAACTTTTAGCAAATACGAAAGAAATATTTAACTTAATCACAAACTTCAACAATAGTTATAATGTAGTTGAAATAGTTTTAAGCATTATCGAGTATTACACTGGTCCCCCATGAAATACATCTATAAGGCAGTTGAGAAATGAAAATTTTCACCAACTCAGAACCATCATTTCACCAACTTACTAAGTACCTCAGAGGAACCATCCTAACTTTACTCAGTAGGCCACTCTATTTTTTTTGCAAGATTCCAACGACACCAACAAGTACAATTTCTTCTCTTAGTGAAATTTACATGGATGGTACAAAAAAAGCTCCATAGGCACTGTTGTCAATATTGGTGCTCTTTTACAGCAACTATTGAATACCAACCAATTTCTAGCCATTAGCATTAGAAAGTTACCTTCTGGCCTTGACATCAACTGCAATATCAGTCATACTAATACAGTCAAAAAGTTATAGGTTCTGATGCATAAGCCAAATGAACACACGGTTTCTCTGGTTCAGACATGATCAAGATGGTTGTCAGAAATCCATATCACTATCCCTCAAGTTAGTTGATTATACTATATGCCTTGAATTATTTTGCTTCTTCAGAGAGTGGATGGGAAACAACGGCATATGTATTTAAATTAACCACAAATTTCAAGAGAGTCATCATACTGTATTTAAAATAGTTTTAAGCGTAACTATTATCTCAGTCCCCCTTGAAATGCACCTTAAGGAAATCACTTAAGAAATGGCATTTCATCGGCCCAAAATCAAAGAATCGCCTATAAATTTGTCTAAAGAAAATGATAGTTCGGTCTTATAGTGATAGTAAGTTAGTAACCCATCCCTTCATGGAATAAGTCTTCTGCACATTAAAGGGTAAAAAGAAAAGAAAAGACAACATAAAACCAAGTTGCTCAATACACCAACTATTACAGTGTAATTTTTAACCATTCCAAGAAAGCCCCATCAAGCTCTCACCCAAGTGATAAAGGAAAATGCCCTATAATTACACGATGTTAAAGATGCCAACGAAAATAGTTCGTTTGAGGTCTCTAATCAAGAGATCATGTGAAGTAAAATCTGAAAAGCAGTTGACCAGAAAGTGCAACAAAAGGGCCAAAAGACACAACTGGGCATAAAAGCAAAGGAAACTTTAGACAATCCATTTAATTATTTACTTTTTTTACAATAACATCCAAGTCATTAAAGGTGTCTAGATAGTAGACATGAAAAGGATAAATGAACACCTCCTACTTGAACCGAAGATGCAGCCATAGAGGTGAGTAATCAACAAAGAAGCGGATCAAATATGTTGTTGGTAGCAAGGCTTTCATCCATCTTTTGTCCACTATAGGAACAGGCAATCAATCTCAGCAGGTTCTTTCCTCCCTTGGATAACATGTTTTTGCATGCATCCCAGAATGCTAACAGCACGAAGTAACTCCCACTAAATATGGCAGAAATGCTGACAACATAAAACCAAGTTTCTTATGTTGTTGAAAACAAATTGAAGGTCCAATAAACAACTGTTAAGCAGCTGCAATATCACAGTATACTTTTTAACCATTCCAAGAAAGCCCCATCAAGCTTTCGCTTAAGTGGCAAAAGAAAATGCCCTATAGTTACACAATCTGTTAAAAATGCCAATGAAAATAGTTTCTTCCAGGGCTCTAATCAAGAGATCATCATGTAAAGTAAAATCTGAAAAGCAGATGACCTGAAGATGGTGCAACAAAACGTCCAATAGAAGCATGAATTGGCATAAAAGTAGCAAGGAAACTTTAGACAATCCATTTAATTATTTACTATTTTCCAATAACAATTAAGTCATTAAAGGTATCTAGATTGTAGGCAGAAAAGGATAAATGAAGAGCTCCTGCTTAAACCAAGGAAGCAGCCGTAGATGTGACTAATTGATGAAGAAGCAGATCAGATATGTTGTTGGTAACAAGGCTTTCATCCATGTTTTGTCCACTATAGAAACATGCAATCAATCTCAGCAGGATCTTTCCTACCTTGCATAACATGCTTTTGCACGTATCCCAGAAATGTTAACAAGACTAAGTAACTCCCAGTAAATATGGTAGCAAGATTTTCAATATTCGACTGTTGGAAGACAACCCAGGAAAATTGAAGTTGCAATGAAGTCCAAGAAGCCCATTAAAAGATGCAGAAGCAGAACAACCAGGGCGGCAAGGAAGACAATGAAGTTCCATATTTCTCCAGCATTCTAATCAAATCAGAACAAAGATAAATATGTGCCTTAGATATCAAAATGACAAAGTAAGAAAAGCCAAAATAGAAAAACCCAAACTGTTTTAAGGTGTCAGAAGTCTTGATTTTAAAATAAAAAATGCTATGTTGATGGTCAAGTTTATAACTTAACAGACCAAAGAACTTGGGAAGGAAACTTATCCAACAACAAGCAGCCTCAGCTTCAGATAATTAGTGTGCTGAAGAAGCTAAAGTAAACTGGATGCAGGATCCACACAGAAGAATATTTCCTTGGATGTAGCCAGCATTTAGTAGATTATCCTGAACTAACATGGATCCCAAAGCCAACATTGTTAAAATATCAAGTCACTCCTGGTCGTGGTATCTCAAAACCTCCAATCATACTAACAATACCATGGCAATCGGGAGAAAACAAGTATGTTCTCCTACAGAACCATACAGATGCTCATGGGCTGCGACTTCTATGCCTTAGACGATCTCTGTAATGTGGGCTCCTGCAATGCCAAGATTATTGAAATTCACTAATCTGAATTCAATCTAAACCATCATTACCAGTAAAAAGTTATACAAAACAAATATCATATTAGGCATCCCATAAATATATTTCAACTTTACATTCTACCAACTAATCTACCAACCCATTTGCAGCTCGAGGTCCAGCATAATCACGATGAGGAGAACGGCCTCGGTAAGGTGAATGGTAACGTCGTGGTGAGTAGCTCTTTGGGACTGGACTACGACCACTATAAAAGCACAAGAATTCAAAGATGAGATAATAACCAACTAGAAAACTGGTTTTATAAGGAAAACAAAGAAATTTCAGAACTTGCAATTGCAACTAAATGTTCAAATTAGGTTCAGTATAACAATTCACTTAAAAGTAAATGTGGATTTCTAATCTGATAGCAGCATTGACAAACAACAAAACAATTACATGTCAGGACCTGTACGATATGAACAGTTAATTATCTTTCTTAGCTTCAGCAACTAACAAGTGTCAAATAAACATTTAATGGACAAGCTACAATATGATAGTAACATTATGATTCTCATCTACATTTTAAATATACCACTTATAGTTTCTAGCTCTTGGAAGATGCATATTCATCAAATAATCAATGGCTCAACAATTTATATGTCAGTTAATTATATTATGATAGTGCCATTATGGTGCTCATATCATTTTAAATATATCAATCAGGTTCTTGCTCTTGGAAGATGTAGATACGATAAAATAATAAAGAGTCCTTACTCTGTTGTAAAAAGAAAAACAACGATAAATGTAGAAAGAACCACAAACACTATCAGGGTTCCTGTCCTTGTAAGCATGCAGTGATTTATGATTGGGATTAGAGAACCTAGATAGTATTCACAAACTGTATTTCATGTTAACCCTGTCCTTGTAAGCATGCAGTGATTTATGATTGGGATTAGAGACCCTAGATAGTATTACAAACTGTATTTCATGTTAATAAGCCAAACATTTGTCGATGCAAGAACTAATGCCAGGGACAAGGAGACCCTGCTAAACGGCCTTGAACATTTTCTAAGCATCCTCGTGAACATGTCCATATTTAGAATCAGGAATAGAGAATCTAAATCATATTCATAAACCCTCTTTCATGATAATATACCAAAAATTTGTTAAGGCGAGTGCCAGGGACAAATACTGTAGTGTTTACATTTACAGTACTCTCAAAAAAATCGCCGTGTCTACATTCCAAACAATCAAAATTTTCAATACTAAGTTTTAAGGATCACTTCCTTCCAGCTCAACTGTAGAAATTTTATGACCCAATCCCGGTTCTCAGTTTCTCCTTATTTCTCCCATGAAGATAAATGCCCATTCCCATAGCCATACATTCAACAAGCTGGAAAAATAATTATTTTCTGAAAACACAAATTCTGGAAATTTCAGAGTGTTGAAATGCAGAAATAAAAACTTAGAAAAATAAATCAGCCACACAGAATTTTGACACGCTGATTTTTTGTCAATATGACCCTGAAAAAACCCCCTACAACTCTTGGGGAAAACCAGTTCGAAAGCTCTCATTTATTTCTGAATATGTTTTGACAGTGAACAGTAAAACACAGTGAAAATTTCAGCGACCAAATTTATAGACTTATCTCGATTTCCATGCTTGCACACCGCCTTAGAAATTGTGTCAAATCAGCAATTTGCAAAACAGAAATTATTACAGCATTAATGACATCAATAAATGTTGTACGGCCACCTCGGAAAATGTGCCTGAATCAGTTGTACGGTACTGTACGGATTGTATGGATTTGTACAGCAGCCCTCCTCGAAATTTGTGCCCAGAAACAGATTTGAAATCAGTGCTGAAGCTGCTGTCCTTTTTCTCGGTTTTTGTGCCAAAAAATCAGCAGCAATTCTTGATTTCCATGCCCAGATTTCTGCCTTAAACTTTGTGGTTAATGTTGCTGCCCTCTTCCTCAATTCCGTGCATCTCTTTCTTGGAAACAGTGCCTCTCTCCTGCTGTACAGATTTCTGCCTTGGGATTTGTGTCAATAAATGCTGCTATACTTTTTGCTGAATCTCTTCACTGCTGCCCTCTTTCTTCTCACTGCTAAGTGACTTTTGGGGAATCCCTAAATCTAATGGCTGAGATAGCTTTAGATCTAGGGCTGAGATTAAATGCTCATTTAAATCTCACTTTCTAATTTTTAATTCACCCCACTTTAATAAAGACCCACTTAGTCATTTATTTACAAAATCACTTTTCACTTTCTAATTTCACATTGTCTTTATTAAAGTCACTTTAAAATTAGACATGGATAACTTTATCACTTAAAGTCACTTTTAAATTAGATTTGACTTTATAACTTTATAAAGTCACTTTAGGAGAAAAATTAAATCCTTTTGGACACTTTTCTCTAGGCCAAAGATCAAAGCCTTAGGGAACCACCTGTCCTCCGGTAACCAAATTTCAACATCAACCACAAAGCCTGACCCTGAGATTGTCGAGAGAATCGAACCTGTGACCTCCCAATAACAAAGGTGCTTTAACAACAGGGACTCGACCAACTGATCTAACCCTCACGGCTTCAAGACTACTAAGATATATACATGGAGTCATAATAACAAAGGTCTCATTCAAAAAAATTATCATAGTAAGTTGTCGATAAGGATTTCCTGGGGATGGATTCATCCTTCTACAAGGATTACAAGGTGTCAATATAATTTGGAGCTTCAACATTCTTTTCATTTTGTTTCCTATTATGCTTCAAGGATGAAGCATATACCTAGATTATATTATGCATGAGAATAATTATTAATAGGGTCACATCCTTTATAGTCAAGTATTTTAAGTCCTATAATTATGGCCACATTAGTCATTGCATACCCTCATCTCCTGTATCGATCACATTTATTACATCAAAATTTTATTACGTTGGTTTTCCCATTTTGAGGTTGGCAAAGCCCTAGAAGAAATTGGGAACACATTTGACAAGAGAATATATAACAATACACCCAAATCATGTATTTACGTTTGCATCAGAATCTATATTGAAGTAGCTATAGAGAAAGGATTGCTTGAAACCCTTCAACTACAACAAATGGAATGGATCCATGACCAAAAGTTGGACTATCAATAAATCCCTTGGAATGTAACCAGTGCCATGGATATGAAAACAAAAGATTGACCCCAAAGAGTTCACCATATCAAATCTTCTATCTCTTCCCAGATCCCTTCCCAGAGAAGGTGTGTACTAAAGAAAGTCAATAACGCTAAGGAACGGAAGGGAAATTTGAACCAACAAAAGAATCAACCTCATAGAGAAACTTGGAATGGATTCTCTACTATTATGGAGGATGAAAGCATGGCCCAAATGATAAAAAAAGGCGCGAAGACATCAAGATCCTAAACAAATCAATGGGAAACTTCCCTCAAGGATGGAGAAACCCCCTTGACTAGGGAGTCAAGATCTTGGATTATAAAAAAGAACCCTTGACCCTCAACTCTCACCTAAAGAGTGTCAATTTATTAAGTAAAGCATGGGACAAGAATATAAAGAATATCCTCGACTCAGTTTGTCTCCCCTTAGAGTGCCAATTTTTTTTGTAATGCATGGGACAAGATTCTCATATCCTTGGAGACCAAAGCCAAACCCTTGCCCATCACTTTGTGCAGAAGCTCTTTAAAAGGAAAAGTGGAACTACCATCTCTATCACTGAGGGAAGACATGATATCCATGCATAAGCAAGGCTCAAAAGAGAAAGCATCAAGAAATAATACTTTTTGGAACTGAACCAAACTAAACCAAGCATTTGAGGCATGTTAAAAACCCAAATATATTAAATCAAGAAAAAAATTATCTTGGCAATGGAGTGGTTTCAATAATCTTGAAAAATTACAAATTAAAAATTAAACCCTTAATAAAGGTAAACAAATCAAATCCCCATTGGGGGTGAGGAATAAGGACGGTATGAGGGAAGGAGAGAGTATTAATCTCCGACACAACAACAATTATGAATAGACGTGGTCGACGGTGGGCATTGGGAAGCTGCCCAGCGAACATTCTCGAGGCTCCTCTTGGTTTAATATTGATGGCGCAGGTTTGGATTTGCTATTGTAACTACAGGGAAATGAGATTTGGTACAATGGAGGGTGGTGTTGGTTCCAACTCTGCGAATCTCCTCGAAGCCACGGGCTGTAACTCTGGTGGGTGGGGGGCTCATTCTGCAACCCGCGAGCCAGGGAATGGCATAGCGCAGGAATTGAGTGATGTTGTATTTTCGATCTGGGACCCGGGCTCGAATCTTTTTCAGTGCCACAGGGTGAATGGACTCCATTTGCAATATTTCTTCTTCCCCCTGCCTGTTTTTTCCTGGGTGGAACGCATGTGAAATTTTTGGGAGGTGGTTTGGCTTTTTACTACTTGTTCTCAGGTAACTCTTACCCTGTTTGCATTCCTCAGACGGGTAGTCTTGTTATTGTATGACGTGTGGGTTGCATTGCCCTCAACAGTAACTGAATTATTTCACTGTGGTTGTGGTCAAAGTCCTCAAGAGGTTTTCTATAGTATAGTTTTGTTTCTTTGGGAAAATTTTGTTTTCTGATGGCTGGCAGATAGTGAGAAAACAGTGGTCTCGATTGTTTCTTTTATTGGTTTCCAAGAGAGCCTTCCCCAACCCTTGCAATGCTCGAGGGAATCCCGGGCCAGTTTCTTTTGTGGAGTCATTGTCAGCCAGGCCTTTGGAATCTCAACTCTCCAGGTTTGTCAAGTGCCTCAGTTTGCTCCTGTTTGGTGGGTCTAATATGTGCGAGCCAAAGTTTTGTTAGCTATGAGCCGTCAATGCTAAGACAATGTAGTCGTCCACATCGGGGGGGGGGGGGGGGGGTAGGTGGGGGTGGGGGTGGACAGCAGGGTAGGGGAGAAAGAAGACAAAGGGATTCAACCAGTGGATGAAGGCGAGCTCGAGATGAAAAGAGGATCTCCTGGGCATGTTCTTTTGCCACCTCCTTTTCATTCCATTGAAGCCCAAATTCGCCTGGTCCAAGCCTCAGTGGACCAACTAGCTCAAGACCGCCAAACAGACCACAATAACATGATTAGTTTCTTTTCTAATATCCTGCACAATTAGGGACACATTCTAGACTGCAAGCATCACTTCAGCGTAACAACAAAGGTTGCATGACAGGATGGATAGTTTTGAAGCGCTGATGGCACATATGGAATCTTAAATCCATGACGCATTTCATTGCCCGGCTGGCGAAGGAAACGAAGCTCAAGCCCCAAATGATGATAATTTGCAATAGAGCAAGTGGGATTTTTTTTGGTTTTTGCTCAGTTTTGTGCTTGGTGGGTTGTTGATATGAAGTTATCTAGTTTTTTGCAGGTCCTCTCAATTCTTTTCTGTATGTATCAACAAATCCAGTAGGAGTGAGGCCTTGTTTTAATGCTTTTTGTTCATCCCATAATGTATCATTCTCTTGAATTAATAGAAAAATGTCAACTTACAAAAAAAAAGGTAGATTAACAATGGTAGTCTCACTGGTAGTCTCACTAGTAACTAAACTCAATTCAAAATATCTATAGAGGAGAGAAAAACATTCAGACAAAAAGAGGTTTCTCTTTACTAGCTTAAGAAATTGTCAAGCTTCCTACAACAATCTGCCATTTAAGAATAATAACCCTAACCTAATGAATACAACAATAGGAGTTTTGGGATGGTATCAAAGAAGCTCGAAGGCGATCCGGGTGAGGAGCTGCGCTAGGGTTTGGTCTGGTCTGCAAGCGGCAGACAGTCTATCACTACTCTAGCAGAGGGCAGAGCCCTGTTCGCAGGCTTTCGAAGGCGGGGGTTGGCCCTAGCCCAGCAGATGTGACGCGCAAGGGTCCAAGGGGCCCCATCATACAAACAAATAATGATGGAAAAGGGGAAAGGCCCTCTCGAAGGGGTGCAGATCTCTGGATCTGCCAATATGGAGAAAGAGGGGATAAA
The DNA here is from genome assembly GCA_034641835.2 of Pinus albicaulis. Lineage (NCBI taxonomy): Eukaryota > Viridiplantae > Streptophyta > Pinopsida > Pinales > Pinaceae > Pinus > Pinus albicaulis. Next base: position 749,844,383 of record CM076575.1, on the reverse strand, counting down.
CAGGATAAAAAAGGCAAGAGGGCAAACCAAGGAAACCCAACAGCAGAAACAGACAAATGGCATCAAGATCTTGGACGGTAAAGACAAAGGGGACGCCATTCCCGAACAAAAATCTCTAGAAGCAAAAAGAAAAGACAAAGGTTCTGAGGAAATCGAGACACAGCCTCACCTCGGTTCGGAGTTGGAAGGCTCTGCCACAACTACCCAGAAACAGGAGGACCTGAGGCGCTGCAAGCCCAAAGCCAAAGAAAGTCTAAAGGTAATCATTACTGACCCGAAAATGCAAAATTACCGTGACCACATGTCTATCCATGTTGTTATCTGTAAATTTATGGGTTTCTGGCCCACGTAGAAAGCTTTATGCCTCTGGATCAAACAACAATGGAAGCCTAAGGGATATGTGAAGCTACACCTAGGAGCCAAAGGTTTTTTCACGGTCGTCTTTGCAAACCTGGAGGACAGAGACCGAATTTTTGATGGCGGCCCTTATTTTTATGCTTCGGCTGGCCTCTATATGAGACCCTGGAAGCCTAACTTTGCTCCTGAACAAGAAACATTTACGCACATTCCTATTTGGATTCGCCTTTTCTCTCTTCCTTTAGACTATTGGAGACCTACGGCCTTGGAACAAAGAGGCAACAAATTGGGCACCTTCATCCAAGCTTCAGAGGCCACTCTTCAAAAAAGGTACACCTCTTGTGCCTGTATTTGTGTTGAAATGGACATTTCAAGGGCTTTGCATGATGGGTTATGGTTAGAATTCAGAGATGAGCTTTTCTTTCAAGCCATAGATTATGAACAAATCCCCTTCCGATGTCGGAAGTGCCATGAACATGGTCACTTGTTTCGGGAATGCCCTATGAACAAAAAGTCTGAGAAGCCCAAAGAAACTTCAGTGAAAAATCAGGAAGGTTTCACCCGTCCAAATAGAAGACAGAGAGCCAATAGGAAATCCCAACAGAAAGCAGGAACCTCCTTCAAAGCCACAGTCAACTCCTTCGAGATTCTGGCAGAGGATTCTATTTTAACTGAAACTCCGCAAGAACCAGACCATCAGCAACAAGACCTGAACATTCCCTCACAGGCTGACATAGTTCCCCACACTGAGTCAATAAAGGAAAAGTCACAAGGAACTGATCAAGCAACGGACCTCGAAGGAGATGCCGAAATGATAGCCAGTGAGATTGGCACAGAGGATATGGAACTTAGTGACATCCTCGAAAGGGAAGGTATGGATCTTAACTCCATGGTGGAACAATGGAAACAAAAAGGAGTGGAACATATCCCAGAGGAGGAGAAAGACAGATTGCCTCCAGACTCAATCGCTTTCTAATAGCAGAAGCCATCCTTTTGGAAGGGGTTACTGTTGAGTCGGATATCATCCCATGTTGAGGATTAGACCATTGGCTCGTCACCCTGGACGCTGCCATCCTCGGCACCCGAAAAACAGACCCTTCAGGTTTGAAAATTTTTGGTTAGGTCACCTTGAGTTCTTGAATAACATCAAAAACTGGTGGCAAGAACCGCTGGATACCCGAGGCACTAAAATGTACAGGCTACAAGCTAGGTTGAAGCATATCAAGGCTCGTCTCCGCTCTTGGAACCAAGAGGTCTTTGGCAATATCTTCAAGGACAAACAGGCCTTAGAGGAACAATTAGCTCAGATCCACACTGACTGGCTCAATGGCAACATCAACCAGGATTCTATCAGCCAGGAACAGATCCTCATGCAAAAATGAAATGATAGATGTCAGCAGGAGGAAATCTTATGGAAGCAGAAATCCCGCATCCAGTGGCTCAGGGAAGGGGAAAAGAATACTCATTTTTTCCATCGCTCGACTGTTGACTACAGATGTGCTAACAAAATCACCCGTTTGATGGATGAGCAAGGTAACCCCTCTTGCTCTCATCAGGACATTTCTTCCCTCGTCGTTGACCACTTCAGTCACATCGCAACGGAACCAGAGATAGATAGAACTGAAGCCGGAAGGGAGGTCATGAACTCCATTCCCAAGCTCATTACAGACAACCTAAATAAATCCCTAGACCGACCAGTCACCTTGGGGGAAGTGGAAGAGGTAGTGAAGGAAATGCCTAATGGTAAAGCACCAGGGCCGGATGGCTTTACTATTGATTTTTTCAATGCCTGCTGGGATATCATTCAGCTGGAGGTGTGAGGGGTGGTGGAAGACTCCCGCAAGTCTAACTCCATCCTCAAATCCCTCAACTCCACTTTCATTGCCTTGATCCCGAAGGAGGAGACAGCCAGAACCCCTTCAAAGTTTAGACCTATTGCTCTATGTAATGTGCTCTACAAGATCATCTCTAAAGTTATGGCCAATAGATTAAAGCCCATTCTCCCCTTAATCATCTCAGAGGAGCAATCTGGATATGTTGAAGGAAGGCAGATCATGGACAATGTCTTACTTGCTCAGGAGATGGTTCACACTCTTCAAGCCCAGAAAAAAGCAGGTATGGTAATTCAGCTGGATCTCTCAAAAACCTATGACAAGGTCAGTTGGGATTATATTGAGGTTATTCTTGTCGCCTTTGGGTTCGGTCATTGTTGGATCAAGTGGATTCTAGCCCTGGTCAAAACTCCTAGCTACTCCATACTAGTTAATGGTGCTCCTTCAATCCCCTTTACCCCCTCTCGAGGAATTCGCAAAAGAGATCCTATCTCCCCTTTTCTCTTTGTCATTGTGATGGAAGGCTTGAGCAGGATAATCAAATCTGCTAAGGAAAGCAACGCCATCAAGGGCCTCTAGCCCTTGCCTAACTGCCCAGCCACCACTCATCAGTAGTTTGTGGACGACACAATGCTCCATGGTACTCCTACGGTCAAGGAAGCTCGAGGTTTCAAAGCTATCCTGGATCTTTTTTGTTTAGCTTCAGGCATGGACCTGAATCTGGATAAATCTTCTATTTTCTTTTTCAACACTCCTCTTGGCATCCAGAAGCATCTTACGACGATTCTTGGGTTCAGTAGAAGATGCCTCCCCTCCAAATAACTTGGCATCCCTCTCACCAATAAACCCTGGCAAAAGCTCCACTAGGAGAAGTTGCTTTCTAGACTCGAAACCTGTAGTAATGGGTGGACCAGCAGGGTCCTTAACTTCGCTGGACGTTTAACAATGACTAAGGTTGTACTCCAAGCCATTCCTCAGTTTATGCTTTCCATCCTACCAGAGCCCAAAGGGGTCCTCCAAAAGATCAGAAACATTCAAAGAACCTTCATGTGGTCGAGGAAAGCGGTAAAGCAAAAATGGGCTCTTGTGGCTTGGGAGAAACTCTGTAAACCCAAAATCCTAGGGGGTTTGGGGCTCAACGACCCGAAAACAGTGAATAAAGCTAGTGGTGCCAAGCTTTTGGTGGAGATGGATCAAATATCCGAATTATCCATGGGCTAGGTTGTGGAAAGCCAAGTATGCTGAGGAATGGAACCATCAAGATCTCATCAGAATGATAGAAGTTCAAGCTGGCTCCCCCATCTAGAACCTAGCGAAAGCTAATCGTCACATTATCTCCAACCACTGCTTTTGGGAGATTCGTAATGGGAAAACGGCTCTTTTCTGGGAAGATGCTTGGCAACAAATGCCTAAGTTGGAGTGCCCAGAATATCTTTCCCTGCGACGAAATTACCAGGAGCAGGGCAATTTCCGAGTGAATCAATACTGGTTGGACAACGGGGAGGACCCACATTGGAGGCATTGGCACCTCAACATGCCCACCGAAACGGATGAAATGGTCGTCGACCTTAACCTCTCCTTAAGCTCCTCTCTGGAAAAACGAATGATCCGTCATTCCCAGGAGGAAGACCAACTCAGATGGGGCAAACTAGAGGGAGGAACTTACAACCTAAGAGAAGCTAAGCTATACATAGAGCAAAGGCATCTGGAAGAGAAAATGCAGGGGCATCAAAATGTCTGGGACTCCATTTTTTGGCCGAAAATCAAAACCTTTTTATGGCTACTTTTGCAACGTAAAACTCTAACTTGGGAGAACCTTTGTAAAAAAGGTTTTTGTGGTCCTTCCCGCTGTCCACTCTGCATGAGCGAGGCGAAGTCCATCAACCATCTCCTCAACACCTGCAAGTGGACGAATAATCTTTGGATGTGGATGGAAGATATCTTCAGGCAAACGGACAGGGATAGGGACTCCATTCAGAACACAATTGCCAATTGGCGTTCAAATTTTTCTAACTGCGACACAGTCAATAACCTGTGGAAACTAAGCCCTGGGTTCATAGTTTGGTGCACTTGGAAAGAAAGAAACAGGAGAATATTTCAGTAGGAATTCAGGCAGGAAGATAACATTAAATTAACCATTTTCCAAAACATGAAAGAAATTGTTCTCACCCACAGCAAAGCAGATCAGACAAACAGATATTCAGACAATGATAGGCGTATCTTACTGTTGTTTGGGATGGGTGAAGTCATGAACCTCAATTCTCCTATGCAGCGGCCTCAACCTCCTCCGTCTCGGCAGCTTCCAACTCCGGGTTTTCTCAAGCTTAATTTTGATGGTGCCTCCAAGGGCAACCCTGGCCCGGCTGGCTTTGGAGGCGTTCTTCGTAATGACAAAGGCGACATTCTGCACATTTTTAGCATTTCCTTGGGGGAAGCTACTAACAATGAGGCAAAATTTGCAGCCTTGGAACAGGGCCTGCAGATCCTCATTCGTCTGGGTAGTGGAGCAGCAATGGTGGAAGGCGACTCTCTACCTGCTATCAATGCGGCAAGGAAATTACAAAATGGCACTCGTCCTGATCGTGTCTCCAAGTATTGGCGTTTAGCCATGGTTATAGGGCTCATAGCCAAACATCTAACTACTCTCAAAGGAGTTGTTCTTCAGGCTATTAGGCGTAATGTGAATGCTTTGGGAGACTCCCTTGCTAACCATGCGATGATCACCCGCGTGACATCATCAACACCTGTTGGCAGGACGTTACTTGTCCTAGCCTCTGCGATGAATGCATTCAATTATCGAGGCAGGACCTTACAGGTACGTCAAGGAATGTTAATGGCCTTCAGAGTACAGATCATCATGTTGGAAATGATGTCATTGATGGCAAAGGAGTTGGCAAAGGAGGAGCATCTAAAACAGTAACTAGGCAAAGAGAGAAGCAAAGTAGCAGAGAACAGAGGCAGCAGAGAGGAGGCAGAGGTAGCATAGAAGGAACAAAGGCAGCAAGAGACAGATGAGGTGGTGCTGCAGAGTAGTGAGGACAGTAGAAGAGGGCCATTTAATATGCATGAATTCAATAGATATATAGTAACCTATCATACAGAGAATTCAGAGTCAATTTGATTTCTTGGTTGAGGCTCCTTGTGTCTTAATTTGATTTGAATTTTGGGGGAATCGATCAGGCAGCAAGAGACAGATGAGGTGGTGCTGCAGACTAGTGAGGACAGTAGAAGAGGGCCATTTAATATGCCTGAATTCAATAGATATATAGTAACCTATCATACAAAGAATTCAAAGTCAATTTGATTTCTTGGTTGAGGCTGCTTGTGTCTAAATTTGATTTGAATTTTGGGGGAATCAATCACTGGAAGGATCAATTCCAATAAGGCGTTTAATTGATTGCCTCGGATTATATATATGATAATTTGATTGCATTCTGAAATGAACCCAGTTTGTGTGGAAGAGGGTTCGGATATGGTCCTGGTTGAATTGATGGCAATTAGAGTGTTAATCTCTGTGTAAGAATAAATTTATTCCTTGGACTCTATTTGGCTTATGCAATTTCAAGCAAACCCTGTACGTAGAGGACTCTAATCCTTGGAATTCAATTGTTTCTACTGTAATTTGTATCGAGTGGATTGAAGAGGAACATCGATTATGATAATCGATATTGATCTTCAGATGAAAACCTATCAGAAATGTCGACCCTGTGATTGGAGTAAATGGTTGAAATCATCTTGGAATGGACTGTATGCTGAGGGGGAGTTTCGACTCTCTTGAAGCTTGTTGGATTACATACACACTCTGTGTACATCAGCATATAAGAAAAGGCGGAATCTTGTCTGAGAAGTTTCGTGATAATTCCATTAACTAAACTTGGATTTATTACCTGTCTGAAGAACGATATCAGTCGACCCCTGTTGTTGAATTGACATCAGTGGAGGTAGAATGTGTTGTTGCATTGATGCAGAGTTAACTCGAGAGCGAAGGCAGAATTCAAATAGACTAAGGGCGTTGAAGAAGTGAAGTGGAACCGTGAGCCCGTAACGGAACTGTGAATTGAACAGTGAAACCGGAGTTGGGAGACCAGCAGTATCGCGCGATTCATAAGCGGTAAGGAAATTTGGTGAAAAAAAAACGCAATCCCACAAACAAAGCGAAGCGTGGCAATAGGTGGGTTGTAAAAACCACCTTCATCGCGTGAAATTGGAGGAGCAAGTCACGTGCAATTTTGTTACGCGATATCTGATTTCATCCGTTCGATTGCCCGGAGGAGCGCGACGTGTTGTGGAACCTCGGATTCGTTCGACGGTTAATGAAGAGGTAAGTTAACTGTGGGACCCAAGGACTTCACTCAAATACAAGTGTGTTGAGGTATTGTTAATGTCTTATATAAGCTCGAACTTTATTGTAATATGGAGAACTAGCAGGGTTATTACATATGTTAATGTACTGTAATGTATGTTGATATATTGTAGCTTCTAATGGATGATGTGAGTATAAGAATTGTAAGCGTAATGAAGTTGGTGGGGCCGAGCGATGCTTTAGATGGGCGCTGGCATTTTAATGCTAGCATAATAGAATTGTCATCGATATTTCATAGAGTATGAAGTTTGATTAATATATACTATGGGTGGTCGAAATTCCGAGTTGCGGGATCAATAACTAGAGGCATGGCCCAGTACTTGTGCGATCGGGTGTTATTAATCATTGTTTATGTGGCCAGAGAATAATAAGGTCGAAGATGAAGTTATGACCCGTAAGTAACATGGTTGATGCGGCGTAATCTTTGAAAGAGTGATTTCAATATATGCAATGGATTTTTATTATGAGTTCAGTTATTGGGGTGAACTCCCGTGAGTTATGGGCGAAACTTATGAACGGTTCGGTTGTGATATCCAAATATTGTTGATGGGTTTTAAATGTAAAGTGATTTCATTTACAAAGTATTATAAAGTGGGACCCTCACGAATCGCATCGGAGGAAAACAGAACATCGGAGCATTCTATTGAAGCTGCAATTGCGATTAATCGCATCGGGGCTTTCACAAAGGCATTAATCGCATCGGAACATTTGCAAATGCATCAAACTCATCGGAGTAAGGGCATCGCATTGGAACATTTGCAAATGCATCAATCATCGGAGTAAGGGCAGAACATCGGAACATTTGCAAATGCATCAATCGCATCGGAGTAAGGGCAGAACATCGGAACATTTGCAAATGCATCAATCGCAATCGGAAGTATTCAGTTGCGATTAATCGCATCGGAAAATAGAAAAAGGTTCAGTAGTGTGGGCCCGAAGGTTACTTTATTATGGCGCCGACATTTTAGTTTAATGTTGTGAAGGTTACAACTTTGGAATAGTGGGATTATTCAAATGTTAATCTGAATAGTCATGAGAAGGGTTTGAACCCAGCGTTCGAACATTGGTACAGTTTCTTTTATAAAATGGGTTTTAACCATAGACTGAAGCAAAAATTAATACTTCCGCATATAGATTAAAATTTGGGTTGTTTTAACTAAAGGCGAAGATTAAATTGGATATAATACATGTTGTCGGGCCACATTACAATTCGGGGTTTAAGCCAAAGTCAAGGATACTATGCAACATTTCGAAACATTGGGTAGAAAAACGTATTATATATTGGTATATTACGTTAATAGAAATGTCGTGAGCCCATATTACATTTGTTCTAAACCAAGCATATAAGTGCAAAGGTCGAGGGTTGGATATTCGTGTGAAATGGGTAATAACCCATATGATAACTGTAAGGAGTTCTAATGGACATTTGGTTTATAACCTCTTAAAAAGAAGCTTGCACATTATTGAATAAAATATTAAGGAGGGAGGTTTATAATATGGTTGCAGGTTCATAAATCGAAGACCGAAGACTAGGTGGGCCTAAATTACAAGGTGAACTTTGGTTTAATTTGTATATGCAGATCTGTCCCATAACCATGGAATAATGAAGATTCCGCACTAAATTAAATTGCCAGATAGAGATTACTTGGAGCGCATTATTTTCATAGGCATAGAAATAAAAGTTGTGAGTTGCCCAGATTGAAATAAATTGGGCATAAATTAGGAAATGCGTTTTATATCCATAGAGAGAGAAAAAGTGGGCCTGACAGAGGTAAACATAGATTGCAGGTTTGACAAATGTACAGGTGCACACAATTATAGTGAACAGAGTATGTAGAACAGTTACATGACAGCAGCAGATACACAATTGCAGAAAACAGCAGAGGTATGCAGAGCAGTTACTTGACAGCAGCAAAAAAGACAAAACCAGCAAGCCAAGTGTTGGAAAGAGGACTGAGTGAAATTTATACATGTAACTAAAAATGGGAATGTAAATGTTCTAGTTGATTTTATATTGTTTGTGATGCATTAGCAAGTCTCCGGAGGAAAACAAAAACCCCACTGTAATGTTGAAATTAATTCATTTTGTTATATTTTTCTGAATGAGCGAGCAAAAGAAATGAGAAGGCAGAAGGCAAAGAGGCATGGCTGTCCATTTCAAATTCCCTGAGGAATGCTAACAGTGATAAGGGAATTTCTATAAATAATATCACATTGATATGCATAAGATGCAATGAAGCAAACATCGCGATTTAATCGCGATGTTTTCAAAAAATCGCGATATTTTCGACAAAACGATTAAATCGGCGATGTTTTGCACGATTTTTTGAAAAAATCACGATTTTTTGGTAAAAATCGTGGACCCATCAAACAGCAACCCTATAAGTTCAAAAATCGATTTTTTTTTGTCATTTTTGCAGCCCTCTCATTTTCCTGACACGCCCTGTTGGCAGTTAATGGTAATGTTAAATTCTTAAAAGTAAAAGTGATTACTTAAATTTTTAACATTACCATGAAATGACTCAGGATGTTTAAGAGTGGTTTCAACCTCATTGGATTTAATATGGAGAAACTAGAATTTTAGATTTCACTCAAAATTCAGCAGAGTTAATGGTTTTCAGGGTTTCATGGTTTGGGGATTTGCATTGTTTCCATTTGATTCTATTATGTGTAAGGGTATGAGATTGGCATTTGATCAAGAGTATGAAGTCCTTTAAGAACCTTGATGTTGGTGGCATTGATTGTTGAACTTTGTTGATGTTGGTGGTATTGATTGTTGAACTCCCTACGTGGCCTTAACAGAATGTACCCTTCATCAAAGGAAAACAGCCCAGTTTAGGCATGTTAATCTTTTTCTGGCATTTTAAGGTTGAAGGAGATGAACCCTTCACTCAAACCAAAATCATTGGTTAGGCATGTTAAACTTTTCAAATTTCTATCATGTTATAAAGTTGAAACGATCAAGTCACGAAGACTTTGAGCTGTAGATGATGTTTATGTATCTCTTGTTGATGATCCCATTTCTAGTAGCGATGAATCAATGATGAGTTTCATGAGGAGGAGGAGGAGGAGGAGCAACAACAGGAGGAGGAGGTGACACCACCTACCCCTGCTACTGGTAGAGGACGTGGTCTGCCTCCTTTAGCTCCTGGTGCTTCAGGATCTGGAGCACAATAGAGTCCATTGCCAGCCCTGCCAGCTTCTTCGTCTAGAGGGAAAGCTGTTACATTTGCTTGCAAGAGGGGCAGAGGAAATCAGTAGTATAGGTTATTTGGTGCATTCCTTTGTATATAACATTATGACTCATGATATGAGATACATTATTATATTTTTTGTTGATATTTTGAGGTTGAGTTGAGACTCAAGACTTAGTATTTAGGACATGATTCACTATTATGTGTGATGTAGCACTAGACATGATATTACACGTCTTATATATTAGTTTTTTTTCATATTTATGTGTCAATGCATTTATTTTATGTTGTGGGTGCTTTAGTGTTAAAATTGGACAACTAGGTCCAAACTCCGAGTTGTGCTGCTCAGATGACGATCCCAATATTTTTATTGGATTCCTCTTTCGGAGAGGTGTAAGATTGATCTAAAGATCATCTCGATCGGATGAGCAGAACATGTACTTTGAATTTATTCCACTTATGTGCTAGGTCGGCCTGGAATAAAATATAGACTTAAATGTCTTAAAGGACGTGTCACACACCCAGAAAGATTCCTATATATTGGAGAGACTTAGAGATCATTTGAGACACATTGGTGTGGAGGAATTATCTCTCTTTGGATAGCGCTGGAGCTGTGATATATATATGGACTGTTCTTTGTTTGGGTTGTTCTGGGTGATGTGTGACACGCTTGGCTGAATGACCTATTGGAGACTTTGCTGGTAGAAGCATCCTGCTAATCGCCGTAACGCCACCATCTATCATCTCTGTTTTGGCTTGTCTTCTATCGATCTATTAGTATGTTTTATCTTCTTCAGTATTGTGCCCTAATCTGAAATGGCATAGAACATATGCAGAAATTAACATTTAGATATTAAAAAAATTGAAAAAAAAAAATGAATATTTTTGTATGTGCCGATTTTTTCCCGATTTTTACCGATTTTTTCCCGATTTTTACGATTTTTTCCTATTTTTTCCCCTCGCCCATTTAATCCCGATCGCGATGTTTGCAACATTGAAAAGAAGGTTAGAGAGGTTGGAGAATGTGGAATTGAGGCAGAAAAGATAAGAAGAAGGAGGAGCAGAACGAGATGCTGTGAAAAGTTAGAGAATGCAGAAATGAAGCAGTGAGGCAGAGAAGGAGGAGGAGCTGAGCAGAGAAGGAGGAGCTGATAGTGAATCTGAGAAGATGCAGAGATGATGCAGGGCTGATATGAGGATTGATGGATAGCAGAAGAGAAGGTACAGAACAGAGATGATATCCAAGGTAAATCAACAAGCGTTTTCTTTTGAAAGAGTAAGGAAGTTGGAGCTTCCCTATCAAGTTGTAGCTTGATAGATGTCAGTTGTAGCTGACTGAGGTTGGAGCCTCCTGTAGGTTGGTGCCTGTAGAAAATCTAAGGGAGTTGGAGCTTCCTTGCAAGTTGTAGCTTGCAGAATTGAGGTTGGAGCCTCCTGTGGGTTGGTGCCTACAAAAAATCAGTGGTGAGAGGGAGTTGGAGCTTGCCTTTGCATCACAACAATAATAAGATGTCGTTTTCTCTCTTTATGGGTTTCCACTTATATCTGGTGTCTATGTGCATGATGTCTATGTGTTGATATGGTATATCTATTCTGCTAATACTTGCTGCTCACATATTAAGACTGCTGGTACATTATCTAATCTGCTTATTAATTGCTGCTCACAAATAAAAATTGCTCACACATTATGTTGATCATGAAATGAATGTGTTAATAAAGTTTAACGAAAAGTTTTAAAAATCCATGAATGTGTTAAACTGATTCACCCCCACCCCCCCCCCTCTCAGTTTAACTAAGGGTTCAACACATCAATGATTCATGTGGGTCATCCAAATTGTCCAGCCCATGATCTTAATTGCTCGAAGAAGGCATTATTGGCATTTGTACCATGAAATATATAGGAAAAGGTGGAGGCACCATGGTAAAGACATCAGTCAAATTAAGCTTGAGGGAAGGAAGGACACGTGGTCTCGGCTCATGAGAAATAAGCATGGCATCCTACATATCATACGCAATCATAATTGGCAGATCAACGCTCACCTTATGGGAATCCTGGACAAGGTGGCAATCCCAGCCCAATTAACCTTACCTAGGTCCTTTCCTTTCTCTATTAATACTAAGCCCAACAGGAATTCTTACCATTGTTCTTGGCATCCCTTTGAATTTAGTTCCAGTTGTTCGGTTTTCTTTGTCGAGTTCAAAAACCTGTCTTGTAGATTTGGGATTCCTGCCATGTCTGAGCGAATTCTTTGAAGCTCCAAGGCTGCGAAGGATCTCAAAAGGGCTCGGGACATCTTTGAAACGTCGGTCCCTAACAAAGGCAAGACTATCATCCGCGAGCTCAATGAGGAGGTTAGTCAAGCTAGAGCAGGCTTGAACAACAATGATATCAAGGAGGAGGTGGACTAGATCATCGACCCAGGAACCCCGACCACGCGCGCCACCCAATTTCTGAGGACTCAGGCGATGGCTTGGCAAATGAAAACTATGCTCGCTAAGGCCCTCAGTGGGCAAGGGGCAGTTGTTAAGGAAGCCTACCAAGCTAACTCCCTAGCCTCAGCCAAGAATTATGCTCGTCTAGATAAGCTTGAAATCTCCATTAATTCACTCACGGAGGAAATGAAAATGTTGACTAGACGCCTTGAAGGTTTTATCCAGCTCTTTGAGTTGTATCTTCGCTATGTTTTAAATGTTTCGATTGAGATCCCGACTGACAACTCCAAGACTACCATTATCCGCCAACACAGGCCTCCGAATGCGCCACAGGATGGTGATGAAGCGGGTCCGAGTGCGTCTGAGGGCCCTGGCAAAGCTTAAGGTGTTCTTTTGTTTCCTGATGGGTTGTCTTCTACTGCTAATCCCCATCTTTCTCTGTTACTTTGTTGTTTCATGATCGATTTTATGCTCGATTCTGTTGGCTTCATTAGGGCCTTTTGTTTTAGTTTTGCTCTCTGTCGGACCGGCATCCCTGCATGGTTGGGCGGTTCTAATTGCATAGACCTGTGGCATTATAGTCTTGCCTGGCAGGGCTGTCATCTACTCTGTTGTCTGTCTGATTTTCTCTTGGCTACAACTCTTGTGTCAGTGAATTTTGGCTTTGTGGGCTTGCTTGCTCTCTTGCCTTCTGGTAATGGCAGCCCCTTTTGTAACTATATGTATCTTTTTGTGATCTAATATATCAGCTTACTTAAAAAAAAAAACAATAGGAGTTTTGGAATTTGGTCACTGGAACTCAATATGGTGAAAAGAAATTTCAATCAAACAATAATGTAATGGCAGAAACAAGAAAAGGTTGATTTTCAATTGTAACTCATACCACAATGGTTCTCAAGTATGAAAAGATTGGTCTACCCCATCGATGTGCCCATGTTCTTGAAGCTAGTTGTCTTATCAAAGTTCTTAAAGTGGTCGCCCCATTAATCAAGTCTCATCTAATATCGCATCCCATTTGAAATTATTTAGAATGTATAGTCTTTAAGAAGCCTATTCTCTTCTACAAGAACATTAGCTTGATAATGTGTTATATAGATATAAATGGGAAAATATAGATATTTAAAGTTGGTTTTTTTTTCTTTTAGGATTCTGGCTCACAAACAATTTCTAACAAAATTTCTTCAGATCAAAAGCATCCTTAAGCCTTCAAGATGCATGGGCTACAAAAACAATCATTCAAAATCTTACAAGTACACCTCTTCTCTAACATATCTACCTAGAGTGATCAAAGTTCCCCCTCGTGGAAAGATTGGTTTCTTTCATTGATTTGTCCCCTACTATAAAAGTTGGTTGGATGTCTTATAGAGCTCATCAAGAAATTTCCAACTTAATCATGTTTTATTCAACGTCCTAGAAGTAATCTTCTAGGAAGTACATAGTCAAGAAGGTTATTCTCTTGTACAATGCCATTATCTCTTCCTCCCCTCTTCGTCACATGGAGGAACTTAAAATCCTCAATGGATGACTTCCTTCAAATGGGGTTGCCTCCTATCTGACATATCTATAGCACAATCAAAGCCACCCTTATTAGAAAGTTGGCTCTCGCCCACTAAGTTGTAATATGTTTTACAAGCTAATTAGATCCATCTTCCAATGCCCTTAATCAAGTTTCATCTAATATAGTCTCCTAGGTAAAATCTTATCAATGGTACACTATTTAAGAAGGTTGTTCTTTTCTACAAAACCATCAATTTCATATTATGTTATGTGGTTATATAAATAGGTATATACATGTGTCAAAGACTTAATTTATAAGCTTATTTTTTTCTTTTGGGACTTGAGATCATTAAAAAAAAAATTCAAAAATGAAAATATTTATAGCAAAAGAATTCAAATCCTGAAGGACTATGTCACATGGTTTGATTAAAAGTTCGACAACGATTAAGTTCGATTCAAATTAGATACATTTCAATAGTTCAAAATGATGTTTTAAATAAATATAATATAAATAATATTTGTGCAATCTTATATCTATAAAATGTGAATTTTGTGAGGTTGTGGGGCTTCATGCCACTCAGTTTGTAGCTCTTTTGCAGTAGCTCACATTCGGAGGCAGTACAGGGCAGCTGGAAAGCGTGGCCCAACTCACAAGAGGCTGGTTTTGAAGCATATTCCTATTTGCTAAAAAGTCTTATTTATTTTTAGAGACGGATTGAAATCTTTGTCGAGGAAAGCAGCCCACTGAAACACTCAGAAAGTTTTAAACACAGAAAACTTTTTAGCATGGGCCAGGATGAGGAGTGTTAATAGCACCTAAACAAGCAGTTTCTGTATTTGCAAATGGCAGATTACTTTATTGAAAGAATCATTTAAATTTTAAGATGGAGATCTATGTTTATTGAGGCTTGTAGTCAGTGGTGGTGAGAATAAAGTGAGGCTGAAAGGAGCAAGTGAACAAGAGCTTGAGGCGGAGGTGGAGGAGTGGCAAGGAGAAGCAAAGGAGCAAGTTACAGTAACAAGAGGATTACAGAAAAAGAGGTAGGCCTTCTAATCTAATTTTGTATTTTCTAGGATGAATTTGTAGATTGTTAAATTGTTTAAAAATGAAAACTTGAATTTTTCTTGAATGTTGCATTTTATTGGATTTAAAACTTAAAAAATGAATTGTTTTTTCCTATGTTGCATTTCCTATTCCCATTTGGCATTTTTCCATTTGTTTTGCAGGCTAGAAACTTGAAACTTGAAACTTGTTTCCATCATGGCTATATGGCTAAGGATTTTCCTCATGTTGGTTCCTTTCTTTGTGATAATGGTGTTGGAGAGTAGTAGAAGAAAGAGGCAAATCAGAGAAGAGGAGGATGAAGAGGAGGGTTATGGTGGATTTGAAGAAAATCCTAAAGAGGAGGAGGATTATGTTGAGGAGGAAGTGGGGAGTGGAGAACATGAGGACACAGATTCCCCAACTAAACAAGACCAAACTCAGACACCTTTGTGGAAATATGTTCAGAAAATGGAAGGAGGGAAAGGTGGTGGAACCACTAGATTTATTTACTATTTAAGTAACCATCATGGTTAATACACAGATGACACTATTTGTGAAATGCCAGAGGATCTTGGAAAAAAATATAGGAATCAAAATTTGTACTAGTGTGCCAACAACACAGAGAGAGAAATATAGGAAGGAAGAGGAGGCTGCCCTACATAGATCTAAAATATCTAGGGGTTTCATTGATTCTTATTCAGGCCCAACACGTCATGGACAAACAAGTTCAACTTCCACCCATGCCAGTGGTTTTGGAGGCAGTGGCACATCTGGATTAAGGCGTAGAACCATATCCGATTTCCTGGACGAAGGGTGTAGGAATGATGTGGATTCAAAAGTTTACTGGTTTCTATATGCATGTGGGGTGCCATTCAATGTTCTTCGCTCACCTTATTGGCATGAAATGGTTTCTGCCATTAATGATGCCCCCAAAGGATACAAAAGCCCTGGGTATGACAAGGCCAAAACCGTGGGTCTTGATCATGAAAAAGCTAAAATAAACCATTCTTTGGCTAGAATGACAAATTCGTGGAATGAGCATGGGGTGTCCATTGTCTCTGATGGATGGACCAATGTAAAAGGAAAGCCATTGATAAGTGTTTTGGCTGTGTCGGTTAGTGGTGCAATCTTTCTGGCAACATATGATTATTCAGACAAATTCAAAACCGGCATTAACATTGCAGAACCATTACTTGATATAATTGAAAAGACTGGGCCATACAATGTTATACAGGTCATCACTGATAATGCTGCTAACTGTAAGGCAACAGGAGCAATTATTGAGGATAAATACCCCAACATATTTTGGTCTAGGTGTTTGGTTCACACAATGAACCTTTTGATGCATGATATCATCAAAAACAAACAACCTCAACTCAAATGGCTTGGTGATTTGTACAAGAGAGGTAAAAAAATGATAAAATTTATTACAAATCATAGCAATACCCATGGGCTTTTCCGTACTCACTCCAAATTGGAGTTGTTGAAGATAGCAAAGACTAGATTTGCTAGTTATTACCTCACCTTCAGGCTCATTTTGAAGGTAAGAGAGTCATTGGTTGCAACGGTATCAAGCCCACACTGGCAGGTATTAAAGGATAGGGCAGCGACAATAGTTGACAGGTAAGGTTTCGAACATGTGGAGGAGACCGCCCTTGACCCTTTGTTTTGGGCACGTGTGAGAGAAATTTTGAATTTCACCAAGCCCACTTATCACATGATTCGGTTTGCAGATACAGATAAACCAGTGATTGGGGAGGTTTATGAGCAGATGGACAGCATGTTGGGCCAAATAAAAGATGTTGTTAAAGATAATGATCCCAACTTGTATGCTATGATTCATGACTGTGTGTGTGCACAGTGGAATAAACTCAATGTTCCACTACATGCCTTGGCATATATCCTTACACCAAAATATTACTCTCCATCTTGGTTGGGCCAACCTGCACCTGGAGGTGGGGTTAGGATCAAACCTCACACAGATCTAGAGGTACAAGAGGGGTACATGAAGGCATTAGACAAGTTGGTACCCGACAGGGAGGAGTGTGCTAGATTGCGCCTTGAATTAGGCAAATACTTCAGTTGCACTGCTAATTATGGTTCTTTCCATGCAATGGAAGAGAGAAACAGATTTGATGCTCTCGCATGGTGGGAAGCATATGGCGGCATGGGACTTTTGCCAAAGTTGGCAAAAAAAGTTCTCTCACAGGTTGTGAACACTTCTTCTGCAGAGAGGTGTTGGAGCACCTACAGCTTCATACATAATGTGAGAAGAAACAGGCTGAATGAAAATCGAGCTGAAAGCTTGGTTTATGTGCATTACAACTTCAGGTTGTTGAGCCATTACTGTGATCGGGCAAATGAGGATCCATCATACATAGTCTGGGACAACAACCCAGAGGATGATAATTTGGAGGACGGCATGGTACATATGGAAGAATTGGAAGCAGAACTTTTTAGGGATGATGATGAAGCATCAACAGCACCGCCACACACAGGGCCAGTCCCACCATCTATTGGTAGCAGTGCGGGTGCCAGTGCCAGTTCTCGATATCAAACTATTGTTCCTTTGCAGATTCAGCCTCCACCTTCTAGTCATGGTCGTGGTACTCCTGAGAGTACTAGAAGACCACCATTTCCTCGTGGCTCGCACAAATTAGACATTTCTCGTGGGCGTGGCAAGGGGCCAGCCGATAGATAAAATAGATTTATTGTTTACGAGTCTTTTCTATTTTCTAGTAGTTTTTATCTTTTATAACTGTTGACAGTTGAACAGTTTAAACTTGACTCTTTCATATATTTAATGACAATTTAAGTTTGAAGTTTGAATTTGAAAGGTGAAACTTTGAAGTTGGCATTTATAAGTTTACAAGTCATTATGAATTATGAATATGATGCTTCATTAAAGTTATATGGTGATCAATGAATCAATGATGATAAATGTTATATAATATCAATGATGATAAATGTTATATATTGAATTTTGAAATCAATGAATCAATGATGATAAATGTTATATATCAATGATGATAAATGTATATTGAATTTTGAAATCAATGAATCAATGATGATAAATGTTAGATATTGAAATTTGAAATCAATGATGATAAATGTTATATATCAGTGATGAATGTTATATATTGAATTTTGAAAGCTTGAAACCTTCATATTGATGATCTGCGAGACTCCGGAGTTAATATGTTGTATGCTTCCAACTTGTGGGCGTGGTTGATGAAGATTATAACTTCTAGATGATTGATGTTATATGATTCAATCTATGTTTTTATGTTTTTTATGTCTAATTCATCACTCTACATGTTTTTCTTGATATATATGCATCAAAATCTCTCTCTCTCTCTCTCTCTCTCTCTCTCTCTCTCTCTCTCTATATATATATATATATATAAATGCTCCTCGAAACGCTCCGGACCGGAAGCTTCTAAAAATGGCGCTCCCACTCCCACTTCCAAGAAACCTTGATTTCAACCATATCTAATATAAAACCATATGATATACTACACGTTTTAATGTAGAAATTTGCAGTGTAAATCCCTCCCGATTTCAAGTTTGGCTTTCACATCAAGTTTAATGCCATTCCCCTCATATTATTAGCAGCTGATATAAACTTGAATACAAATCTCAAAAGGAAACATGAGAGGTTCTCTAATTTTCACATTCGCTAAGAAAACACACAAACATTCATGAAATTTGGACATACAAATTTTGGTTAAGCTGACCCTAGAAAAACCTTGAAGGGAAAACCAGTGAGAGAGATTTCTTTTATTTCAGACAAAATAATTATATCAGCAATTAAATCCAACACAGTCAACTTATCTCCCTGATATCTTGCTAAAAACTCCTTGGGAAATGTGTTGATAGCTCTTTGAATTTCTGGTAGCAGCCCCTCAATTTCTGTGTTGAATAGACCTCATTTTTCGTGCCCAACATTGCTCAGAAAATTATGCCTCATCCCCCTCAAAAATTGTGCCAATTACACGAATTTCCTCGCTGAGTTTTATCCTCGAAAATGCATTGGGCTACTCAAAATTTGTGTTGGTCTACAGTTTTGACAGATAGCAATTAATGAGGTATGTCTCCCTCCATTTTCATGCCTCCATGGAAACCGTGCTGCTACTGACAACAATAAATGTGGCCTTGAGAGTCCTTGATGTTGATTTTATTTTCAGTGTTCAAACTTCATTATCCATTTTTACATTTTAGTTTTAGGCTAATTCTTGACTCATCACTCTTAAACTATTTTTGAGTTTGAGACTTTGAGTTATATGAATTTTGAGTTTAGTAATTTACTATTTTAGTGTTCAAACTTCAATATCTAGTATATAGTATATAGTAATACTAATATATTGTTTTGCTTTCAATTTAGATTCTAGAATGATGAATAATGAATTTAATTGTTAAATCAATGTAGATTGTAGAATAATGAATGATGAATGATATGGACCAATGTATTTGATATTTCATTGTATGGATGAATAATGAGTGTATCCTATGATTGATGTATGTATCAAAATGAATGATGAGGATGGATCAATGTATGTCATTATTTAATTCAATTACGAATTTAAATGTTATGTGTGGATCAAATTTCAATGCATTACTATTAGTCTATTTATTCTATTATTATTGAATATGAATTTGAATATATATATATATATATATATATTCAAATTCATATTCAATAATATATATATATATATATATATATATATATACCCCGACATCTCCCCGCACCCCCAAAATTTCCCTAAAATTTGAGGGTACTCCCACACATCCCCCCTATGCATCTCCCCACACCTGCGTCTCCCCACACCAGAGTCTTGGTGGAACATTGCTTTTATGTTCTCATAATGAAGAGACTTATACCTAGGATCAAGGGTTGAGGTCAGATCTTTGCCTCTTTCGATCAATGGTGAAGATCTAATCTCACGTTGGCCCCCTTTTCATTAAATGACCCTCCTAGTCACTTTAATAGCATAAAGGTACCTTGTAATTTAAGACACATAAAGTCATTTTAATTATGAATAATATAGAAGTGCACTATGTACTTTATAACACAGTAACTTTAAAACATAAAGCTACTTTAATAATAAAAAGTACAATGTCCTTTTATAATCTCATAAAGCAACAAATCACAAAGTCACTTTTAAACTTTATAAAATCGCTTTATAAAGTGAAGTGCCTAGAGAATGAAATATACTCGGTTATTTCTACATGCTAGGCACATTCAATGCAAAATTACCCCAAAGCTATAAAAAACTTACCATTGAATTCCACCTAATTCCACCTTGCCCAAACCCATATATGCAATCAACCAAACCATCACACTAAGATGAATAGGCTATCAAACAAATTGAGTCCTTGCATCAAGTGCTCCTTATGGTCAAGAGAAAAAAAGGATAAACTGAGGCTCAAGCACCATGGTCAAACTCTATCGTTAAGTCGAGGCCAGCAAGGGCACAAGTTCCAGCTCAGACAAGCTTCCTCACATTCTCATTCATTAATTGATGCAAAATTGTTGGGAATCATGATTTCCATTAAACCAAAACCCGTAGGTCTTCGTCAACGATCACATCGCCAGAGATAAGGATCCACTTGAAGCAGTTATAGTCCATGTCGCGAAACACACAGGGAATGTTGGTTTATCCAATGTCCAACAATCTCCCCCCCCCCCCCAAAACGCGAGTCGGGTGTGTATCGAACTCGTGACCTACACTATAATACCACTTGTTGGGAATCACGATTTCCATTAAACCAAAACCCGCAAATCTTAGTCAACGATCACATCGCCAAAGATAAGGATCCAAGAGAGGCGGTTAGTCCATGTCGCAAAACACACGAGGAGAGTTGGTTTATCCAATGTCCAACAAAAATGACCTCGATACCTAGTTGAATTGAAACAAACAAGTGTTCTTCTTGAACCAATGGAGAAAGCCACTCAGACTAGCCACGACATGGATAGGTTTTTCATTGTCGATGCTCGTGAAGAACCCTAAGGTGCGAGTGCTAGGTAAATGACATCAGCAAGCCTTCCCTAACCAAATGGATGAAGGAAAACCTAAGCCAAACTTGAGTCGAGCCTAAATATTTTGTTGAAGTTTGCTAAACTTTGAACCTCAAGTTTCAAGTTTGGCAAACACTACGACATTGCTTTAGTGAGGGCTTCTCTCAAACAAGATCTATCTTTGATCATACTTCCCTTGAATGTAAAGGTTGCTCTCTCCCATTGATTTGCCCCCTATTCCAAAAAACTAGTTGGAATTTTCTTATTGGAGCATTTCAAGCAGTTACCCCCTTAATCAACACTCGTCTAACATAGTCTCTATATGGCTATTAGATTGATAAAACATTAAATGGATACAAATGGGGAAATACGTGTCTAATGACATAGAAAATATATGCATTAAAAGTTATAAACCTAACAATAATTCTCATAAGTAAAATTAGAATGGAAAATTCTTTATTATAAAATATGTTATCATCGCCATATAATGTATATATGGGGGAGTCATTTTAGGAATTGTTATCGCTTGCCGCCTACACCTACCTATAGTTAGTGGGAAAAGCCTTCCACCCCACAGGTGTAGTTGGTGGCAAGGAACTCAGAGAAGAGTTGTCACCTATTCCCAACTCTCTCTGTTTAAGTTATCTCCTAGGTTAGCTAAGGGGGGTAGTCCCTAAAGGAAAACTAAGTTAAAGATGTGAGATTTCTAAGAGAATTGATTAGAAGGAATTACTTATCAAAGATGCCTGGATTCCAATATGTAAACAAGCATATAAGTATATGAGAAATATTCAATGATGTGTTCAAAATATAGACCAGTGCTTTAAAGTAGATGACAAATGCTTGCTCAAAAATGAAATTCAAGATATAATGACAATAATCCCACAAAGGAAATGTTAGACCAAGATCACAATATGCAATTAAATTTGCAACACCAAATAAGGGTATTTGCCAATGAAATGAGATATATCAATCATTCATAAACATAACGATCATTAAAATGACAACATGCAATGAAGTTGCATGTAGAAGCAAATTTTCAAGTACCATAGAATTAAACTTGTTGCAAAATTTAAGGAATTAAAATGTTTGCATCCAAAGTGCTTCTTGAGATAATATCTGCATGTGAATCTTTAAACTGTCAAGATAGCAAAAAATTTGGGAACTTTGCAAGTAAATGTGATGAGATAGTGCTCTTGGTTTATTTTATTAATTAGTTCTAAAGCAAGATTACAATTGAACTCTAATCCTCAGACCTCACCCTCGCCTAAATATTTGGATCTCACAGTGAGAAGTCCATAGAGGTAGAAGGTCCCTAAAACGTCTATTCAACCAACTTAAGTTGACGGTAAATTTTAGAGATGCAAGGTCCATAGAGGTAGAAGGTCCCTAAAACGTCTATTCAACCAACTTAAGTTGACGGTAAATTTTAGAGATGCAAGTCTAATATGAAAAATGAAATGCCTAAATGATATGAAAGTGAGTTTGCAAGTGCTATGTAAAAGATGGAGATGATTCAATTAAATATACTTCATAGTTAGAACAATAACTCAAGTTGCCATAAATTGAAAGTGTTATGCTTCTTTACTTGTATATTGTGAAACTTATTCAAATGAGAAATAGATCACAAAACATAAGGAAGTGATGGCAAATGAGATTCCAAATTAATAAATTAAAGGACTATGTGATTTGTGTTACTTCTCAATTAGAGCATGCATATGTGATGTGAAAGAAAACGGAAATGTCAAAACCACTAAGTCAATCCATCTACAAATTCTCTCCTTTGAAATGGAGAGATAGGGATGAGAATGAGTAAAACCCACGCTCCCACAATAAAAACAGAAATTTTTATTAATTTTACAAGAATGAAATGACCATGAGGTCTTTTCTAAACCAAAGAAAGCCTTTACAAATAAAAATTGAGACCATAACTTTTCCTCGGTGAGAATTTCTAAGAACTCAAAATAAATTCAGACTTTACAATAGGAGAAGAGAAGTTAAGCCTCTTCTATGCCCACAACCAAAGAAGAGAGAGTTATCTTCCTCATTTGAAATTCAGCCCAAAGGTCCTGCAACAACTTGTTAGTAATTTCTTGTAGTTGTCCACTCAAGCTGTCACAAGAAACAATTCGAAAGAGGGCTACAAAACCAATCAAATATTAGATAGAAAAAATTACAAAATATTGCACAACAATTTACAAAGGGTTAAGCCAAAGAGTTCGAGTAAACTCTCCTCTTTGCTTAGTCATCTTCAAGCTCTTAGATAGCAAAAGAAAGCAATGAAGTATAATGTTTTAAAAGATATTCAAATTTAGAAGTATTCGGCTTGTATACAAGCTATGTCTCAAAACCCCTGCAAAACCACTTTGTAAGATAAGACTATGAAGGTTCAAAGAACAAATGAGAGCTCCTTTGAGAATGTATCAAGAGTGGGTTGGTCTCTCCAAAGACTTCCCCCAACACTTGATTCTTTGATCCCAACAAGATGTTCCCTCTACAAAACTTCAATCAAGAATTAGTTCCATATAGATCTAGCAATAAACAATGATAAGAAACTCTAGAGATTTATTTGAAACCAACTAGAGCATTCTATACCTAGAGCATACTCTACATTAACATATCTACAAGAACATAGCTCTACATTAACATATCTACAAGAGCATATGGAAACAAATTAGATCAGAGCATGAGTAAAAGGAATTATACCAATGATCAACAATTCATCACACTCCAAAAGGAGGAACACCTCATGAATGAAACCCCAAAGTCTTTATTGATATTTCTGAAAGTGTACAAGGCAGCAACGTTTTTGCAAGCACAATAGCTAGTAAACAATGATTCAATATGAAAGCCCATGGCTCCATTATATAGAAAGTTGGGAGCAAATACCAATGAAGAACCATATGCCAAGTGGTGAGAGGGAGGAGATCTCAAAGCAAATTCGAATTTGGTAAGTGGAGCTCCAATGCCAAGTGTAAAAATCGAATTCTGGCAAGTGGACATCATTTTCTTCTTCCCTTATGTGTCAAATTCGAATTTTATGATGGAATGACGTATATATGGTTGGTAATCCATGTGGAGACAATTTCCCACAAAAATCTCCACCAAATCCTCCCAAATATGCACTAACTTCACAAATTCGAATTTCCAAGTAAGCAACTCTCATTTAATGCCGGAAATTCAATTTTATTTGAGCACATATATTTTCCTTGATTTTAGGAGTCCATATCACCTTGGGACTTCACTTTAACTCCTCCATAATTTTCCACCTCATTTCCACCTCATTTAGCATGTGTGGATATTTATTTTTCTCCATTTATTTAATTTTTGGCTTAATTAATTGCCATATTTCCCACTAAACTTAGGAAAAGTGGGTTTTGAGGGTTCAAAACACATTTTTAACCCTTCAAAGTGTGTCATAGTAGAAAGTTGAGCGTGAGAGGTGTAATTTTGATTACTCATACCCCATACAACTTCTCTAGACAACACTTATTACAATTCAATTACAATTTTTATTGCAATTTTTGACTTGCGGGAAATCTAAAAAATTAAAAAAATCACTACCTAGACCTAACCAAATTCCACGAAATTTTCTGTGTGATCTAGTATGGTAATATAAATTGACTCTAGACACTAGGAGTCACCCAAGGCCTCACCATCAAGCCGTACTCCGGCTTTGGGGTAAAATTGAAAGAAAAAACTCAATTAATTATTAACTCCTAGTAGGGAGATGATAATTAACCAAGTAAAAAAAACCTCCCAGAGTAATACTCACTTGTTGGCAAGGTCCCAGGCTACCTAGGCCTATTACAGACTCAATACTGACTCAAAACTCATCATTATTAGCATCACTTATTACAATTCCCCATAAGGGGTGGAATCTGGGTACAAGAGAAAATGATAAGAAGTAGAAGTAGAGTTTAAAAACTCTGTTGAACTGATGATCTCTGATGATATCTGATGGTACAAATGTCTTCTGGTTCATCCTTAGGCATGGAGTCTTCTCATTATCATCAAGTGCCACTCCAGTGGTCAACAGGCACTAATTAGATATATATTCTGGAAAAAAAATTGGGCCTAGTATTCATAAATGGGCAAAGTTTCCATGTTTTTTCAAAAAAAAAGGATTCGCTAATTTCCATCTTTTCTAAAAATGATTCACTCATATTTTATAGGATAAAATTCTTTTACCTTGAAGATCACCAAAATTTTAGAGTACATAAAATCATTAGAAATTTGAATATTTTTACAAAACAATTGCCAAACGTTGGGACTAGTAAGATTCGCCAAGGTTATATGGTTAGTAAGATTCTAGATAAATTTCCATCCTTAAAATTTTCCATGTATATATTAAATATGCCTACAAATATTGGGATCTCTTTGAATACTATTGTAGAAAAAATTGCAATGTTAAAAGATTCAAAGCTTACCAATGAGCTCACATGGGACATTTGTTAAATTTGGACAACTAAGTCCAAACTCCATCTTGTGATGCTCAGATGAAGATTCCAATATTTGTATTGGATTCCTCTTTCGGAGAGGTGTAAAATCGATATAAAATTGATTTTAATATGATGAGCAGAACATTTATTTTGAATTTATTATTTATAATAAATGTAAGTGCGGGTCGGGCTTAAGGTTTTACACCCCCAACAGATGTGTCACACACCTCAATGATGGATATAAATACAGTCAACGTTGGAGAGCTTTTCACTCATCTCATCACACATCTTCTCCTCTGATTATCTACAAGCATTTGAGAAGCAGTTTCATCTCCCACGTGAGAAGAAGGACGAAATCTATTGCAGCTAAAGGACGAAATTTACCGCAACAAATTTTCTGCAGTTAGGGTTTCTGGGCAAGTTTGACCAGCGTTGACTTTGGTCAACGCATGGTCCGTTTGAGTTGAAATTTTGTGGAGAATTCGATTTTTGTAGGCCATACTCATTGGCACAAAAATCGAGGTCAAAATATTGACCGAAGTTGGAGCTGCGTTGACTTTCTTGTTGCTGCCCTGCATTGACTTTTTTCTGGACTGCGTTGACTTTTCTGGGGTTGACTTTGAGTTGACTAGATAATTGATTTGAGGACTGTTGTGACACATTTTGGGTTGGCCGACCAAGAAGACTTTGCTGGTTGAAGCATCTTGTTGATCGTCGTAACGCACCAACACAATCTCCTGTTTCTGGTTTGTCTTCTATAGATCCACTGGTATGTTCTATCAGCATTTTACTTAACTATTTATGTGATTGTTGTTATAAAAGTAAAATTCCATCAAGCATAGAACATCTACAAAAATTTACAACATTGTCTATATTTGTGGTTCCTCTCTAATCATCTCTTTGCTCCTAGTGGAAGAAATTGCAATGTTAAAAGTATAAAATCTTATCAATGAACTCACATGGGACATTGTCTATATTTGTGATTCATCTCTAATCATCTCTTTGCTCCTTGGTATGGCTTAGTCCTCCAATCTCACCACTAACAAAATTGTTTTGTCTCAAATTTCCATGTTATAGATGAATTTAACTAGAAATAAAAGTCTATGGCTACCAAATCTATCTCAGTGCTATTAGGTGCTCTCCTTTTGATATCGTAATAAATACTAAAGGTGAAAGCACAAGCATTGTGAGGGTCCCTAAAATAGAAATTAAAATAGACCCAAAAGTCACTTTTAGAGATGCTTTGGACATTGCGATTTATCATTGAATCATAGTTAGCATGAGAGGTTAAGTTGTCGTTATCCCTTTGTGGTTGGCTCTCTATAATATTTTTTTCTTTATCATCCAAGCAAGACCCCACACATCTACTTGGAAACTTACAAGAAAGGATAAGAACCTTCATGTAAACTATCAAGAACGTACTAAAGACATAACTTGCAATTCACTTTTGTTGTCAATTATAACTGCTTGGCAACTGTCTCTCAAATAATCTCCATAGTGGCTTCATTTTCATAATTGGGGGCATGCACATTATTCCCTTCAAATAAAAATACCACCCCTGGAAATGCCAAACACATTGTGCACAATGGGTTAGCTCAAGTGGTTAAGAGGTATGCATAGCAACCAATAGGTCTCAAAGTCAAGTCACCAAGCTAGCTACCTCTGCGTATGTGCGCCTCACTCGATGTCCCTGTCAAGTCAAGATACAATAGTCTATGTGGCCTACTTTACACAAGGTACCATCCTCGAAATGTGGGGAAGTGCTTGGGGATGTATTTTCCAAAGGAGAAAAATGCTAAACACACTCACATCCATGCCCCTTTAAAAATAGCTTTTTTTGGATGAAAAAAAAATTATTCATTATTTCTCGTTACTACCTTAATAATCTACCAAAAACCAAGCTTATCCACCAAAAAAATGTCCATTCCCTACACTTTTTATTACATCCTCCCCTAAATCTTCTATTCCATCTCAATAAAATAATTCCCCAACATTATTGATTTTACATTATTGCTCACTCAAAGTCACTCTAAGCATCCAATATTTAATTTTCAATATAGAAATTACATTTTTTAAAGAGACATCAATTTAATAAAGGGCGGGTTTGGCAATGACGCTACACATTCCTTTTTCTTTTCCAAACAGGGTTGTGCCCCACAATCCCCCAAGGTTCTTCAGGGCATAGTCAATTGCATCACCTAATACTACATACATCTAAGTTCATCCCCTCAACAACATATATAAGCATTCCAAGAAATAATTATCAAGGGATACCCCATATAAAGGGGGCAAACCCAAAAGCATGGGTTATATTTCAAAAACTTCAAGTCACAATACGATTGAAATAAATAAAAATTATATACCTATAATACAAGAAAAAATAGTACTCTATTTCATGTACACCTAATGTTAACTATTTATCATATATTAAAATAGCAAAGAGGTATCATATAAAAATTAGAAAAAGCAACAAGCAAAAATTCCACAAGGGACATCATTTAAGGAAATGATATAACAAACTCATGGATTTTAAATTATGCCCAACAAAATTTCTTCTCAATAGTGAATAAATTTAACACCATCTTAATTTACCAAAATAAAATAAATGCATTAACTAATTAACAATATTTATCATCTATTGGATTCAAAAAGGCACACCTCCTCCCATAGCTTGGGCTTCGACGATATCGTGGACTACGGCTTCTAACACGACCACCGAACTCCCCTCGTCCTACCCGTAAATTACATTCACGAGCAAAGTGGCCAGATTCTCCACACTTGTAACAACTCATGTCATCCCCACCTCGACCACGACCACCACGTCCACCTCCACCAGAATTTCGAGAAAGCTCAACCCTCCAATCATTCTTGCCTACACACAAACAAAACATTATGGAGATTTTAATTGGACAAGTATACTAAGAAAAACAAAGCTCTGATATAAACATCTTCATTAATGAACATCATTGTGAAACAATACCCGCTTAAATGTACACCATTTTGAATAACTAACAATAGTCCAATTTCATATTAATGGGACTGCACTAATTACTTGAGATATCACGGAACCAATTCCATATTACACAATTCAACAACAGCTCTGATATAAATATCACGGGACATTAGCTGTATGTTAACTAACTCCATGCTCTACCATGATATGACAATCTGTTGTGCTTAACAAGCAGTTACAACAATGGCACCAAAATCATTGTTAGATAATTAGTTTGAACTTGGTCTCTTCAAGATTGTGCAACCATGTCAATACTAGGCAATTCTTGAAATTTTTCTTGGTGGGCAGAAAAAGAACTAAATGAAAAGCAATGATTTCTGAAAAAAAAATATCCTTCATATCTAATGTTCCAATTCTAAGAAAAAATCCAGCTGTTCAAGGAAAAACCAAAATACATGATCTTTGTCCTGTTACATTTACTTTTAATTTTCCATCAAACTATATGTTGTAGTGGTTTTTGTTAATTGCTCAGGCATAGCACAACTCCACTCTTCTAACATCCAAAATTTCAAAATCAGCAGATTTTTAATGGAATCTAGGAAAAATAATTATCTAGAGCATATCAGCAGGTGTGAGTGCACTGATCGGAGATCAGATTTACCGATATTATCATCGGCCTTTTATAGAGGCGGCACCAGTACAGGGGGCTGTTTGCCTGACAGCCTGTTTTGGGGAGATTTTTTTGTCTGCTTTATCTCCCATGTTTCATCAGCGGCTATTATATGTATATTTATTTATATTTTGATTCTGATATGTAAGTTATGCACCGAACTTACATGCGATGTTATTGGTAACTTATAGTTTCTGTTTTGAGCTATGTATTGGTTTATCATGGACGCTGGAATGGCTGTTATTGGCTCTCGTGACCTGATCAGTAGTGCACTACCAGTATATGTAACATGTAACTTATCTTTTAATGAAAAGTTACGAATTTTTCCTTTGTGAAAAAAAAAGGTGTGAGTGCCCTAAAGTCTTTACATTTTTGTGAAATATGTAAGTATCCACAGAGACCCTAAAGGTAATTGACCAACAAGATTGACTCATCAACAAGCACCAAATTTAATTTGGTACGTTGTTTCAAGGGCACTTCCTTGTATTTCAAATGAAAGAGGAATTCATCATCTGCAGGTCGCGGGTGATTCAAAAGTCATTGTTGACTTGTTCAAAGGGTGAAGCCTTCTAAACAGTATGCTCCTGGAGCCATGGCAGTAACAAATTCTCAAGCTGCAGGAATCCTTTGAGGACATTCCGATTAGTTAAATCTACAAGACCTTTCATCAGAAAGCAGGATTTTTGTCAAAAGGGGCTCTTGTTCTTGATGAGAGTTTTTGCTTATTTCAGAATTTCTTGATGGGGAATCTCTCCGTGACGTGATACGGATGGCAAACTGAGGTCATTCATGATATAATTAAGACTTCAAGTTTCAGATGAACCTGTTGCAGTAATTACAAGACTAGCAATGAAAGATCATGTTATGAAGAGTGAATCAGCTCTAATTTATTTTTTGACATGTACAGACTTAAAAGTTAAAATGATCAGCTATAGATCCTGGCAGTAATTCAAGGCCAGCTTTCAGCTCTCAGCCCCTTTTTGTATAATTTGATTCTTATGAATAGCAATTATACAGTCTCTTTTCTTGTAAATAAAAAGGGAAGATGAATAGCATAGCCGCCTTGCAACAACAACAAGAGTACTAAAATAAATTGAAGTTTAGACATTTATACAACCCGAAAAGGAACATGCAATTGGAGATCTGTTGTCAGCAATCAGTAGTGAATACTCAATACAGCTGAAGTCCTCACAAGACACCGATGAATCCCCCATTACAAAGTGTTGTCACACAAAATGTCTAGGCACCGCGACAACGGCTCAGATCGGGGGCTTTCACCCTGATCCCCAATCTCTCTATCTAAGCTGTCTCCTTGCAAGCTAAGGGAGGTAGACCCTAACAAAAATGAAAGAAAAAAACTGATTGAGAATCAACCAATTCAAGAGACACAGCTAAACAATCAAATACTTGTTAAGATTCACGAGATTTTATAGATCCAATTAGATTCAAAACTTTAAAACCAGTGCCTTATGGAGTCAAAATATCCATTATACAATTAAAGTCAAGTATCTGATGTACAACTGCTGCTATGAAAAATAGATTCACCACAATGACATTCAATAAGACGCGCCAAAATTATACATTAAAATACTTTGAAATCATAGCAATGTTATCATGAGATGACCATCAAATTGAAATGTCAGATCTTTGCAATATTTCCAAATTTATGATGTTCCAAATAATCCAATCCAGAAATTAAAAAACTTTATATAGTCAAACTTAGGATAAAAATTTAAAAGCTCACTTTGACTATGAAATAAAAAAAAAATTGGGATTTTCTAAAGTTGAAAATTCAGAAAATTTTTGGACCTTTTTAAAAAAAATTATTTTATAAATTTTTATTTTTTTATTTTTTTTTAAATCAAAATCTAAAACATTAAAAAAAAAATTTTAAAATTTAACACAAAATGAAATTAAACTAAAATTCTAAAAAGGCAATTTTTTATTTTTGACATTTTCTAAATCTAAAAACAAATGAAATAAAAAATTTGAAATTTTAAAACTAATTAATACAAAACTAAAACAAACATTAATTAAAATCTAAAAACTAACAACTAAAAACTAAAAACTAAAAATTAAAAATTAAAACCTAAAGTTAATAAACAAAAATCGAATTAAATCTAGAACCTAACACTAAACTATCTAACAATCTAAAATCTAATCAAAACAAGTGAAACGAAAACTAAAACAAAATTACACATATAGATTTTGGCTTTCGTATGCGGGTTTTTTTTGTTTTTTTTGTTTTACTTGTAAGTTTAGTCAACACAAAGGAAAGACGGCATAAAGAGAGTGAGGGACGTCGACGGCAGAGGATATGGGTCTACGGCGGCTAAGGAGAAGACTGGACGGCGGAGAAGATAGTCGAGGGAGCGAAATGGAGGCTGGACGGCGGAGCATAGGGACACGACGGCAACTAAGCTTTGCAGGTCGAGGCAGCAGTTAAGGAGGATGACAAGGGAGAAGATATTGACAGCGCAATGAAGGCAGCAGATGAAGCTGCAGAGAGGGGGTTCACACAGGTCGATTTTGGAAGGAATGCCACAAATGTAAAGGCAGCTTTTATGCAGGCAGAAACCCAGTACACTTAAAAAATCATCCAGCAGATTTGAATTTTTCCCACGTAACCCAGATTTTAGAAAAACCGATTTAGATGCCACTTGAGATCTTCTCCTTTGTAACAAAATTATGCCCATATCTGGAAGCAAAACCGATCTTGAGGCCAGATCTTAAAAAAATTCTGAGAAACGCCTTGTAACCCTGCAAAAAACCAGAACAGATCCAAAACTATGCATAAAAAAATTAATAAACCCTTACACCCTAGAGAAAATATACAAATTTACAATGCTAACTTACAGATCAAAGGCCCTCATGGCCAGATTTAAACCCATTTCAGCACAATTTAGAAGATAGAAAATTTTAGGAGAGCCACAAGCTCTAGAAGACCCTGCAATAACACAATTTCGTAATATAGCTTTGAGAATTAAGAAACAATGAGCCTTTTCAGATTTACGAAATCTGAGAGTCGGTTGGTCCAACTGAAGACTTCCCCAAACGCTCAAACCTTAAAAAAAAAAGATTCCCTGCACACTTAGATCTGGAATTTATATTGATAGAGATTCGAGAAAATAAACATGAGACCTTTCAGAAAAATAGATAACTAGTCTTTCTGTCAAATCAAAAATGTTATTTTATAAACCTAGAAAACTACACAAGATACCTGTATGCAGATTAATCCATGAAGGCCATCAACCATAAAAATGTCAAATAAAGTAGCAGTGTTTAGAGATAAATCACCACATAGATCTAGAAAAGGAACACCAAAGTCGTTATGCTTTATTCATCAAAAAATCACAAAAGCTTCCAAGAACAAATGCACAATTCAAAGATCGGATGCAAATGTCACATCAAGACCTCTAATTTATAAGACAAAATCTCCAACGGTTAGTTCGGTTGATCCATGTCAAAATAATCTCGACCGTCGAAAAGATTTGATCATCTTTTAATCTGGACCGTCGAAATTATAAATTTGAAGACCAACAAATTTTGCCTTTGAAGAATTTTATACTCACCTAGGACCTAAAATTAATTAAATTTATGGCTTAGGATTTTTATTTAATTTGGCCAGAAAATTTAATTAATTGACTGAGAGGGGATTTAATTATTTTTTCCAACCCTCTTTACATAAGATAAATACATTTAGACACATGAAAGGGGAATACCCAAATGTATAGACCCTCAAATAGGTACCCAATTCTGCGACTCAAAACATGATCTAATAGACCAAGTAGCTTATAATAAAATAATCTAGCCAACTAGCTAAGATTATTCCCAAACTACTTTTACAAAGACTCGATAGAAAACACTAGGACTCACTTAGCATCTTGATGACAAAATCCACCCTAGCTTTGGGGTGAGCCTAGAGGGGAAAACTCTGTCGATCACTTGTGTCGAAAAACACAAGTAAATTAGTGAGACAAAAAACCTCCTAGGATAGAAATCGTCACCAACATACTATGCTTACCTAAGTTGTTACATACATGATGGTCTTACTTAGATCATTTACATCATAAACATGCAGAATGAGTTTACATCATTTATAAAAATGTCGGCCGTCGATGAAATCTGAATGGCATGAACCTCGAACATGATGAGTACCACTTAAAAAAATGGGGGTGTACTGCTATGAGGTCATTGACAAAGTGTGGTCAACATCTAGCTCTACTTGGAGACACGTTGCTTCATTGAAGGAACGTGAGAATCTAGAATCTGCATCCAAACAACACACAAAATTACATAAGTAGTGTCCATCCAAATATCAACATACAACATTAAGCACATGAAAAATAGAAGCTCTTCTAACATTTATTATCCTACTTGACATGAAAAGGATATCTAATCTAACTACAAAATGAAATGCTTGAAAGGACGAGGAGTAGGGTTAGAAATACAATACAAAGGATGCCCAATGGCATCAGATGTCATCTTTGAAGAACAACTTGAGCAATTGGCCATTTGCAGGTAGATGTAGTGGTTCGCCTCTCTGTTTTAAAAATCGGCCGTTTCGACTCCGACCAACCCTGGTCGACCGGGCCATTAGGCTGGTCGGTCCGACCAGGTACAAAAACAGCCAAGTTGGCCGGTTTGTTACCGAGCCGACCGGTTTTTGTACCGGCTCGGCCGGCTCAGTAACAAACCGGCCGACCAGCCCTGGCCCGAGTTAACTCGGCCGAGCCAAATCTACCGACCAGTGGGCCCAAAAATCCGATTTTGTGGACTTGAAACCGGATTTTATTCCGCTGTTAAGTTTGTTTGAGGTTTTCTGAAGAGTTGTGGAGTTAGTTTTTGGAGCAGCTTCATGGTAATGTTAAATTCTTAAAGTAAAAGTGACTTAAATTTTTAACATTACCATGAAATGACTCGGGATGTTTGAGAGTGGTTCCAATCTCATTGGATTTCATATGGAGAAAGTAGAATTTTAGATCTCATTCAAAATCCAGCAGACTTATCAGTTTTTCAGGATTTCAGGATTGGGTTATTGCAATGTTTCCATCGAATTTTGTCATGTATTAGGGTATGGAACTCATATTTAATCAAGAGCACCAAACCCTCTATGTACCTTGATGACATGATGTTAGTGACAATGACCAAGAACAATATGTGATCATAAAAGCATGAGATACAATATAGGGTTTTAATACACTAATGGAGGATGGAATTCAAAACATCATCCTCATCTAAATACCCTAGAATCCACAAACCCTAAAAATTAGGTTTCATATGTGAGCTAGGGTTTTCCATGAGCCATCTAGGGTTCTTATTCAAATTAAACCCTCCATCAAAAGAGCCTTAAAACAAATAAAAATAAATAAATGCATTACACATACTATGAGAGAGACCATACCTCTGATTTTATGTTCATACAAGTTGCTACATGGATTTGCTTCAAAGTGCCTTGCACTTCTTCTGTTTGTCAGACTTTCAAGGGCACTATCATCTTTATCCAAAGGTGCCAACATAGAGGAGCTACATACTTTTCTTAGATGAACTTCCTTTGCTTCAACTGCTAGACAAAAATAGAATCACATGAAGGGTTGCCACTAAACCTTCTTAAAATCACATCAGTTGCTAGATAATGCGCAGCTTAGTCAACAATATGACATCATGGAGGGCTTTTACTATTCTTCAAAATCATTTTCAAATTGATGTCTAAAGAGACCATCCCTTCTCATAACTGCATTTTGTATTTTCATTGACTTCAAGGCACCTTTTATGAATGCTTCAAAGACATGAATATATATTAATTATTGATTTACAAGTCGGCTTCGATGGAACTAGCTTATAATACTTGTGTGTGTGTGTGAGAGAGAGATTGTAACAATGATAAGGACTCAGCCTCTTCTTCTATACACAAAATAGGGTTCCTTGATTTTACTGATATAGATCACAAAGGATGCTCGCTAATTGTCTTTTTAAGGCTACAATTCATACCTTGCAAACGTATGTATACAAGATCTTGGCTTCCTTAAATTATGGAGGGCCTTAGAATTGTCCTTTATAATGATGTGCCTCTAATTCTAGGACAAGTCCTCCTCACGATCATTGATAGGATACCACCCTTCTAGTTGTAAATGAAGTCACCTTTTAAGTCCTCATAGTCCAGTGACCACAATGTCAAATGCAGAATTTTTCTTTAGATTAGGGGATTTAACTTTCTTCGGAACAATGAGAATAACAAATTCATAACAAGGATGCACTGTCAAGAGAAACAGAAGAAAAATACCCTTCAATTCTACTTGAGCAAAGAAGTCCTCCATAATTGCTTCAAACGAGGGGAAGAAATACCTTGTTTATACTTAGAATCAAGCCTTCAAAGTAATGTACAAAGATGTCGTGAATTGATCCACGTTAAATTCTCAACGTAGATAGGGAACTTAATAACTCGGTCTGAAGGCTATTGTGGCTCAATTGCAAATGCTTTCTTATTTGAAGAAAAACACAATGAAACCCTCTTCAATCAGGTCACAGAACTTAACACTGTAGGTTTAATCCACGGTTCTTTATATGCTTTGAATTACCACAGGCCTTCTAGAAGGTTGATGTCTTGTCGAAAGAAGTCACCTGTGACATTGGTTATGTTTTTTGTTTTGATCTCTATATCATCATCCTGTATTGGACAGTGCACTAGGTGCAATTTTGATATAATGGATATATTCATGAGCCTACTTTGATCATATGTTGTCTTTTGTGACTTATCTATATTGTAATGCTTTGTGTTTGGAAACATGAATAAAAATCTTTAAATTTATGTTTTTGTATAAAATACATTAATATTTAATGTATTTTTTACAAAAATCGAGTCATTGAAACCGAGTCGACCGAGTCATTACCGATTCGGAGTCATTACCGAGTCATTACCTCGGCCTGGTAGCTGACCGATTCCGTTTTTTAAAACATTGGTTCGCCTTCCAACGTGCTCAAGTGGAATGAGTTTGGTCCAGCAATGCCTCTAATAATATAAGGTCCTAGCCACAAACTGTCAAATTTCTTGTGTTTTCCGAGCTTTTCATTTTTCCAGTCCCAAAGTAATACCATATCTCCAACCTGCAAAGACCTAGATCGAGATGATTTATCAAAGCTTTTCTTAATGTTAGATTGATTCTTACACATATTATCTAAAGTTTTCCTACGAGTTTCATCCAACTCCACAATCTGATCAATTCTATTTTGAACAACATCTTTATTAGTGGAAAAATGTTGAAGGAGTTGGTAAGCTGGTAATTTAAGGTGAACAGGCAAAGTTACATCCAAGCCATAAACTAATTCAAAAGGACTTTTACCAGTAGCTTTCTTTTTAGTAATTCTATCTGCCCACAAAGCATACTTGATTTTGCTATCCCAAGATCACTTATTATCTCCTACTATCTTCTTGATAATGGTTATAAGATTTTTATTACTTGATTTAGCTAAGCCATTACCCTGAGGATAGTAATTAGATGAATGAGATAATGTAATACCATACTTAAAACAAAAAGATGAAAATTCAAGAGAACTAAAATCTTTGGCATTATCAGTAGTGATCTTGGCAGGGACACCAAATCTAGTAATGATTTGATTTTCAATAAAGTCCATAATGACCTTTTCATTAGCATTCTTAGCAGGAATGGCTTCAACCCATTTTGTAAAATAATCAGTCGCAGTCAAGATCCAGGAGTAGCCATTGCTAGAATTTTCATGGAATTTTCCGATGAAATCCAGACCCCAATGTTGAAAAGGTGCCTCAACAACCACAGGTTGTAGAGGCAAGGCAGCTAGCTTATGTTTCCCAGTGAATAGTTGACAAGCTTGGCAACTTCTGACAAATTTATGCACGTCTAAAAAAATCGAAGCCAAAAATAACCAACTCTCAAAATTTTGTGGGTGGTAGTTCTAGCAGCGTAATGACCACCACAAAATCCTGAATGAAACTCAAAAATAAACCTTTTAGACTCAATCTCATCAACACACCTAAGTATTATCTCCTCGGGATTTCTCCATCCAAGGCCATCCTTCATGAGACAATACTTAGTGGCTTTTAATCTAAGAGCCCTTTTTCTATGAGCAACTAAATGGTCAGGACATGTAAGATTTAACAAATAATAAATAATGTCCTTGTACCATTCATGCTCTCCTAACCTTTGCAGCTCAGGTGAAGATGCATCATTTAGACATATCAAACCAAGCGCTTTCTCATTACCTTCGGTCATCATTTCAGCAAGCCTTGACCTTTGACTAACTTGGTGGGTTTAATCTCTAGATCATACTCTTGAATTTTCGTAACCCACCTAGCACGAGTCCCTAAGCAATCAGTTTGAGTAAAAATATCTTTAATCGCGGAATGCGGGACGAAAGCAATAATTTTATAATAACCCACATAAGTCCTAAAATGCTTAAGAGACTTAACCAAAGCATAGGCTTGTTTTTCCGTAGTAATATACTTTAATTCAGAATTTTGCAGCGCTCTACTCCTGAAAGCAATAGGTTGTTCGTGACCTTCCTTATTCTTTTGTAACAAGACACCAGCAATAGTATCTTCAGAAGCGAAAGAGAAAATCATAAAATCCTTTGAATCATCAGGACTCGCCAAAACAGGAGCTTGAGCAATAGCACCCTTAATCCCTTGAAAAGCCTTTTTACCATCTTCTTTCAACAAAAATTTTACATCTTTTTTCAAAATACTTGGAATGGGCTTAGCTATTTTTGCGTAATTTGGAATAAATCTTCTAAGAAAATTGGTTTTTCCTAGAAAAGACTGAAGGGATTTAAGATTATGAGGTAGAGGAATCATTTGGATTGCCTCAACTCTTTCAAGATCAATCTTGATCCCATCTTTGGAGATGATGTGACCAAGTAATTTCCCTTCAGCTACTCCAAAAACAGATTTAGCTAGATTCAAGGAAATCCCGAATTCTCTACATCTATCAAAGACCTGCTTAAGATGACCTATGTGAGTAATACTATCTTTAGAAAAAACAGTAAGATCATCCTGATAAATTTCAATAATTTTTCCAATTAAACCTTTAAAAGCATAATCCATAACCCTTTGAAAAGTAGCCCCAGCATTAGTCAACCCAAAAGGCATTCTAATGTATTCGAAAGTACCCCATGGTGTGGTGAATGTAGTTTTGTGACGATCTTCTTCTTTAACCCAAACTTGATTATATCCAGAAAAATCATCTAGCAATAACATCATTCCTGAACCTGTTACTCTTTGCAACATAGTCTCCATGTTGGCCAAAGGGTAATTATCCTTTTTACATGCTAGATTAAGGTTTCTAAAATCGACACAAAGTCTAATGGTACCATTCTTCTTCCTAACAATCACCAAATTGAAACACCATGTTGAATGTCTAGTTTGAGCAATGATTCCAGCTGCGAGCATTTTTTAAAGCTCTTTCTGAACCAAAGGGGCTAACTTAGGATTTATTTGCCTAAGCTTTTGACAAAAAGGTTTAGCATTCTCATCTTTTAAAGGGATAATGTGTTGCATGACATCTTCCCTATATCCTTTTAACTCATCATACGAAAATGCTAAAACATCCCTATACTCATGAAGTAAATTTGTCAACCTTTTCCTTTCTTCTTCATTAGTACCTTAACCAATTTTAACAATCTTAGGATCCTCAGAGGTACCAATATTAACTTCAATGAATTCTCCCGGATCCATTTTATTCTCCTCTTTCAGCTTTGTGGCATCATGCCGATCAAAGTGTTGCTCTAAAGCAACAATATTCCCAGGAGTAGGATTTATAATATCATCATGATCCTCAAATCCATCCTCCTTGGAACTTATCCGAAAATTTTCAAACTCATCCAAATTATTAAGAAAACGAATAGTTTGTGTTTCATCATTAAAAACTTGCCAATGCTCTGAATTATCCGGGACTAAAGGTCTGAAAATAATTTCCATTTTCATCTTTTCCTTAATTAATTCATCAGATAATTGTAAAGTAGAAGTGGCCACAGCGAGCTCATCCACTAAGGAATTCTTTTCTCCTGGGATAGCTTCAAGGTTAATGGCATCAAAGTGTTCCATAACATCCCACACAACATTTCGATAATTCCTTAACCTTTGATTTTTACATGAGAATTTGTTCTTAACTTGCATGATAACCAGATCAGAGTCTCCCTTGATACTAAGCAACTTAATCCTCAAAACTTTTGCCAACTCAAAACCCAACAACAAGGCTTCATATTCAGCCACATTATTGGTTGCATCGAACTCAAGTCTATAGGCAAACTTTAAAACACGACCAAGGGGAGACTTCAAAACAATTCCAACACCCTTACCATACCTAGATGTTGCACCATCAAAATGCATGTACTAAACTTGATCCTTTAGGTCCTCAAATTTCTCATCAACCTTGTCATCTAAGGCAACCATGAAATTAGACATAATAGCATAATTCCCCATGTCAGGTTGTTCCTTAATTATTTCATTATGAGATCTTTTAGGATCTTCTACATTGAATCTTCTTTCAGGTTCTCTATTAAGCTTCACAAACCCTTCACCTCTAGGGGAAGGAATCATAGCATAAGACCAGTTCATCTGAATACTTCCTCCTAGATCAGAAGCCCACTTTCTTGATAACAACATACCCCAAGCATCCAAAACATCAACTACAACTATGTCCATAACAATCATGATGTCAAGGTAAACCGATAAATGAACTTGTAAATCCTTGATTAACCCATGAATTTCAATTTTCTTAGAATCCATGGCACATATGTTGTAGTAAGGTCTAGAAACTCTTAAATTAAGTTGTTCCATGACCCTCTTGGTCATGACACAAGCTGAAGCACCAGAATCCAGCATACAATTATTCAATTTATAACCATTAACCATCAAAGTAACATAAAATGGCTGACGATCTTTGTTATCCGACTCCATTTTTTGCAAATATATAGGGGCATCTTGATAAGAAACTTCAGGAGTCTTATCTTGAGCAAAATTAACATGCGAAACTCCAAGAACATCTAAAACTTTAGCTCTCTAAGTAGGAAGCTTTAAAATCTGAATAACAGGGACCTTTAAAATCTCAATAACAGGCACCAAGATCTTAGCATTATTCAACCATGCACCCAAATCAATATCCAAACCAGGACTAGGATTAAAAATTCGATGGGGAGTTTGATTATGACCTTGCTCTTTATCCCTTCTTTGATAAGTTTATCCTTTGTCCTTAGCAATTTCCAAAACTTGATCAAGAGAAGGTTTTTCACCAAATAATTCAATCATCAAATCCCTCTCATGATCAAAATTATTGATACTATGCGAAGATGTGGAAGGCCTAACATCTTGACTATTTTCTTTAACTTCCATCCAATCTTCCATAGACAAAGTGAACTCCTTACCAACAACATTTATCTGATTACTTGCCCCAAACATTCCACTATTCATGATTCTTTTAACAGTGAGACAAGTAACCTCTTCATGAAAAGCATCGCAAGCTCTACAATAAGGTGGAGCTTCATCAACCATATTAGTAGATTCAAGCGGATGAGGAGGTCTCTGCTCACTCGACTGACCTTTTTTCTGCCAAGTATTATTTCCTCAATTATTATTATTATGATTCCTAGGTTGGGAATTTTGCGTTTGAGCCTTTTCCATTTGAACCAACCTAGACTGTAAAGTGCTTATTTCCTTAGCATGGTCAGAGATTAATTTTTCTTGGTTAAGCTCCATGCTTTCAAGCTTTTGCATTAACTTTTTCATAGGGTCGTCATCATCTTCTAGAGGCTCTTTACCTTTAGCCCCTTTTAATTTAGTCGCAACCCTATCAAAACCAAGAACTTCAAACTTCCCTGATGCCCTTTTATCCTTTTCAAGCTCTTCAACTAAAGATTGGCAAGCCTTATAATTTGCAGTTTTAGCACGCGTTAACTCATATGAAGTATCAGAATTAAAAGCATCAATGTAAAAATTCAAAAGAGATCTATCAAGAGGTTTATGAGTTTCAAATATTTCTCTAAGGATACCATTAAATCTCTTGTTAAATTCTTCAATGGTTTCATTTTCTTTCTTTTTTATGGTACTGATCTCTTTCACCAAATGCCTATCTTCCCTTTTATCACCATACTTGTCCTTAAAAGCATCTACAATTGATTCAAAGGTATCGAATGAATTATAAGGTTTTTCAATAAACCATTCCACAGCATCTTGCTCAAAAGTAAGAACAAAGAGCCTCATCTTTACATCATCGAAATTGTTATTTGCAACCGCAAATCTATTCCACCAATTAGCGAAAGCAAACAAATGTGATTTGAAACTAACTGCATTATTTCCTTGAAAAGAAGGTAATTTATCCATTCCAATTTGAGGGAAAGCATGGGGATAACCCTGAATATTAGCAAAATTACACGAGGCAATTAACTCCATGATATCGTGCTGAGGCGGATCACAAAAAGAGAATGGATATCAAAGAGAGCTTCCTGGCCGAGATTAACAAGAAGTGTACGAGAAGAGAACTTGTGCAATCGGACTCTCAGAATCCTTTCAGGATCTGGAGTAGGATTAATCAAGTTACTTGGATGTCTTCTAGTACAAATTCTTGTGGAAGATGAAGCCAATGGAGTCGCCACTAGGACAGGAAGCTAACCCAAATACCTAAGATGAAAGATGAATAAAGAGATGAAAGTCGTAAAGCCAAAGTCCAATAAATTGGTCCTCAGCAACAGCGCCAAAAAATGTTGTCGCACAAAATGTCTAGGCACCGCGACAACGGCTCAGATCGGGGGCTGTCACCCTGATCTTCAATCTCTCTATCTAAGCTATCTCCTTGCAAGCTAAGGGAGGTAGACCCTAACAAAAATGAAGGAAAAGAACTGGTTGAGAATCAACCAATTCAGGAGACACAGCTAGACAATCAAGTACTTGTTAAGATTCACGAGATTTTATAGATCCAATTAGATTCAAAACTTTAAAACCAGTGCCTTATGAAGTCAAAATATTCGTTATACAATTAAAGTCAAGTATCTGATATACAACTGCTGCTATGAAAAATAGATTCACCACAATGACATTCAATAAGATGCACCAAAATTATGCATTAAAATACTTTGAAATCACAGCAATGTTATCATGAGATGACCATCAAATTGAAATGTCAGATCTTTGCAATATTTCCGAATTTATGATGTTCCAAATAACCCAATCCAGAAATTAAAAAACTTTATATAGTCAAACTTAGGATAAAAATTTAAAAGCTCACCTTGACTATGAAATAAAAAAAAATTGAGAATTTTCTAAACTTGAAAATTCAAAAAAAAATTGGACCCTTAAAAAAAATAATAATAATAATATTTTATAATTTTTTTTTATTTTTTTTTAAATCAAAATCTAACACAAAATGAAAATTAAACTAAAATCCTAAAAAGGCAATATTTTTTTAACTTTTTTCTAAATCTAAAAACAAATGAAATAAAAAAAAAATTGAAATTTTAAGACTAATTAAAACAAAACTAAAACAGCCCGGATGCTCGCGTCTCCCGAAGGAGCTCGCGTGGGGTGGCCATATGGCCTCCTGTACGCACATTTATGCGCTCAATAAACAGCCAGCTCGCGGCGTCATTAATCCAGTGCAGACATTCCGCCATGGGTATTCAATTGGTTATGGCGTCCATTCCAGATGGTTCGGCTCGCAGTGAAAGCAGCATTGCTCCTCGGATTCCTTTAAACAGTGCATGCACTCAAGGCTATGCAGAACCCTGCACCCGCACTCCTACCGGGCGTCGTTTCACTCTCCTAGCTTGTTTTGAACCGCTGCCTGGGGTGCATTTTTCGCAAAGCCTCTTCTGTCGTATCAATCCTCCCCGGACTCGAACAGTGGTCTTCAGTGGCGACGTCTCCCCACTTGGAGCTCAGACGACTGCTCTCTCTCGCGGAATCTTCTCTCACAGTGTTTTTGGGCCTCCTGCCTGCCCCTTTCATTGTTCTTGTTCTCTACCCGCCTCTGCAACCATGCCACGCATTCGTCACAGAATGCAGAGTCAGCGCGGCTCCAACCGAGGACGGGCCTCGCATAATCGACCCCACTCCAACTCCGTTTCAGGGTCTTCTTCTGCTAAAGAGACTCAAGTTCGGCCTCAGGGGATAAGTCATGATAGATGTTGGAGGTGTCACTGTGCTTATGTTCCTTTGGCTCAGCCAATTCCTCCCCCATCTGCTAACCCTCACAATGTTGCATTTCCCTCCGCTTCCCACAGACCTGACCGCCCTCCCATCCGCCTTACTTCTCAGCGTGCTGAACTCCACTTCGAGTGTTCTCATGATCATCCTATTGTCACTGCCTATATCACTGTTACGCTTAAAGAAGAGGCTCCTTTGCCCATTCCTTCCCCTGAAGCCTCCCCTCTGTCCCCTCCTGCCTCAGGCCCACCCAGATGCTCGGCTCCGTCAGCAGGCACTGCCCACCATGCAGAAGACGCACCGCGGGCGATGGATGAAGACACGGACCAGGGCGGCACTCTCCAAGGCGACCTGAATGACTGGGCAGATGAATTTGCTTGCAGAGTGGTGGAAGAACCTCCGTCTCCAACGCATGATCAGTAATAATCTCAGCACACAGCTCCTTTTGATTTTTTTGCTCAACTACTGCAGGATTTTTTTTGTCTCTTTGTCTCAATGCGTAGCTGGAAAAGCTGATTGCTAGTCTTAGTTTATTTCTCTCTATTAAGTACTCATGTTTAAACTGTAGGTCAGTTTCCCTTCCAAGGGCGGCCAAACTGATCTTTACAGGTCTGGTTTCCCATCTTGGGCAGTCCGGACTCTTTCTATTCAGCATGTTTATCAAGCCCAGTGCTCAGGCTCACATAGATGACACTGTGGTAGTTTTGTAACAATATCTCTTATACATAATAGAATTAGTCTTATTTAGAAAACAAAAAAACAAAACTAAAACAAACGTTAATTAAAATCTAAAAACTAACAACTAAAAACTAAAAATTAAAACCTAAAGTTAATAAACAAAAATCGAATTAAATCTAGAACCTAACACTAAACTATCTAACAATCTAAAATCTAATCAAAACAAATGAAACGAAAACTAAAACAAAATTACACGTATAGATTTTGGCTTTCGTATGCGGGTTTTTTTTGTTATTTTGTTTTACTTGTAGGTTTAGTCGACACAAAGGAAAGATGGCGTAAAGAGAGTGAGGGACGTCGACGGCAGAGGATATGGGTCTGCAACAGCTAAGGAGAAGACTGGACGACGAAGAAGATAGTCGAGGGAGCGGAATGGAGGCTGGACGACGAAGAAGATAGTCGAGGGAGCGGAATGGAGGCTGGACGACGGAGCAGAGGGGCACGACGGCGGCTAAGCTCTGTAGGTCGAGGCAACAGTTAAGGAGGACGGCAAGGGAGAAGATATTGACAACGCAATGAAGGCAGCGAATGAAGCTACGGAGAGGGGGTTCACATAGGTCGATTTTGAAGGCAATGCCACAGATGTAAAGGTAGCTTTTATGCATGCAAAAACCCAGGACACTTAAAAAATCGTCCAGCAGATTTGAATTTTCCCATGTAACCCATATTTTAGAAAAACCGATTTAGATGCCACTTGAGATCTTCTCCTTTGTAACAAAA
The DNA here is from genome assembly GCA_034641835.2 of Pinus albicaulis. NCBI lineage: Eukaryota > Viridiplantae > Streptophyta > Pinopsida > Pinales > Pinaceae > Pinus > Pinus albicaulis. The sequence goes on along the minus strand of CM076575.1, from coordinate 749,799,950 downwards.
TTATGCCTAGATCTGGAAGCAAAACCGATCTTGAGGCCAGATCTTAAAAAAATTCTGAGAAACCCATATAGCCCTACCAAAAACCAGAACAGATCCAAAACTATGCATAAATAAATTAATAAACCCTTACACCCTAGAGAAAATATACAAATTTACAATGCTAATTTACCGATCGGAGGCCCTCATGGCCAGATTTAAACCCATTTCAGCACAATTTAGAAGATAGAAAATTTTAAGAGAGGCACAAGCTCTAGAAGACCCTGTAATAACACAATTTCGTAAGATAGCTTTGAGAATTAAGAAACAATGAGCTTTTTCAGATTTACAAAATTTGAAAGTCAGCTGGTCTAACTGAAGACTTCCCCAAATGCTCAAACCTTAAAAAAAAAATTCCCTGCACACTTAGATCTGGAATTTAGATTGATAGAGATTTAAGAAAATAAACATGAGACCTTTCAGAAAAATAGATAACTAGTCTTTCCGTCAAATCAAAAATGTTATTTTATGAACCCAGAAAACTGCACAAGATACTTGTATGCAGATTAATCCATGAAGGCCATCAACCATAAATATGTCAAATAAAGTAGCAGAGTTTAGAGATAAATCACCACATAGATCTGGAAAAGGAACACCAAAGTTTGTAACCCCAAAGTCTTTATGCTTTATTCATCAAAAAATCACAAGAGTTTCCAAGAACAAGTGCACGATTCAAAGATCGGATGCAAATGTCACATCAAGACCTCTAATTTATAAGACAAAATCTCCAACGGCTAGTTCAGTTGATCCATGTCAAAATAATTTCGATCGTCAAAAAGATTTGATCATCTTTTAATCTGGACCGTCGAAATTATAAATTTGAGGAAAAACGAATTTATCATTTAATTCCATTTTAATTAACTCAAAAATAATATTTTTGAGTTAATTACCTCAAAATTTTGACTTTGACTTAACCATACCTAGGCCCAAAGGTCCAAAATTTCTTGAAATTCTCAATATTCTCTTGGCCCGAGGCCTTTAAAAATCATTTTTTAAGGACCAACAAATTTTGCCTTTGAAGAATTTTATACTCACCTAGGACCTAAAATTAATTAAATTTCTGGCTTAGGATTTTTAATTAATTTGGCCAGAAAATTTAATTAATTGACTGAGAGGGAATTTAATTATTTTTTCCAACCCTCTTTACATAATATAAATAAATTTAGACACATGGAGGGGGAATACCCATTCGTATAGACCCTCAAATAGGTACCCAATTCTGCGACTCAAAACATGATCTAGTAGACCAATTAGCTTGTAATAAAATAATCTAGCCAACTAGCTAGGATTATTCCCAAACTACTTTTACAAAGACTCGATAGAAAACAACAAGACTCACTTAGCATCTTGATGACAAAATCCACCCCAGCTTTGGGGTGAGGCTGGAGGAGAAAACTCTATCGATCACTTGTGTCGAAAAACACAAGTAAATCAGTGAGACAAAAAACCTCCTAAAATAGAAATTGTCATCAACATACTAGGCTTACCTAGGTTGTTACATCCATGATGGTCTTACTTAGATCATTTACATCATAAACATGCAGAATGGATTTACATCATTTATAAAAATGTCGGTCGTCGATAAAATTTGAATGGCGTGAACTTTGAACATGATGAGTCCCATTTGAAAAAATGGGGGTGTACTGCTATGGTGTCGTTGACAAAGTGTGGTCAACACAAAGCATTCATATCATGTTTGATAAAAATAATAACCGGTAATTCTACTTCAAAATAGATTAGACTTTAGGTTTCTGTGAAGATAAAACATGACATTGATCTTATTAACGTCCACCACTAACCAAAATAGGTCAATGGAACTTTAGATAGAGCAACAAGCCACAATAGCAATGTAGGAGTGCCAAGGCAACTCCTAAGTAACAAAAATATACAAACGATAATAGAATATATATAAGACGGTAGAAAGAAATAGACCTTGACAAAAAACTGAGCAGAGTTGCTACTCCACATCAAAGGTGTATGTAACGGTGGAAGTAATCTAAGAATGTATGTAAATTATTTGAAAGCAGAATAATCTTATATAAGGGATATTCTCTAACACCAGGAAGGTAAAAGTCAATTAAAGTTGACAATATTTCCAAAATAAAAAGGTTAAGGGTAAATTAAATAAAAAGTTACATGGTGAATTAATTAAAAGCTAAATTAAATTCCAAAAACAGAAAATACAAGGCATATAATCATAAACTTAGAAAGTTAGAATACAACAAGAAATAAAATACAGTAAGTTTTCAAAGAATTTTTAAAGGAAAAAAACGAAATGGAATCCAAGAAAAGAGAGAATTTGTTTCCTTGTAGCAGTTTCAAGTGGTTTGCTACCTCTTTCTTAATTTAAAGGGCCAATTGGCCTAGTTCAAAGAAAATAAGTTACCATTGTTATTGATCCACTTGAGATTGACATTTACATTAATATTCAATTGGCCAACCCATTACAAATTGTTGGACATTGGATAAACCAATGCTCCCTGTGTGTTTCGTGACATGGACTAACCGCCTCTCATGGATCCTTATCTTTGGCGATGCGATCGTTGACTAATACCTGCAGGTTTTGGTGTAATAGCAATCGTGATTCCCAACAAGTGTTATCAGAGCGTAGGTCACAAGTTCGACACACACCTGGCTCGTGTTGGGGGGAGATTGTTGGACATTGGATAAACCAACGCTCCCCATGAGTTTAATGACATGGACTAACCGCCTCTCGTGGATCCTTATCTCTGGCGATGCGATCGTTGACTAATACTTGTAGGTTTTGGTCTAACAGCAATTGTGATTCCCAACACAAATTCCAAAGCTTGAAACCTAAATGCAGGTGAAAATTTCTATGAAATTCACAATTGACAAAGGTCGTTAAATACTCAATTTAACATCTCATCAATGTCAGATAATGTCGATCTAATTTTCAGTTTGGCATAGATGAAATATAATGACAGCTTTTGTCTATTTTTTTGGGAGAAAAATTTTTTGTTTTGTCATTATAGATTAAGATTGTGTTGTATGTCTTTACAATGAAATTCTGCAAGGAAATAAAAACTTGGAAGTTAGAAGCTATAGATGATGCAAAAAATGATGTTATATAAATAAAAATAAAGATTTAAAAAAAAAACACTAAATTATGATTTCAGGTTCAAGCATCAACTCAACAAGATGACATCAGTTCAGTGATATGGAACCAAAACAACAAAAAGAGCAAGATCACATGTTAAGATTAAGGAATTGTGTCATAAAATGCATATCAAGAAAAAAATTCAACAATCGAACAATATCGACATTTTTAAGCTCTTCTCAAATAACTTCTCAGTGTCCACATTAGTTTCAACAAAGACAACACTCTGTTACATTCCAAAGAATCAAAATTCCAATATGACTCTACCAAATTGAGAGCATAAACAAGAAGTTGATATTGCGAAACAAACTCAAATCCATATAAATGACTAGATCAAACACAATCACTGATTACCTTATGAAGGTCACACTTCAACATCAACTTGGAGAAGTTAGCAAGACTATTACAAATGAAAAGCCAGTGAACATAGCACTAAATGGATTCCCAACTTCATGAGAACCATTTGTCATATGTATTTGTGCTTGAGAGAATCTTACTAACCTTTTAGAGGCTTTGGGATGACTGTATCCAAGACAAGACTTGAATGGAGTCAAAGGCCAACAAGAAGGGTGGTGATGCAAACCTAGCTCTATTTGGTCAACCAAATAAAGGCAGAGGTAGAGGACCCATCGAGGGTAATTGAAAGAGTGAAGAGTAAATCTCACAGCTAAGAAAGGACTTAAGTAAAACAAAGTGCTCCATTTGTCATAAGCATGGTCATTATGAATCACATGTTGGGAATCACATTTGCCATTAGACCAAAACTCTTAGGTGTTATTGAATGATCGCATCGTCAGAGATAAGAATCCACGAGAGTCAGTTAGTCCATGTCACAAAACACACAGGGAGCGTTGATTTATCCAATGTCTAACAATCTCCGCCCCAACATGAGTCGGTCGTGTATCGAACTCATGAAACAAACGAGGAGCGTTGGTTTATCTAATATCCATTATCATAATGTCCAAAGAAGAAGTGTAAAGAGAAGCAACAATAGAAGCAAATAGCAACCTCTACAAAAACTCCAATGAAAAAATTTGTTGCTAAGTTAGTGAAGGATTTCTCAAACATATCTTGACCTTCTGTTAGCACAATTTCAAGGGATGCTTAGTATGTGGACAATGGGGCATCTCGACATATGACATCAACCCAACAATTATACCTAGTCTGAAGAAGTAGGACTCAAGAATATATGTTGAGCTTGGCGATGATGCCACGTCAATACCCAATAACAGTGATCAGTATTATTCACTGCCATCTTAAGACAAGCAATTCGTTATATTTTGACAATGTATTTTTTATTGCAAGTCGCAAGAACTTACTTACAATTTCGATCGTGGTCAGATTTTGTTCATCAACCTGCAAGATTTTTTGGACTCTAATTATAGCAAAATTGTGGACTAGGTCAACCATTGAAAAACCGCACCTATCCACTCTGCATATTACCCAAGAGTAAATCTCATATTCTGGAATAGTCTCATAGTCTGAAGAACATCCCATTTTATGCAGTCGTAGTAACAACATGTGGTTCGAGCAGCGATCCTAGAGCTGGCAAGACCAAACGTGACTCCATTTGGGATGATCGTTTCCATAAGGGGGTAGTGCTAGAAACGGGCAACGATCTCGAATGAGTGACGAAATTAAAAAATCGTAGCAAGACACGAAGGTTAAACGGTGTGATCCCAACACGGCTTGAACATACGATAAGTCAACTCGTCGACTTGGGTATTAAGCAGCTAGGGTGTGAATTAATTATTGGTTCGCATATACACTAGGGTTTCTAAACTGGATATTTTATGAATATTGTTTAATTGCAAACTGTTTAAAGAAAAGTTTGGATTGAAACCCTAGCAGGTAAAAAAAATGTATTCCCTTATCACAAATATCCCATTCATCAAGAAGCAGAGTTCCATGGCACTTCCTTGCTAAGAGGGAATGTTGAGAATTATAGCTCAAACAAGAACTTCTGCACGAGTTCAATTTTCACAAGCAAAATATTAATCGAGATATTTTCAAAAAGTAGGTCTATATTTTCAAATAATAACTCTATTTTTCAAGTTTTCTATTTCACTATATAACATGCAATGAAAAATCATGTAAGGTTTGCACTGTAAGGCCACAATTTACTTGTTTAATCAAGATCATAAAGACTTTACTCACCTAAGCTTGAGATTTTTATAATTTTGTGGTGAATTTAAAGTATTTAAATTTGTTCAAGTCTCCCATGCTAGATGGAGAAGACTAGTAGGATCTTCCCGACTTGGATGCAAATTAGCATCAAAGGATAAACACCAAGGAACGAAAAATGTGTGGGAAGAACCAAACTGTATTAAATCAAGCCTTGCTGATAGTCGTTTCTCATGGACTGACAGTTCAGATTTGTATCGTACTGTCTCTGCAGATTACTGTGCAATCCCAGCAACTTGGCTAATTATTAACCTAGCATATTCCTTGCCATAAATTTTAACACATGAATAAAAAATAGGCAATTGATAGTGTGAAGAGCCACACACTAAATCAATCAACATCAACTCCACCAGATAATGTCATAATGCCAATGCAAGCATGATAAAATTTAAAACAAAACAAATAAAACATAGGAGAACCAAAAGGCAAAAGAGAACAAAAGCATTAGGGTTGTGAAAGTTGAAAAACTGTGGAGGCCTCCTTCCAGTTGAACCCAGCAGGGCACACTTTTACAATGCAAAATGGGTTCCTTGACTAAAATTGGGAAGGGAATTCTGCAATAAATCCTTTGAATTGAATATAAATGCTCCAGAGAGCTAGACTGAGTTGTACTCTTGTTTTTAAAAAAACTAAGAAATGAAGAATAATCAAAGCCTTTTGACCGTTGGTTTTCCCATTAGGGATTCCAAGGTAAATACTATGTTCATTGCATCTTGAATTGTTGTGTAAATGTTTTTTATTTGAGTAATTGTTGCATTCTGTTGGTTTAAAGAATGAAAACTAGTACAAATTTGGTGTGAAACATTGTCAAGTTTGCTTTCAATCTCATTTCTCTTGCCCACAACTATCAGAGCTTCCTGCCACCCATTCAAATAAAGAAGGAAATTGATGGGGGTAGGGTGGGCTTTGAGGAGGGGAGAGTGGCGAGATAGGGATGTCACTCACCAGATCATTGGATTTTTTTTTATGAACTGCACAAAAGAAAATTTAATAAACTTTTCAACTCCCTTGTTTCACTAAATATAATGAATGTCTCCAGTACAAAAAACGTTTTGGGAACAGAGTGTATTAGCTTGAACATTGTGTTATCTCCCTCAAAACCCCATGTATGAAGTTTGAACCTTCTGCCATCATTAATTCCTACAACCACTCATAGGTATATAAATATATAATAATATATATGCCTAGGTATTTTGTAATGGCACACTATTGGGTTGACAATAAATTGCAATAAAGCGTTCTTCTCTTTGGCATTATTGGAACATCGCTTTCTTTGTTAACACTTAAGAGTGAAAAGGGTCTTGGACTAAACTGTATGCACAGGAAAAATCTGCCTAGGAGATAGAATCCATCGGTATCTAACATTAAGAAAATAAAGGGACCAAAGTAGCATTCACCAAAGTCAATCATGTTTTACCACTCTACCCTTGCCAAATCCAGTGCTAATTTATACAATATCAGATTCATACCATTCAAAGCACGTACAGCATCAGTTGCATCCCTGCGGTCCTCAAATTCAATGAATGCAAAGCCAGGTGGTTTACGAGCTACCCATACACTGTCAATAACAAAAATTTCAGAAATAATTAAAATTTATACCAACTAAAGTCAACTTTTATACCCTGTTTAAATAAGAATGTCCACAAATATGAAGCAGAACAAAATTCCAGTAATGTAAACAAAGCTTTTACTTCAGAGAAATTAATACCATGCACAACAATATTCTCACTGCTAAAAAAACAAACTTGGAATCAAGATAGTATGGCAAGTACTATTTTTCCATAGATTCAAATATGAGGGAAAGCTACATGCCAAACCAGGTTAAACCATTCATAAATGCATTAGTTCTGGAAAGAGATAACAATATCCGGCTTATATCTCATAAAATGGGATCTTTATTAACTGCACAAGCCTAGCTCTAAGCCAAATTGAAGTGCTTGTAATTGTGAGGATTTAATAAAAAATAACAGATTGTGGATGTGTGTTGATGACTGTCATGAAAATTCCATTTAGAAAACACTTCACATAAAACACATAAGTAAAGGGAGATAGGTTTCAATCAATATAAAAGAGGCACATGAAATCACAGTTGGATTGTATGGCATACGAGTGCAAATGAGACAGTTAACGGGACCATGCAAAAAAACTGTATTACAGTAGACATTTTTGGCACACACTATTTATAATGCATGATGTTTTAGATGCAGTCAATGACTGAGTTTTTAATCAATAATTACTTTGTTCCAGAATAACATACAACCCTAAGCTAAAATGCAATTCCAATAATTCAATTCATGACACAGTTCTTTCTACGATATCTAAACAAGAACACAGACCAATTATGATAAAACAAATAACTTTCAAAGCCAAAACAAAACAAAACAAAAAAATAATGGATTTCCAAATAGTGATAAAGAAACCTCCAAAAAATAATTAATAATTTTAACTTACATAAACAGCAAACATAACGTTACAGACACTGGTTACAAAGAAGAGTGCCATTTCCATACTTTGCTGAACATAAATCTCAAGTCCTGAAATATATACATAGAAAGGAAACTTGGGATTATGAATCATGTAATATTCGCTATGCACATGGCAATTTTTTCTGGTAAATTTTGCAGATAAGTTAAGATTATTAATGCCCAACAAGTGACCACTAAAGTAGGTCAAAGGGACTTCTGGGTACAATGATGTCAATACAGAGAGGGAGCACTGCAGCAGCTACTATAAAAATAGAATGCAGAAAGCAAGAAGGTGAAACTAATCTAAGGCATGTGGAGACAACATCCAGACTCCATAACTGGAAGTCACTTCAAGAAAAAGATGACAGAATATGGAAAATGGAAATAAGCAGTGAGCAATGGGTCTCATAGTCTCTTCGATCATGAGACCTGGACTGGCTAAGCTGCTGAGACCCTTGTGAAGTGCGAGAGATCCTCCAAGGCATACTGATCTACAGTCAGGGCCCATGCCACTGCCGTCTGTCTCTTAGTGCCTCGGGTATAAGAGAACCTCATCGAGAAGGAAGTGATCTGCCAAGTAGAAGCTGGGCTAGGAGGCAACTGGATAGGATAAGAACAGAAACAAAAGGTCTCCTGCTGTAAAGGGGAAAACATCTCTGGAGTCTGACCTGGGAATCTGAAGAAGCTGGCTGTTGGAGAGAGTCTGGGACTCTCTGAATAAACAATGGAACATCCCCTTGATCCTACGTTGCACGGGTTCCCGCACCCAGGGGTAGGGTTCCCGAACCCGTACCGGGTTCCCGTCCCCAAGTACCGGGTGCTTGACGGGTTCTTCTCAGAAGCACCCTAAAGAACCCGGTTCTTCATGGAAGAACCCGAGACTTCCCACACAAAATCAGGGTTCTTTTGCCGATTTGGGGACGAAAAACCCCAAAAACAGGTTCTTTTCGGGTTCTTCAGTGGCAAGTTTGGTTAAATTTTTATTTTATTTTATTAAATTTGACTATTACTAATCGCTATTAAAATTAAAATTTAAGATTTTTTTATTAAAATTAAAATTAAATATGACTTGACTATTCTTATTGCGATTTTTTTTTTTTTCGTTATATGTTGTTGTTGTTGTGTTAAAACTTACCCACTTGGACTCCGCAACCCACAACAATCGTTACCTCACCTCACCGCACAACAACGTCCACACAGCAACTCACCCTCGGCACAACAAGCAGCAACCTCACCCTCAGCACGACAAGCAACAACCTCACCCACTTATTAAGTGAGCAACTTGAATTCATTAATAGAGATGAAGGAGGAACTTGACAAATTCATGAAATCAGAGAAGGGAATGAAAGAATACAAAATCTCGAGGAAACTAGAAGACTACACACATTTCTAGTAAGTGTAGTTGCAAAGTTACAAGTGCAACTAAGAGTGGGTTCAACATGGAAACTTTTAGTTGAACATACAGTGTTTACTAACAACCAATACCCCATATGCTTAGGTATTCCCGAAAGAAAAGAAGGCACAATATTAATGCACCCAAATACCAAGGTTGTTGATTCGAGATTAGACTACTGGATACATGCATAGGGAACATGGCAAAAGGGGTGTGTTTAATTCATCTTCCTTCTATATCTAAAGTGTTATAAGTGAAAGTAATTGTTGACACTGTAGTCTTTAAAATTGATGAAATTGTAGATGCTCATGTTCAGTTGATTCTAACTGCATGGGAAAGTCCTGCAAAGGAAGTTTTCAGAATGTTGTCATTTGTTACTTGTATAGTAGCTTCACTTGGATGGCATTACCATGATGCAAGTATCATCTTCTGATGGGTATGTTGTGACAAAGACATTCTTACTATGATTGTAGTGTTTTCAGCAGTAATTTTCTATATCATTAGGGCATACATTGCTGTTAGTAGTGACAGTGGGAACTCATATAATCATTGCACTCTTCAATCTATCTTAATATATTAAGAAACTTTGAAATTTCAATGTATTATCAATTTTAATTTATCTGAAGAGTCAAGACTGATATGATATATCATTATGTGAATGTTGAATGTTTAATGATGTGCATGTTTATATCTTTGAAGTTTAAACTTTAATTTTTAAATAAAAAATATTTTATTTTTCTTGTTTTATACAAATTCACATCTATATATATATATACCCCCGACGAACCCACGCACCCTGTTTCAAAAAGTGTCGTCCCCGTCCTCTTCCTCGTCCCCGCACCCGCACCCACGTTTCCTAGCAACATAGTCTTGATCTCCTAGTAGATAAGGCAGTGGATTCCAAGATTTGGTGAATTTAATCTTCAAACACATTTTCTTGAAAGCTTTTTAATGCATCTGTTTCTTGTATTTTTAGATTCTAAAGTGGAGTTTCTTTCATTTTTCTCAGTGAGGGAGCATTATTCTTTTCCTGTTAACATTAGGCAAAAACACAACCCATCAGGTATGCTTTTATATTTTTATATCAGTGTTCAATATACCTGGCAAATTATATTTATACTTTCCAAGGCCTTTGGTTTCAAAAAGAAGCTGCTGAAGGACCACCTCAGCATTTGAAGCCCCAGCATAGAAGACAAACCTATGTAATTTTTCTGTGAAATTGGGAAGGATCTAGTGCTGACTGTGAACAAAGAAGAAACCAAAGATTCTGGCAAAAAGGCACCCATTTCAAATAGATGTCTGATTGGCTATAAATTTGACTGAATCCTAGATGAATAGAAACAAAATGAGATACTTAAAATGAATAATATTGGGCAAAAATCCTCCCATGCATTGCTCAAAAAATAGCATTTAGGTTGAATGAGGACAAATATGCAATGGTCATGATTCCAAAAAGAGATCTAGGTCATTTTATCCCAGACACTATTTCCAGTAAGTTGGAAACTCATTTCCAGCTTCTGAAACATTTATAGTGACCAGAAACTGCTAAACATTACCCGAAACCAAAGATTCTGGCAAAAAGGCACCCATTTCAAATAGTTGTCTGATTGGCTATAAATTTGACTGAATCCTAGATGAATAGAAACAAAATGAGATACTTAAAATGAATAATATTGGGCAAAAATCCTCCCATGCATTGCTCAAAAAATAGCATTTAGGTTGAATGAGGACAAATATGCAATGGTCATGATTCCAAAAAGAGATCTAAGGCATTTTATCCCAGACACTATTTCCAGTAAGTTGGAAACTCATTTCCAGCTTCTGAAACATTTATAGTGACCAGAAACTGCTAAACATTACCCGAAACCAAAGATTCTGGCAAAAAGGCACCCATTTCAAATAGTTGTCTGATTGGCTATAGATTTGACTGAATCCTAGATGAATAGAAACAAAATGAGATACTTAAAATGAATAATACTGGGCAAAAATCCTCCCATGCATTGCTCAAAAAATAGCATTTAGGTTGAATGAGGACAAATATGCAATGGCCATGATTCCAAAAAGAGATCTAGGGCATTTTATCCCAGACACTATTTCCAGTAAGTTGGAAACTCATTTCCAGCTTCTGAAACATTTATAGTGACCAGAAACTTTCCAGAAACTGCTAAACATTACCCAAAACCAAAGATTCTGGCAAAAAGGCACCCATTTCAAATAGTTGTCTGATTGGCTATAAATTTGACTGAATCCTAGATGAATAGAAACAAAATGAGATACTTAAAATGAATAATATTGGACAAAAATCCTCCATTGCATTGCTCAAAAAATAGCATTTAGGTTGAATGAGGACAAATATGCAATGGCCATGATTCCAAAAAGAGATCTAGGGCATTTTATCCCAGACACTATTTCCAGTAAGTTGGAAACTCATTTCCAGCTTCTGAAACATTTATAGTGACCAGAAACTTTCCAGAAACTGCTAAACATTACCCAAAAACTGCTCAGCAGAATCCAGAACCATATATGACAATTTCCTGAGCTTTTGTGAAATCTTCTGGCAGCTTCCAGCAGTTTTTTGCTCTTTTAAACTCTCCAAAACAAAAACACTAAACCCTAAAGTGCCCTGCACATTTTGCTTTTAAAAGTTGCTAATGTTTTTGAAAACCATTTCCTAGTAATCCCTAGTTTCCTACATATATTACCCCAGCGTTTCCAATACTTTTGGATCCCTGCCATACCCATTTCTGGAAACCTGTTACCTTCCATTTCCCATCTCCAGTTTCCAGTAATAGCGGACACATAGATCTAGGGTCTAGCTTACACAGGCACACCATATACAACATTTGATAACTAAGGATAGTCCATTTAAGACTATATACAAGATTTATTGGAATGAATTTGCCATAGATAACCTGAGATTCAAATGCTACTGTAGTTGGCAACATTCGGATAATTTAGGTTTAATTCATATACTTAACAAAAAGAGATATTATATTGTAATAAATCAAGCCTTGCTGATAGGCGTTTATCATGGACTGACAGTTCGGATTTGTATCATACTGTCTCTGCAGATTACTGTGCAATCCCAGAAACTAAAGCTGGTATTCATATGTGCCAACTCCTCAACGTATTAGGAGTGCACCCTGCACTGAGCTCTGAACCCCTCGACGATTCTTCAATGCAATTTGCTAGACCTCAGTAATCTCAAGACAGTGGTGGCCTGCCTTAACACCCATATGGCCGCTGTGAGAAAGTAAAGTCAGTATTCCCATAGTTGGCCACCCATTTCTCCAATTTGACCCCTTGATGACAAATTTCCAACAGTCCCAATTAAACCTCTCAAGGATGAGAAAGCCGGGGGAAAAGATTGCTGGGAAGTTAATGCTTTTGATCCAGAGCATAAGGACAAGGGTGCAGAGGGCACTTATCGATGACAACAATCCGCACACCTCAGGTCTGCTATATTTGACCCCTTGATGACAAATTTCCAACAGTCCCAATTAAACCTCCCAAGGATGAGAAAGCCACGGGAAAAGATTGTTGGGCAGTTGATGCTTTTGATCCAGAGCATAAGGACAAGGGTGCAGGGGGCACTTATCGATGAAAACAACAATCCGCACACCTCAGGTCTGATAGGAGACGCAGCCATATATTTTCCTTCAACTATCTTACTTTAATGATGAGTGTGCCCATATAACTTTTTAGTTTTGGATTTGTTATATTTTTTTACCAGCTCCAAGTGCGAGCATTAGAACAAGGGGTGCAGATGGCCACTTAATCATAACAAGAACGATCCGCACAACTCAGGTCGTATACCAGAAGCTGCAAAAATTTTTCCTTCAAATCTCTTGCTTTCGTGATGAGAGTCCCACTATACCGTTTTAGCTATGGCGGGTATTTATTGTAATCTCGTTAGTGTTTGCAGTTGCTACCCTAGTAGACCTCCTTTCAAAAAACATGTCATAATTGTACATAATATTAATACTAACGGTGAAAGGGAAGAATTTGAGAAAAAGAAAAAGCACTGACATCTGCTAATTGAAGATCACTGGTTCAACCCCAATGACTCCCTTGGTGAGTAAATGGCGTAACCCTAATATCACACATCAAAGCAGTCAGCGACAGTGGACGTGGCATAAGATGGCATGGGTTCCTAGAGACGCTTCATTGCAACCAATGCACGCTGCAAGGAGTTCAAAATACAGACAAACAACATTCGCGAAAACGCCCAAATGCAGAAACAAAAACCCTAAGCCCCGACAAAGCCCACTTAACCGGAAACAGAGCTAAAACCCTGCTTCAACCCAACATAACACCACAATCACAGTGCTAAAAAATGATAAACTCACCTGCGCAGAACGCCATAGACTCTGAACTCGTCCTCCAGTTCCCGCTCGGTTACCCGGGGATCCAAGTTCCCCACGTACACCCGCGACATTGTCTGCTATTGAGTTCCTTTTCCAAATAAAATCGAACTGTGACTCGAATTACTCAGCAAATAGTGAATCGGGATTTTAAGCGTGGGCTACTGACATCGATCAGGTAGAAATGTAAATAAATCGATAGAAATCGAAACACAGAAAGACCGTGATGCCGAAAACCCCGCTTATCCGTTCAAAAATTTCTGTCAAAATTTTTATATGGACTCCTCAGGCCTGTGGGGTTATGGGAAGAACGATCGCATTAGGTTATTTTGTAATTCTTGTTTCGAATCCGGCCAACTAAGAACGGTGGAAAAGGGCAAAAAAGGGCAAAAGGTGAGAATACCAACATATAAATTGGAATGGTGACGTGGAGATGGTTTGGAAGGTATCATTGGGTTTAAGGCGCGGTTCTTGTCCACGTGATGGTATGTTGGTAATATGAATGGTGGATTAAGGGTATAAGTTTTCAAATTATTGATAATATTTTTTTTAAATTACTGATTTGATTTTTTTTATAGAAATATGATTAAGATTTAATTATTTTTTATTTATGGTTAGTATTTATATAATTTTATTTATTATTATGACTATTTTTGTAAATTGGAATTATATGGCATATTAATATTGATATTTTACCCTGATTGAGGTGCATGCGAAGGAACCGCTCCACTTGGGGCTCACAGCAGATGTGATATGGCAAGTATTGACGAGGGAGGGTGGTCATGGCGAGGAAGCGGCAAGGTTGACAAGGGTAACATGAGGCGAAGGGACGTCGGAGAGGGTGAGGCAAGTGAATGTGCATGCCACCATTCAATTTGACAGGTAGTGAAAGCCATCACATGCTGGTTGCATGACAGATTGATGTGCATTGTGAAGATTGAGGAAGGAGGAGAGCGGATAAAGGTGGACGCGAGCCTTCGGTGGGGAACGCGTAGTAGAGCGAACTCTCAAATGTCGGTAAAATGGTATGTTTGGTTTTCCTCCCATACAAGTAGCATGGAATGAGTTGGAGTTGGGAATGTTGCTCACACAACCTTTACCATCCCCTGTAAATGGTTGGTGTTAAGAATAGAGGCAATTTACTTGTTAAAAGGAAATTGGACTGACCCAGTCGACTCCAAACCGCTTTCGATTATATTTGGTATATTACTGCTCATAATGGGTATGTTGCGAACAAGAAGGCTTTACTATTTATATTGGAAAGGTCTACACCATGCACGACCTGTCTAGTATGTATATGGTTGAGGTGGCCCCTATATAGTACATGTAGGGCGTCGGTATGGATTCACTAGTATATGAAATTCAAAGGGGAGGGTTGGCTTTCAAAACAGGCAGACAACTCCATCCATAGAGGGACACGGACCCATCATGGGTGGTTTTACCTCTACGCAATTATTAACATGGATATACTTGTGTCGGCAAGAAAAAACCACGGGCATCTGGAAGCCCAAATGTACTATGTTTTTTTGAGATTAGATCTTAATTATATTTGCCACACTGCTATGTTCTATGTTATTGCTCCAGGAGCAAACAGGTGGAGGAAACGTCCATCTAGGGAGCGGTCGTTCAATGGAGGCTCGGTGGTTCAGCATAGCACAACAAGGATGGCACACTCAGCACAGGTGAAGAAAGAAAGTGAGGTTGATGGGAGTGGTCGCAAGTGTAAAGCCACTCCTCGGGCAAGGAGAGGAGGCTCGACCTCGCAAACCCCAAAACGGGTTGGAAGGAAATCGCGCAGCCAACATATTAAGACAGTTGCCCAAGCATACATGACAGAGACCCCTGCCCAGGTCCGCCAACTGATAAATGGATGGGAGGTCGACCTCAAGCAGTATGCAGAGCAGGAAATACAAGAGTAGTGAAGTTTAATGGTTCCAGGCCCCAGAAACACTAGAGGCAAACTCTCGTAGTATAAACAAACAGTTCACCTATACTAGATGATGAAGAACATTGTGGCCACGGCAATTGTGCACTCAGCTAAGTTCGTTAAAACAAATCTGGGCCTTAAGGAAATCCAGAAAGATTTTCAACTTGTTCAATTTCAAATTCAACAACAGAATATTAGATTGGGCCGCATTGAAAAGAAAATCAGATGCCTGCCTTTGTCAGAAATCCTGGGCTCCAGTGCTAAGGACCCAGCTCTAGTAGAGTCCTCGAAGGACTAGATTCAACGTGTATCTTCAGTTTCGTTGTTTTTGTCTGTTTTGGTTAAATTTTGATTATCTATATGTCGACAAGCATAATGTCTATAACTAGTTTAATTGTTCAGTCTCTTTACTTCTCGGATAGTAAAGCCTATAAGGCTAAATTAGATAGACTTATATTATTCAGATTTTGGATGGCATATAACTCTTATAGATGGCCAACGGACTTGGTTTCCCAACTGGGAAGGTTGAAGCCACGACATGATTATTTTGGTTGTAACCTAGGTACGTTGCTTTTATATATATATATATATATATAATTTTGTGTTAATATCATTGTTAAATTTGTGTTATGAATAATTATATATATATATAATTATTATAAGATGAAGATTATTTGTAACATATTATTCACATCAAAAGTGCAAGTTTTGGGTTGATGTGATAGCATTTTTTCTCACTTTACTACTAACATCATTATCTATGTGATGTTACACAATATCTTGTTATAATGGTATATCGTATTTTGTGATTTTGTTACACATTAATATTCCTCTTTTAAAGTGTGTGTGTGTTAATGTTGTGTTGGGTATATGTGTTGTGAATAATTTGGCACGCAAAATAATTATGAGATGAAGATGCTCTACAAAATATTATTTGTACCAAAAGCTTCGCCAATTCAAAACTTGAATTTAAAGTGTAGTCATTCGGTTAATGTGATAACATCATTACTTGTTGTAGTGCTAACATTATCAACAAATTCAATATCATATTGCATTGTCTTTAGCTTATAATTATCATCTATGTGATGTTATGGACTCTCATGTTATAATAGCATATACCTATATTTTGATTTTGTATTGCACTAATCTCTTCTTTTTATAAGAATAGAGATTTAATACAAAATATTTGTAAAAATTGTAGCCACATAAGAGTAATCGTGGAATTAACATCACATTACATTTGTTAAAAGCCATTGTAATAAAATCAATAACATGTGAGTCATGGCGACCTTTTTTACGGCAAATAATTGGCTGACAAGCGATGGTGTGCAGGTTTTTGGGCTAAGATTTGTTTGTTGAAATGTTTTTCTACCCCACTAGGACCCCTTTTGGGGTTTGTTCCTCCGTCTAGGGTTGGGTCTATCTCATGTTTTTTGCTTTCATCTACATAGACAAGATTAGTTTTTTGTCTTATCCTGGTGTTGTTTATTTGCACATGGAGAAGTGTGCTCTGGAAAGTCCTTTGAGTGGCACTCATAGTTGTCAAGATCAGACATTTGCAGGTGAGGGCGCCAGATGTCAGGATCCTTCTCCTCCTCCTTTTTCTCACCCTCGGGCTTCCAAGTCCGAGTTATCTTGGGACCCTAAAAGCACTTTCTGCTCGAGGAGAGAAGCATATGCTCACTCTGGGATGTAATATTGACACCAATGGGGTTCAAAGCTTGTCATTTCAGGCCCTAGTGGAAAAATTTTACTACATTTCTCTGTCAAAGGACTAGATCCATTCTTGGGTGTCGCTCCACTGGAATCTCCTCCTTGACTACACTCTAACCATAAGTTTAATAATGAACAATTGTTTAAATTTCCACTTCCACAATGAAGACGATGTGCAAAAAATTCTTCAGAAAGCCTAGGTTATCAGTTGGGGCTATGTTTGGCTTCAAATATAGCATGTGAGGTTTAATCCTGTCATAGAGAAGCCAAAAACTCAATAACTTTAGGTAAAGTAAGTTGGTTTTCCACTTGAACTTTAGATTCATCAAATAGTTATCCATGTCGCAAACTACATTGGTAGGTTCATATATTTTGACAGCGTGTCCCTGATATCATATGACAATAGGATCTTATGGGTCTTGATCGAGATGGACTTGATGCAGTGTCTCCCAGCTGAAATTGAAATTGCAGTTGGGGATTCATCTTTCTGCCAAATGTTGGACTTTAGGAAAGTTCCTTTCAAATGCTCCTTGTGTAGGCAGACCGAGCATCTGAAGGCATATTTTGTTTCTAAGATCATGTGTGGTGCAAATGGTCGTGTCTCTCCTAGGTTTCTTAGTGACATGAGCCTAGTGGTTTAGCAGGAAGTTGGGATGGCTCCTTCTAGGTGGACCCCATCTAGGGATTTGGTCAAGAATGTGATTCCTTCTCTGACGATGAATGAGTTGTCTCCCAATGGCTTGTTGGGCGTTGAGGCTTCTTATCAGGACAAATATTCCACTAGTGTTATGAATATGGAAGAATTTCCTCTTGATTTGTAGAGCCCTGTTTCTAGGGAGGGGATCACATATTTTAAGGATGCAGGGGTCTCAGACACTCCAAAAGGCACAAAGGACAACTCATGGGACTATGTTGTTGGTGAACCCCTGCCATATCTCTTTGTTGGGATATCTTCGGCCTCTTCTTCTACTCTCGCAGGTAGGCTTATCAAATCTCTCTTAGTAGAAGGCATACATTGGTTGGATAGTTTAGATTTAAATGGTTATATGCCTTCCTGGAAAGCCTTCTTTGCATCCACTAATTTAAATCTCACAAACTCCTATATGAAAAACGTTATGCCCCTTCAACCATGTTTTATTCCTCCATCCTTTGGCTCTATTTGCATCGACCATATCCTCCATTCATTGAGTATTCCTTAGTCCATGTTGTTTCAATCTGACATCTTATGTTCCACATATACCCCTTTGGATAGAAACCCTAGCTAACAAGCTAGATATTCCAAATGAAACTCATAGGCCTTGGTTGGGAATCCTCTACTATTATGCCTCTCCTTTTGGACCCCTCGTATAAGTCATCCCTCTGTCTTACATCCATTTCAACCTTCCCATCCCTAAATCCTTATACGCTTGCTTAGGAAGAATCTATATTGTCCTTCAAAAATGTCAACATCGAAAACCCTCCACCCTTACTCCTCCTTGGCAAGCAATATCTTAGAGGGACACCTCAGAGGTTTGGCTCGCCCAGTCATTCTAGTGAATTGTTATGGACCTTGTGAGTAAAAATATGTCTTTTGGGGTCATTTATATGAAAGTGGTCTGCTTTGGGAGCAATCTATTTTCCTTGCTAGAGATCTTAATTTCACCGCCTCATCTTGTGAGGCTTGGGTAGTCAGTGTTAGATGCGATTTTTTTGCTCCATTCATATCCCAACTTATTCATGACACAAATATCTTATATTTATGCCATATTCCCATTGTTGCTACCTGGAATAATGGGAGGTCGAGTAATAAGGGAATTTTCAAGTGATTAGACTATTTTTTTTATGGTGGACTCCCTAGCTGATTGTTTGGGTAAATTTCACTCATGGATCTAGTTGGAGGACGTATCTGACCATTTCTTGATTTTTCTACAACTGGATTTTAACACCACTCTGGTGAAATGCCCATTCAAATTCAATCACTCTTGTATCAAGGAGAATTCTTTCATATCATTGATTCTCTCTTGTTGGAAGAAAACCACGGTGGATATGTTGATGTCACCAATGGATTCCTGACCATATAGAATGCGAAACTAAAAATATGTGTTAAATAATGGGCCAGGTTATATATTATTGAACAAAGAGGGGAGTTGGAATAAATTGAAACATTTTTTATTTCCTCACAAAATTCCTTTATATCCTTAAGCTTTCTGGAGGCCATTAAAGGGCGTTTATGTGCCCTGGTTGAAAGGACAACACAACTTCTCAAAGCCAAAGAGGAGAGGTGGTGTTTAAAAAGCAGGGCGATTTGGGTAAGGGAAGGGGATGGCAATACTAAATTTTTCCACATATTTTCTAACCATATAAGGAATACAAATTCCATATGGGAATTACAATACGAATTGGGAAACTCTCATTTCTCCCAACAGGATTTGGAAAGGGATGCTAAGGCACATTTTTCCAAGTATACAAGGATCTTGGTATCAATGTGATTCATGATCAGCTCCAGGTTATCCAACATTTTCCCCGTCTCTTCTCGAAGAAAGATTCTACAAGTCTGGGTGGTCTTATATCCCTGGATGAGATTAGGAATGTTCTTCACTCCTTTTCTAAGGATAAGAGTCTTGGCCCTAACGGGTGGACTATTGAACTATTTTTGGAATTTTTTGACATGCTTGGAAATGACATTCTATTGGTAGTGGAAGAGGCTAGGATAGTGGGGAGGGTGACTCGAGCAATCAATGCCACATTAATTGTTCTTATTCCTAAATGCTCCAAATCCGCATCCTTTAATCATTTTAGGTCGATATCTATGTGTAACGTGATATACAAAGTTATTGCCAAAGTCATTTCAAACAGACTAAAAGACTTACTATCCTCAATTATATCTCCTGAACAATTTAGTTTCCTTCTTGGGCGCACGACTCATGATGCCACTAGAGTGGATCAAGAAACCCCGCTTTCCATAAAGACTAAAAAGTGCAATGACATGTTCCATGATACTCAAAATGGACCTGGTTAAGGCTTATGATAGGGTGAATTGGGACTTTCTTAGGATTTTTCTCATTCATATAGGTTTGGATTTGAAGGCTACTAATTGGATCATGGGATGTATTACTTCTGCGGATTTCTTTGTCCTTGTAAAGGGATCCCCTTCCACTTTTTTCTCTCGTTCCACAGGCCTTAGACAAGGTTGTCCCTTATCACCCATCTTATTTCTTCTTATTATCAAGGTTCTTAGTAGGATGGTTTCAAAGTCTAAATGTGATAGTTGAATAAAAGGCATCAAAGTAACAAAAAGTTTATGTATTTAATTCATCTACTCTTTATGGATGATGTTTTGAATTTTGGGAATGGCACAGCTTCAAAATGGTCACGTTTTAATAGTATATTCATTATTTTCTTTTCAGTGACGGGCATGGAGATTAGCCTCCATAAATCACCCTCTCTCCATAACAATGTACATGTGCATATCACTAATTCCATCACATCTTTTATTTTGTTCAAGGTGGCTCCTTTAGACCTCGGCTTCATCTGTTTGGGTTATTATCTTTAACCAAATTGTTACCAAGTAAAATATTGGTTATGGCTCATCAATAAGGTAGAGAACATGATTAAAAACTAGTGCTACAGGTGGTTGTCTCTAGGTGGCTGAATCACACTGGTTAAATTTGTTCCGGAAAGCATATCAGTTTATTGGCTTACCCTCTCAAAGATTCCCATATCAACAATTAGGAGAATCTGACAAATTTTTTTTAAATTTCTCTGGTCTGGAAAAAAAATCAACGTTGGATTCCATCTAGCCAAGTGGGAATTACTTTCATAGCCAAAGAAATATGGGGGTTGGGCTTTTAAAATCTCCATTGGTTTAGCCTTTCCCTTGCTAAGAAAATCTTATGGCAACTTGTCACATGAAAGAATTTGGAGTCAAATTACTTTCCCTAAATGGTTGAAGACCTTTCATTTCCAGCATTCATGGACACAAGGTAATTCTGGGAAATGGCCCTTTTATTGGGGAAACACTTTCTACAAGTTATCCTCAAAGCTCATATCCATCCTCAATGATTCTGCCATTTTTAGGCTATGTCATGCCTCCTCATCGAGCTCCCTACCTATATCGCCTTGTTGTTGGAAAAGTTCTCAAGTATGGGTCTTCAGGGACCTCTAGCTGATGAATGGGATACTTCATCTCAAAATTTTCGTCTAGTGGGATTTATCTCAAAGATGAAGAAGAATCCATTGTATGGAATTGGAACACTTTGTCGGGGCAGGTTACAGCTAGCTAGGCCTATGACTCCATTTATGCCTTCCATATGAACTGGAAGGACTATTGGTGGCATAGAAAGATTTGGTCATGGGCTCTTCTGCCAAAACTAAGATGTTTTGTTTGGATTTCCCTTGATTGAAGTGGATCTTGGTGGCCACCCGCCTATTCCACTTTGACCCCCACCATTGTTTCTTTCAATTTTTCCAGTTTCCTTAATTGTAGCACAATTTACTATTCTTGGAAGTTTTTTGGGTCCTGAACTTCTAGAGCCATTTTGAGGCCCTAAACGACATTTTTTGGGGAAACCACCTTTAATAAATAAATTCATTATCAACAGTTATAGTCCTCAGATAGATATTTCTAACGATGTATCATGTGCATCAAATGAAGACAGTATGCAAAAGTTACGACCCCGGGAAATTGATGTATTAATTTACCCCAACGGGGCCCATAGTCTGGCGTTTCATTTCCTAGGGTTAGGATTTTGGATGTTTAGGGTTTTCCATTGTTTCTCAGTAATAAATAGGCCTTCGAGCCTCATTGTAACATAGTTCAGAGGCATGCAACCGCTACATCTCTTCTCAGAGATAAGCTACCATCGCCTTAGCTAATTTATTTCATTTATGTCTGTAAGCATATTTCAGTTATGAGATATTAATGAAATGAAGTCTTATTTATGCTGCATCTCTTTGTTTATGTGTATTTCTATATTTTATTGTGTTCTTGCATAAGTCTGGATCAGTGGTATTAGAGCGATTTGCTCTTTCTCAATCCTTCTTTGCATGTCCCCAACGAGGTCGGGGTATAAGGAGTTAGGGCTCAATCTGGTTGAACCTTTGCAAGATTAGCCTCACAAACCCCGATGGGCGCCTATGGGGGATGAAAAGAAAGACGAGGGAGTAGGAGATCCTATCAAAATATTTTTCTAGGAGGCCCTCAAGGAACAAAGGAATGCGATGACAGATAACTTTTCCCAGATTCTTCAACAATTGCCCACCGGCGGCGCATGTGCATCCAACAACCACTCTGGAGGCGCAACTCCTTTTAAGGTACAAGTAAACTTTGACATTCCCATATTTGAGGGCCAAATAGATGAAGACATCGTAGATAGATGGTTGAATCTATTAAAAGGGTATTTCTTGGTTCATTATTTTTTCAACTGGGAAAATGTTACTTTTTCACTCCTCAAAGCCTCCCCCCATGTCAAGGACTGGTGGGAAACCTACTATGAGCAAAAGGACGAGAGGGAATCCTCTTTGTTTTCGACCGCACCCACTTGGAATTATTTCTAAGATGCTATCAAGGAACAATATTATCCCGTAGGGAGCTATGAGGACAAGTACATATAGTGGACTGCGTTGCGGAAGCAAAGGGATCAAGATGTGCATGAGATGACAAATTTTTTCCATACCTTACACACAAAATTGGGTATCAAAGTTTCAGAGAAAGATTTAATGCTGAAGTACCACAATTGTCTGCACATATACATTTAGGAGGAAATGGAGTTCCTCGACATCTTCTCGCTTGGTGCAACATATCGGTATGCTTCCAAGATTAAGAAAAAGTCCAAACAGAATAAGCGAGACTTTGGATATGTGAATCAAAAGCAAGGCAAAGGTGCCCCCAAACCGTAGAACAAAGGACAAATCCAAGGCGGGGCGGCCCAGGATAACCCGCGAAAGCCATAAGAAAAGAACAAAACCGCGTAGCCAAAGAAGGACACTGGGAAAGTGGTGTGAATTCCATAAGAGCTCCACTCACAACACAAGTGAGTGTCGGGACAAGCAGTCATTGGTGGTTGAGCTGAAGGCTTCTGAATCAAATTGTAAATTTTTGTAGATGTTCTATGCTTGATGCAACTTTACTTTTATTACAGCAATCACCCAAACAGTTAAGTAAAACGCTGATAGAACATACTAGTGGATCTATAGAAGACAACCAGAAACAGGAGAATGTGAAGGTGCATTACGGCGGTCAACAGGATGCTTCAACCAGCAAAGTCTCCTTGATCAGCCAACCCAGAATGTGTCACAACAATCCTCAAATCAGTCCCCCAGTCAACTCAAGTCAACTCTAGAAAAAGTCAACGTTGTCCATAAAAGTCAACGCAGGGCATCAACATCAAAGTCAACGCAGCTCCAACTTCGGTCAACCTTTTGACCTCGGTTCTTGTGCCAATGTGTATGGCCTCCCAAAATCGAAGTTTCCAACAAATTTCAGCCTCTTTAGACCATGCGTTGACCAAAGTCAATGCTGATCAAACTTTCTTGGAAACCCTAGCTGCAGCAATGCATCCTTCTTCTTGGCTGTAGTAACTCGTCCTTCTTCCCACGTGTGAGCCGAAAATGTCCTCCAAGGAGCTCGTACTAGATTAGAAGAGAAGAAGATGTGATGAGTGAGTGAGTGAAATGCTCTCCAACTTTGACTGTATTTATATCCATCATTGAGGTGTGTGACACATCTACTGGGGGTGTAAAACCTTAAGGCCGACCTGCACATATAATTTATTATAAATAATAAATTTAAAATAAATGTTCTGCTCATCGGATTAAGATAAATTTTATATGGATCTTACACCTCTCCGAAAGAGGAATCCAATAAAAATATCGATATCTTCATCTGAGCATCACAACATGGAGTTTGGACCTAGTTGTCCAATTTTAACACTCCCTCTCAACTAGGGAGAACTCCATCCACTAGTGCAATCAAACATCGTGCGTCATCCCACCGTAACTTGCTTTGCTGGCCTCTTTATTTCAGAACAGAAGTGGGTCAGTCACAAAGACATCATCCCCCGGCTGACAAATTCAGCCCAGAGGTCCGAAACCTCTATCAGACTCACAAAGAGTCTCCAACCAACTCGAAGTTGGTTCATCTGACCCGAAGTCAAGCAGAGGTCTGAGACCTCACTAGACTTGATCCCAGATCAAGTGGTTGGACCGTGCCATCCTAGATAGAGAGTACGGCAATCTCTGATGCGTCCATCAGTCTTTGCTACTGGTCTCTAGCTTTTCCCATCTCATTGGCCAAATGAGAGGTACTTCCCATGAGCCCCGAACTCAATGGGTAGGATGCATACGGGGCACAGATAATGAGAGGTGAACCAACTCAACAATCACAACGGTGGGGTCCAAGCACACCAACAAGGTTTGGCAAGCCTAGCCTTGTGGTTGCTCATAGCTCCGAGAAGCTGTCCCCAAAGCCCCCCAGAGCTCCTCGAGCTCATCGTCCAACAGGACCCACATCATAGGGTTGTTCCACGATACCAAGTCTCTCACGGAAGGTTAGGAACTTGACCTTCCCCAGGGGCTTAGTGAGAATATCCGCGACCTGCTCATTAGTTCCTATATGATCGAGCCTTACGGCGCCTCGCTGTACCATATCCCGGATAAAGTGGTACCTGATATCAATATGCTTGGATCGGTCGTGGAACACAGGATTCTCAGTCATACGAATCCCACTCTGGTTATCACAGAGTATCACAGTGGTATCTAGCACATGTCCAAACAGCTCACTAAAGAGATTTCGCAACCAAACTGCTTCACAACAGGCCATACTAGCAGCAATGTATTCGGCCTCCGCGGTGCTCAAAGCCACCGACTTCTGCTTCCTGCTCATCCATGAGATCGAAGCAGAACCAAGATTGAAGTAGCATCCCGATGTGCTCTTACGATCCACCACACTGCCAGCCCAATCGGCATCAGTATATCCACGGAGTACCACACTCCCGGAAGTGTATCTCAGCCCATGGTTTATCGTGCCCCGAAGATATCTCAGAAGATTCTTGGCACCAACCCAGTGAAAGTGATGAGGCTCAACCATCTGTTGACTCAAAGTGTTCACTGCAAAACATATATCTGGACGGGTGTTCACTAAGAACATTAGAGCCCCTACGAGTTGACGATACTCAGTAGGATTTGCCAATACAGGCCTAGCAGCGCTGTCACTCAACTTCTTGAAGTTGAGTTCCATTGGTGTTGACACGGTCTTGCAGTCCACCATACCAAATCTTTCCAGAAGTTTCACAATGTATTTTCCTTGAGAAAGGAAAATCTCTCCAGGTCTCTGCCAGACCTCCAGGCCTAGGAAGTAGTGCATTAGTCCTAGGTCCTTCATCTCGAACTCAGCAGCGAGCTCCCTCTTGCATTGATGAATGAGAGGGTCAGCACCTGTCAGGAAGAGGTCGTCCACATAGAGCACCAGAATGAGAGGCTTCCCCTGGACAACCTTGAAGTAAAGGTTCGGATCAGCATTACTACGAGTGAAGCCCAGCTTCATCAAGTAGCTATCCATCCTCTCGTACCAAGCTCTAGGTGCTTGCTTCAACCCATAGAGGGCTTTCTTCAACCTGCAGACATGAGTGTCCCTATCCTGAACTTCAAACCCCAGAGGTTGTTCTACATACACCTCTTCTTTTATTGCACCATGCAGAAAAGCGGTCTTGACATCCATCTGATGAAGACTCCATCCTTGCGTAGCAGCAAGGGCTATGATTGATAGAATGGTGGTATATCGTGCCACAGGTGCAAATATGTCATCATAATCTACTCCTTCCTTTTGAGAGAAGCCACGGGCAACAAATCTTGCCTTGAACTTTTCAGCACTTCCATCAAAACCATGCTTGATCTTGTAGAGCCATTTCGCTGTGACAACTGATTTGTCCTTCGGTCTTGGAACCACATCCCAGACATCATTCTTCATTATGGACTCATATTCTTCGTGCATAGCATCCTTCCAGACTTGATGCTTTACGGCTTCCTCAAAAGATCCAGGTTCAGATTGTACAAAAGTACTCATGGCAGCTAGATACCCTTGGTATCTACACGGCTTCTTGCTTTCTCGGAATGTCCCCCTTGGGGCAGCATGACCCTCAGCATCTTCGAGGGTGTCCCTGAGCCATGATGGTCTCTTTCCCAGTGAAGGAGATGGATCAATAGGGTCCATTGGTCCTTCAATATCAGGCATTGTCTCATCCTGCGGTTCTTCTTGATCTCCAGGCCTTTCTTCATGATTTTCTTCAGATCTTGGAAGATCTACTACTTTCTTCAGGGAAGCATCTTCATCAAAAGTGACATCATGGAATATCTCTACTTTGACCGGCATATTACAGACTCTAGGCCTTAGAGGTTTCACAGAGTCTACAAACAAATTTTTCTTCCTGCAGCATCCAAATGCATTTCTTTTCTTTGGCACATGAAGATAAACAGGCATCCAAAAATTCTAAAATGTGAGACACGTTTCTTACTGAAAACTCCTGAGTTTTGAGTCCAAAGAGCTTGTCATAGGGCACGGCTTTGAAAATGTATACAAGAAAAGATGCAAAATTCTCCCCTACGTAAACTTCCCAGAGACCCCGGTCACATAGCATGGCACGGGCAACTTCAACAATGGTCTTGTTCTTTCGTTCAGCAACGCCATTCTGCTCAGGAGTATAGGCCGTAGTGGTCTCCCTCTTAATGCCAGCTTCTCTGCAAAAGTCCTCGAACTCATTTGACTCATATTCCTCGCGTCATCATCGGTCCCTCAAAATCTTGATCTTCTTTCCGGTCATATTTCCACCAAGGCTTTGAAGGTACGGAACCTCACGAAAGCCTCATCCTTCTTCTTCAAGAAGTATATCCAGGTTTTGCGAGAGAAGTCATCAGTAAATGTCATATAGTAAGAACATCCCCCCAGGGATGTTACAGGCAACATACCAAAAAGATCAGAATGAACCAGTTGCAATATCTCAGATGTCTTTGTGACATTTGAGGGGAAAGGTCCCCTTGTATGTTTTCCTTCAGCACAGCCCTTACATACACCTTCATGATTATTTCCAAAGCCTAGCATCCTCACATCTTCCTCGTCGTGAAGCAAGCAGAATGAAGGTGTCCTGCCCTCTTTTCTCAACATAGTACCCGCTTACGTATAGTATCATACGGTCATAGCTCCTAGTGGACTTCTCCTTCAACTCCTAGAGGTTCCAACTCTAAACCCAATCGTGATAGCTTCCTTGAAGCTTTTCTTCCACATGCGTACCTTTCCATCAATGAATGCCACATTGAAACCTTTGTCTTCCATGGCTGATATAGACACAAGGTTCTTCTTCAAATTAGGTACATAGAGTACACCCTGCAAGCGGAGGACTTGACCTTGAGACAAGTGCAGGGTCACAGTCCCTGTCCCTTTCACGAGATATGTGGCATTATCTCCAAGGATAATTTCTAGATTAGTATCCTTCTCAACTATATCAGAGAGTGCTTCCTTGAACCTGCCAGATGTGTCTTGAGGCACCACTATCTATCACCTGCATATCCATAGTGTCTAAAGGGTTGATGCAAAAGACATAATGCGTATACAAGAATATATTCATTTCTTTTATCAACAACATTTGACTCCTCATACCTGGAGTTTCTAGACCTTTTAGAAGGTTGATTGTTTCCGCCAGAGGGAGCCTTCCTCTTTCCTTTGGATCTGTCGTTTCTTTGATTTCCATTCCTTCGGTTGTTGTTGTTATCATCACTATCGGGAGAATCATTCTTGAAGGGACATTCTCTAGCATAGTGACCAGGCCTATGACAAGTGAAACACTTACCCTTCTTTCCTTGGGCCCTTGTTCTTCCTTTTTTCTTAGGACCACTAGAGTTCTTCTTTCTAGAATGAGCAACATAGGCAACGTTTCTGTCATTTTCATATTCCTTCATTCTTGTTTCTTCTTGCATGCATCTGGACAGTAGCTCGTCAAAGTTAGGAATAGTAATATTATTGAGAATGGTAGTGGTGAATACTTGCCATTCATATGGGAGTCCTCCAAGTTCGATGAGTACCATCTCACGATCGGCTATTGTCTCCCCAATAGCCAGCAGATTGTTCCTAATCTCGGTCAATTTCAAAAAGAATGTTTGGACAAACTCATCCCTACCTTTCTTCAAATTCTTCAATTGATTCTTGAAGAATAGCACTTGGTTTACATTGTTTACCTTGAACACTAGGATCAATTTATCATACATCTCTTTAGATGTACCCAACTTAGAGATGTAGGCCACCAGGCTTTTATGAATGGATTCCTTGATCATCAACTTTGCTTTGATCTCTCCCTTCTTATACTTGGTTTTAGTAGCAGCAGTAGCATTGGATGGAGGTTCTTGTATCTTACTCAGTACATGGTCCATGAGATCATGGTCTTCCAATTTGAGATCTAATATCATCTTCCAGGCATGGAAGTCATCCCTTCCAGTGAGCTTGTCATTCTCCTTGAAGTCATAACTTGTGGAACCCATTTTTCTTAGATGGTAATTTCTATAAGTTAAGGCTTGTCTTCACCTCGCCTCTGATACCATGTAAATTTTTGTAGATGTTCTATGCTTGATGCAACTTTAATTTTATTACAGAAATCACCCAAACAGTTAAGTAAAATGCTGATAGAACATACGAGTGGATCTATGGAAGACAAACCAGAAACAGGAAAAATGTGATGGTGCATTACGGCGGTCATGCTTCAACCAAAGAAGTCTCCTGACGTCTAACCCAATGTGTCACAACAATCCTCAACCGCCAGCCATCAGCTAACTCAAGTCAACTCCAAAAGAAAAATGTCAACGCTTATCCTAGAAAAGTCAACGTTAGCTAAAAGAATATCAAAGTCAATCTAGCCCAACTTGGCCAACCTTTGACATCTAGTTTCAGGCCAATGTGTACGGCCTCTAAAAATCGAAGTTTCCAACAAATTTCGCCTCTTTGACCATGCTGACCAAAGTCAACACTGGTCAAAACTTTCCTTGGAAACCCATGTCGCAACAATGCTTCCTTCTTCTTGGCCGCAGTAATTCGTCCTTCTTCCCATGTGTGAACCGAAATTTCCTCCAAGGAGCTCGTACTAAATCAGAAGAGGAGAAGATGTGTGATGTGATGAGTGAAATGATCTCCAACGTTGATTGTATCTATATCCATCATTGAGGTGTGTGTCACATCTGCTAGGGGTGTAAAACCTTAAGGCTGACATGCACATATTTGAAATTATTGAGAATAAATTCAAAATAAATGTTCTTCTCATCTGATTAAGATAAATTTTATATGGATATTACACCTCTCCGAAAGAGGAATCCAATAAAAATATCGGTATCTTCATCTGAGAATCACAACATGGAGTTTGGACCTAGTTGTCCAATTTTAACACAAATGCATGCTCCGATTCTCACTACAAGGAAAAGACCCTCTAGCGGATGTTTTTGAGGAACCCCACAAAAAAATGCCCCAGACGTCCGTTTCTAGCGGAGGATCCTAGAGGAGGTTGGGGGGTGGAGGTTTTTGCGGATGTATTTCGTCCAGTGCTCTTATCAACCTAAAACGCACCAGTGTGTTCAATATGACAAAGCACCGATGCATTACAAAAATTGGTACACCGGACACCGTGTGCTCCATACACACACGCCCGATGCATTTTATTTCTATAGAGCACCGGTGCTTTACATGTCGACCGCACAGATACCGCCTGATGTGGAATAAATGAAATGCACTGGGGCACCCACAAAACGCGCGCACCGATGGATGGTTAAATAAAAAAAATTACGGCAAAAAAAATCGCATAAAACATTGGCACACCGGAAACAGTGCGCTCCGTACACACCCTCCCGGTGCTTTTAATTCAGCAACCGCACTGGTGCATGTCATATCGTCAGCCTCGGTGCCTCATAAAAGCGCACTAACATAAAAACGGTAATCTAAAAGGCCGAATGATTGAAACGCACCGGGATCCCCGTAAATGCCGCGCACCGGAAAAGGGTTTAAAAGAAACAAAACTACGGCCAAAAAACCGCAAAAATCATTGGTTCACCGGACACCGTTACCGGTGCGTCAGGTTACTATACAACCCCGGTGTGTCATAAAAGCGAGAGGAACATAAAATTCCCGGGGCGGAATGATGGAAATGCACCGGGGTCCCCATAAATGCCGCGCACCGGAATATGGTTAAATAAATTTAAAAAAAAATACGGCCAAAAAACTGCAGAAATCATTGGTTCACTGGACACTGTTACCGGTGCGTCATGATATTGTAGAGCACCGGTGCTTTAAAAATACTCCACCCCGGTGTCTCCTAAAAGTGCACGAAAACATAAAGAGCCCGGTGCGGCATACATACAATGCACCGATACTCCAGAAAACATCCCGCGCACCGGAATAGGGTTAAATAAATAAATAAAATTTACGGCCAGAAAACTGCAGAAATCATTGGTTCACCGGACACTATTACCGGTGCGTCATATTATTGTAGAGCACCAGTGCATTAAAAATACGCCGCCCCGATGCCTCCTAAAAGCACGCAGAACAGAAATACGCCAACGCGACATATACGAAACGCACCGATACTGTTGTAAAAATCTCGCGCACCGGAATAGGGTTAAATAAAAAAATTACAGTAAAAAAACCGCAAAAATGATTGGTTCACTAGACGTCGTTACCGGTGCATCGCGTTACTGTAGCGCATCGGTGCGTGACAATTACGCCACTCTGGTGCTTCTTAAAAGCGCAGGAAAACAGAAAGAGCCCGGTGCGACATTAATACAACGCACTGGTACTCCAGTAAAAACCTGGCGCACTGGAACATGGTTAAATAAAAATAATAATTTACGGCTAAAAAACCGCATTTTTCACTTTTGTCAGTGCTATAGAGCTCTCAAGCACCGGTGCAAGTTATCCTTGCTTGAGCCGCACTGACATCCATGCTCCCATTGCACTTATTGCATGCACTGCTGCTGTACATTGCCACCAATATCCAGCTTGAATTTTATAAAATAGTGGACAATTTTTTATTTATTATTTATTTTTATTTATTATTATTATTATTATTATTTTTATTTATTTATTTATTTATTTTATTTTTATTTATATATATATATATATATATATATATATATATATATATATATATATATATATATATATTAAATTGTACACCAATATGCCTCCTCGATGGGTAAATGTACGTATTTTTCTAGTTTTTCCACACTGGAATATTTTAGCGATTAAATTGGAAAAAACCTTAAAATTAACCATTAAATAATAATAATAATAATAATAATAATTTGTCGCGCGGTGCGCTCTAGCCGTTCGGCTCGCACCGGCTGCGGTGCTGAAGGCGTCCGCACCGGTTCTGGGGCAGTACCGCGAGGCGCACGGTGTAGTTTTAAAATTATTAAAAAGTGCGTTGTGGTCATTTACTAGGCCGCACCGTTGACAATGTTGAATCACGGCCACCCGGTGCGTTGACGAACTTATCTGCCCCAGAGCAAGCAATTTTTTTGGCACATCGGAACTGGAATTGACATTGTCAACGGTGCAGGTTTGTGAACTGGTGCTAAGTGTATCCACACTAGTTCCGGGGTAGATTCCAAAGGCGCACCACGTAATTGTAAATTTTACGACAAAGAGCTATGCGCTCGGATACCTGGTTGCACTGTATGACTATGTACGGTGGAAGGAGGGCGGTGTGCTGACTTAGCTATAAGCCCCAGGGCATATAGTGAAGTCAGCGCACTGGCCTCCTGACACCGCACTTAGTGAACGGTGCGCTAAAAATATTTTTTGGAGCACCGCTCCCGGTGCTTTTTATATCATTATGTGCACTGTAGACGGTGCGTATCTGTGTAGGGATGCACTGTTACCGATGCGTGACTATGTTTTTTGCGCACCGTCTCTTGTTTTATTTATTTTTCAAAAAATATTTATATACATATATTTGTAAATACATGTGTCATTTAATTAAAAAATTGTGTTTAATATGTCAATCATTCAGAGACGTGAAAGGAGAGAAGAGGAGCAACAACAATAACAACAGGCAGAACAACATAACATGGTTCGCCTATGGGAGGCAAGAGAGAGGGAGAGAGATGCATACCCTCACCCTATTACAACAGCGACATAGGGGATCCTAAGGCAGGTAGGCCTCCTCAAGTTCTATGAGGAGGCTACTTCCCTAAAGTCCCATAGTGGTTTTTTGAGACATCTTATCCGAAGGTGGAATTCCCAACGACAGGCTTTCTGAGTTGGCATCGATCAGTGGTACACGCCCACTAAGGAGGATGTTTATTTTATTACAGGGCTTTCGAGGAGAGGGGTGGATTTTCCCTCGTTCCTTGAGGTTCCAGTTGGTTGTGTGGCAGGGAGTCAGTTAGTTTACTCCCAGAGATACATTAGAGCGGACATATTGTCTCCTTCATATTTTCAAGTCTCTGGAGGACAGTTACGTATTGGTGCGTTTGGTGGTGAGGAGGTCCAGTGTCTCTCACTTATCATTTCCACGATTTTGCACAACACCAGTGACATGCAATGCATTATTTGCCAACTTTTATATTATGTTGATTCTTTACTACAACAGCCACGACTTGTTAGGTGGTCTGCCATTTTTTTATGATAGTTTTGTACAACATTAGATAGATGTCGTGCTCATGCACAAGGGAGGGTCAACTTCCCTTTTTATTCAGAGCTTTTTTGTTTATTTTTTTAGAGGTTTCCAGAGATGAGACCTTCTTTTCTTCGGCAGCCTCGTAGGCCGATGACTGAGGCATGTATGCATATGTGGGGGTAGATGATGCCCAAGAGGGAGGAGACTCTGTTTCTAGCGAGGATATCAGATGATGCACTGGGGTTGATAGCCAGTGTTTTTGAGCATCCCTTCATTATGGTCCCCTGTCCTTATGCGGGGTTGGATTGGCGAGGGTGTGCCAACATCCTCTTCACAGATGATGAGCCGCCAGATGATAGAGGTAATATTACTGTTTTATTTAAATTTATTCTAACATTTTCTTTAACTTGTTTTTATTAAATTGTGTAATGAAATTGTCTAATTATTGTCGTGTACTTGTATATATTTTGTATACATTATCTTTTATGATGGCGAGGAGATGCCGCCACCACCAACTGATCCAGTTGTGGATCTTGATGATCTTGATGCCAAGGATCAGCAAGAGGCCGGTGCAGATGATCAGAGACCTGCTCCTTCTGGTGTGCCGGCCCGCAGTCGACGTATGAGCAATGCTAGATACAAGATGGAGTTGGGCGACCAACTCATTGCATTTCTTGTTGAGGCAGGCATCCGCCCCGTTGATTTCAC
This sequence comes from Pinus albicaulis, assembly GCA_034641835.2. Lineage (NCBI taxonomy): Eukaryota > Viridiplantae > Streptophyta > Pinopsida > Pinales > Pinaceae > Pinus > Pinus albicaulis. The sequence goes on along the minus strand of CM076575.1, from coordinate 749,766,419 downwards.
AGATATAGAGGTTGATGATAGGCTCTTACAGATGTAGAGAGGCATGTCGTGTGACATGTGCGGCCTGATGCGGCATGTCGTAGGAGTTATGACAGCTTTTATGCAACTGATGAGGACTGTCACATGTTACGAGCGAGCCGCAACACATGATGGATAGTCTGCGAAGCGCAACGACGTACCATCGACATCTCATGATCGTTCACGACCTCGCGCCATGCCAGATTTGCATGCAAAGCCTCCAGTAGCATCTACTAGTAGTCATCATGGAGATGAGGCTCGATCATCAGCTGATCCATGACATTTATATTACAGTTGTGTATTTTTACCATTATTCAGTTATATCTATATATATATATATATATATATATATATATATATTATATGGTCCATGTATTTTAAGTTCATTTTGCAGTTGTACTTAATTTACATGTTGGTGATCATCATTATGTGTATGTTGTTAGGTCATGTTAGATATGTTCATTTAATGTGCAGCTTGTAGATAGGTGTGTATGTGATAGCATGAGATGTATATTTGATGTTTGTGTTGTACTGATGATGTTAATATATAATGTTAATTGTGTTTTGTTAGATGATCATGATCACGATGATGCAGTAAGTGATTTTGAATGTGTTTTTTAGTCAAATATGATGTTTGTACGATGCTTATCATGAACGTGATGTTTATTAATTAATTTATAAATACCAAATGATCATGATATTGTAAATTTGTAATATTTGTACTTGTAATTGTATTTAAAATTTCTAAAATTGTAATTGTAATGATATATATGTAAATTTCTAAAATTGTAATTGTAATTGTATATATGTAAAATTCTAAAATTGTTATTGTACGTGAAATTGTAAAATTGTAATTGTAATTCTAATAATTATAATTCTAATTATAATTGTAATTGTATGTAAAATATTTGTAAAATTTTAATTGTATTAATGTGAAATGAATTTATTAAAATTTTTAAATTTTTAAATTTGTAGATTTTAAATAATTGTAAAATAATAAATATAAAATAATATGATTTATTGTAACATAAGGAAATTTAGAAAATAATGCAAATAAATTCCTGTACTTAATTAGAATTATCATTATTTTATTATGATCTTAGATACAAAAAAAGAATTAATTTATATAGTACGCCATTGTTTTTGAGATAAAGTACATAATACCAAATTATCAAGTGAATTATTGATTTTAACATTAACACAATGCAAATTACCAATTAATTCAAAATACATATTATATTAATATTTCAAAAAACTAATATTAAAAAGTATAAATATTGATGAAATAACACATATTGTACCATATCACTCTCGGTTCTCATGATCACCCTCATTATCTTCTAGCTCGCATGGCATGATAACACTATTGTTCTCAAAAATATGTTTTGATCTAGGGTTATGTGTCAATACGAACCACCAATCCCTATCTAACACTTCTGGGTAGAAAAAAATCTGGTTGCAGTGTTTAGGGAAAACATAGGGCTCCTTAGCTTCATCCCAAATCTTTCTAGAGTTGATACATATCAGCCTACTATTGCGATCTTCCTTTACATTATTCCAATCAAGGGTGTCCCACCACTTGCACCTAAAAATAACACATTGGAAAGAAGAAAAATCCACTTCAATGATCTCTTGTATCTTTCCGACGTAACCTAACATGCCTCTTACTAGTTGTTGATCACAATGGCTAGATCAACTAGATTGATCGAACTCGAGTTCCACTCCACAGTCTTGTGTGATGTTTCCAGCATCAACATTTTCTGTGCGAAAATGGTGTCCATATGCCCACATAGATGGGAACAAATGCACCTATTATAAAAAAGTTTAAAAAATCATAAAAGTGTCATGTGTCTTATAAATAATAATCCAACAGTTAAAATATGAAATGTATATGTCCTAATATAAGTTGCAAATTTACATATAAATTATTACCGAGTTGTTGCACCCAATCCCTACGTTTAGCGCATCCTCTTCAGCACGCGGGTAACGACCGGTAGCACCGTATTTCTCTTTGACTTGGTCAGCAACCCAACTGTTGGGGCATATTTCTGGCATATTTTCTTTTAAATGTTCGGGATAAGGCACACTTTTACCATTCAATCGTCTGAATTCTTTCTTGTCACTATCCCATTTCATTCTTTTTTGTTCGTATAATGTGACCCACGGTTGTGTCGCTTCATAATTGTAAAGAATGAATTTATTGATTGCTTCAAATTCTGCATTCGCTGATGAAATCAAACCAACATTATATAGTACTTAGAGATCAAAATATACATTATATCGAAGTTCAACATGAACATAATTAATTACTTTTTGTAAATTTGAAAAATTATAAGTCACTTACTCTTTATCAAGCGTTTTTTTCCACTTGTTTGGAGCAACTCTCCTTCTCTTTTGTCTTCATCCAATTCATCACTCCAAATCACCACACCTGGTCTGTTGTCGATCTGCTTGATGTACTCACTGGCATAGTAGAAAGACTCACATGATATATACCCCTCTGCCATAGACCCCTCGGGTTTTTCCCTTTGTCGAACAAAACCTTTCAATTTTTTCATGTACCTCTCTAAGAAGAACATCCAACGACAAGAAACAACCCCAACTAATTCAACCTCATCTACCAGGTGGATTAGAAGATGAACCTGTAAGTCCATGAAACTCGTCAACAGTTCCTTCTGAAACATACAAACAATCTCAACTATCACTTGACGCCATTGTGGAATGCTAGCCACATGAATCTTCTTTGACGTGATCCAACGTACAAATGCAGATAATTTAGATATGGCACGTCCCAGGTCTTGAGGGAATTAATGTTTCACACACCCACGCACAAACAAAGGATAATGACACTGCAAAGTTATAAAAACGTGTAATAATATACAAAATTAGTTATGTTTTATGATCACCGCATGGGATAAAATTTATTAAATATAACAAATAATAAAATCATGCTTTTGACATTGTACGTACTCTTAGAAGATTCAAATGGTCATGCAATTTCAACCCCGAAAAATGGTCATCCACGGTGAAGCAGCGCCATAGTGAAGACCCATATGAAGTTGGCACCCTCACATCCATTATAACTTCCTTTGCCAAAGATATATCATATTTTTTTAAAATTCATGGGACATCACCTTCTTTGAAAAACCATGAATTAGAGGGACCAACGCCTGCCTCTGATCCCGTACTTTCTAATCATCTTGGCCAATATTTCTTTTTAGTTTTTTGAAATAACAAGATATTTCCTAACTGCCAATGTGTCACTTTGTTTCGATGATATGTGCCTCCATAAAGAAGATGAAACATTTTTAAATATATGCATGGGATCTAATAAGTGGGCAATCTTAAGATGCTCTCAATATGGGAGGTCATAAAAGATAGATTTCCTTTTCATCCCAATGGGAAATTTCTCAACATAGGTGTTGAAGAAATCTGGATCATCGAACTTAGGCTCCCCATTTGATGCAAACATTTTTGTGAACTCCTTCTCCTTCTCTCTCTCATATGCTCTAAGCCATTCAACTGGTGTGATTATTGGAGGCCTTTGGGTTCTTTCTAGTTTACCATTGAAAGCGGATGCTGCTCTTCTGTAAGGGTTTTGTTCTGGTAGGAATATCCTAGAGCAATCATACACTGGCTTTCGTAGTTCCTTGGACCATCTAGCTTTCAGACAAGGTCCACAACATTTACATCCAAAATACCCTTTTGTTACAAGACCTGTGAGATTATATTTGTATACATTAATTAATATGCATGGCACGTTAAAGACTATCATGAAGATTGGAAAAAATAATATTGCAACGAATTAAATAACTAATATGTGAAAGAATATTGTCACATTATATATAAACAAAACAATAAATTAAACATGAAATTTACTAGAGCAAACTCCTAAGCCTGGATAATCATGTGTCGTGTAAGCACATATGCCATACAACGTAAAACTCCTCTCTGCTGCAATGGGTCTTGATACATCGTATACATTTATCGCATCCCATAATTCCTTAAAGTCATCTACCAGTGGTTCTAAGTAGACATCCATATTCTTCACTTGTCTTCTACCATGGACTATGAGAGCTAACATAAGATGTTCATTCTTCACGGATAACCATGGGGGGATATTGTTATTGATCACTACTACAGGCCAAACATAATAGTTGGTATTCTAGAGGGAATATGGGTTGACGCCATCCATGGCTATGCTGAGTTGTAGACTTCGTATACTTCATTCTTGAATTTTTCGGGCCATGTATCCTCTATATGCTTCATGGCTATTGAATCAGTTGGTATTCGCATAACTCCCAACTCACTTCTGTGTGAGGCATGCCATCCCTGCAACATAGCTAATTCTTTGCAACGAAAGAGCCTTTGAATCTTGGGATTATAGGCATGTGCCTCAATATCTTAAAAGGAGGACCAGTACGTGATTTACCCTTCTTTTTTGATTTATCATACCTGTCATGCCCACATTTCGGACACATCTCTTTGTCTGCATATTCTCCTCTATATATAATACAATCATTTTGACATGCATGATATGATATGTACTCAACACCCAGCATTTTCAACAATTTTTTTTGCCTCCTCGCAGCTACCAGGCAAGACATTATCACTCGGAAGAACCTTATCTTTGAATAACCTGTAGTTGGTGATCATGGAAAACTATATTAATAAATTTACATTAACGTTGATATAATTATTAACGTTCATAAAATTTAACATTTGTAATGTTCATTGCAGTGTACTGATTATATTTCAAATTTATATATAAGGTCGGAAGTACTTTATGGTAACTTACCACAAAAGTTCGGAGAAACATGCATTCGACAAGCCAAACTTTGCTTTCAAGTTGTACAATAATATCGTTGTCCCCAACTGGGTAGACTTTGACTTACCGCCGGGTCCAAAGAGAGGGGTGGTGGAAGCAAATTTAAGGCTTTCGAAAAAGGTGTCAATGATATGAGCATATTCATCCCCTAGTTGATCATCATTTTGGAATGCATCTAACAACATTGTCTCCATGGCAGTCGTATCCCTTAAGTAATCATCCATACCAACCTCTATTTGATTGTCTCCATTGCCAGCTTGTGAAGAACTAGTATTGTTGTAGTCATTCGTAATTGGTGAATTTGGACGTAGCGGGAATTGAACCGGTGGTTGATTCAACCATTCTTGGTATCGTTCCTCTATGATTTTTTCTCTTAATTCAATTTCTCTCGATTTGACATTGTCGTGGGGTGCAACGGAAGATGGTAGGTAGGTCGTTCATCATCACTAGAATCCTTTAAAAAAAGAAAAAGAAAAATTGAACATGATTAGTACAAAATATTATGATATCAATTAGTAACCACGTTGACAATATTGCATGATTATAAATTGGTTTGACGTTGAAATAACTACATATTAATCAATATATATACCAAACAATTATAATTATAATTACCATCATTGTCTTGGGATTGTGGCTAGAAGATGCAATATTCTTACAATTGGCAGGGTGAAGCGGCTGTCCATTTTCATCTACCAAATGCGTCTTGTGGTATGCAGCTCCTGATAAGAACTTTCGATGTTTTGGAGCAGTACTTTGAATATAATTTTGTGCATCTGAACTCGATGATGAATCTGCATGAACCTGGAAATTTGTATACATTATAAATTTAATTAAGTTGTGCATGATTGACTACATGGATAAAAAAACATACATAAATTCAATTAGATAGTGAAAAAATAAAACAAATCTGAAGTAAATATTACGTCTCCACATGGATAGGGAGAACTCTGCGATGGAATTTGAGAAATATTGTGGAACGAGCTAGATTTTGAAGAATTGTCCATTTCATATAATATATGATATTTTCTCCATGCATTTGAACAAAACAAAAATAAACTTTGGTGCATAAACCTAAATGTAATTCCGGTGCGTACTGTTCAGATAACCGCACCGGCCAGTATTTTATTTTGCGCACTGGTGCGCTTTTGTAACAAGTAGCACTGGTGCAGTTGAATTAAACAACGCACCGGTAAACGAATAATCACAATAAAAAAAAGTGCAACCCTATTTTCTTTAAGTGAAAAAAAAAGCGGTAAATTAAAATTGGGCGGCAAAATATTTTCGAAAATATAATTTCATAAAACATTTCTTTAAATACTAAACACGTTTCATTATTTCACTATTTTTGCAAAAAAATTAGCCAGAGATTTGCAGGATACATACCTGGAGCAAACAGAGCACGAGATCACTGTGGAGCAGGGAAATACGTTTGAATAGAAGTATTCAGACAATCTGAATTCCAAATTTCTGGTAATTCAAACCCTGTACCATAGAATTATAAACAACGTGAGTAAAGCTTATTGTTTTTTTGTACTTTTTTTAATGCAGTGAAATAAGAAATCAAAGTCTATTGTTTTATTTTAATTTTTCTCTAGTTTTTTATGAATTAAAATACAAAATCAAATCTTATTGTTTTTTTAACTTTTTGTTTTTGCAGTTTATTTACCTTTGCTGCAATTTTCAGAAAAAAAAAAAAAAAAGAAATCAATTTTTACAAACAAAACCCTAGATTCTTTTTGTTTATGCCATTTTTTCTCCCTCTTTCTTTGCAATTTAGATTTATAGGGTTTTTGTACTCATAAGAAATCCAACCCATGGGACGACTTGCATAGTCGAATCCCAATCCATGTTGGCCCTTGCGTCAATCCTAATATATATATATATATATATATATATATATATATATATATATTTGGGGCGTTGGTGCGCCCTGCATAACGTTGCGCACCGGTGCGCTTTGTTATACAAGCGCACCGCTAAAGTACACTGATAAAAAAGAATAAAAAATAAAATAATAATAATAATAATAAAATAAAATGTTTTTATCAGTGCGCCATTCGTAACATATGGCACCGGTGCATTATTACATTATGGAGCACCGCAAAACGTATTGTTTTGGAAAAAAAACCATTTTACAAACATACCCTACATTATTTTTGTTTCTGCCATTTCTTCTCCCACTTGCTGTGATTTCAGAATTAAGGTTTTTCAATTTATATTTATAGGGTTTGTATTGCTAAATATAAGCCTAAGACATGTAACCAACGGGAGGATCTGCATAGTCAGATTTCAATCCATGTCGGCCCTTGCATCAATCTTAAAAAAGACATTTTTTTTGTCGGTGCTCCCTTCGTAACATAGCGCACCGCGCAAGTACAATGATTTAAAAAAAAATGTTTTTATTAGTGTGCCATATGTAACATATGGCACCGGTGCACTGTTACATTATGGCACACCGCACAACACGCTGTTTTGATGAAAAAAAAAAACAAAAAAACAAAAAAACAAAAAAACAAAAACAAAAAAAACAAAAAACAAAAACAAAAACGAACCATTTTACAAACATATCCTACATTATTTTTGTTCCTGTCATGCCTTCTCCCACTTGTTGTGATTTCAGAAATTAGGGCTTTTAAATTTATATTTATAGGGTTTATATTATTAAATATAAACCTAAGACATCCAACAAACGGGTTGACCTACATAGTCAGATCACAATCCATGTCAGCCTTTGCGTCAAAAAAATAAATAAATAAATAAATAAAATAAAAAAATGAAAAATAAAAAATAAAAATAAAAAATCAGTGCGCCTTGTCTGACAGAGTGCACTGGGGCGGTCGGTTATCACAACACACCGTGAAAGTACTATCATAAAAAATAAAAAAACATGCAGCCGGTGTGCTATTTCATTATGACCCACCACAAACGTTCAGTTTCTATATATATATATACAAACTTTACTTTCTTTTTGTTTTTCCCATTTCCTCTCCTTCTTTCTGTAATTCAGAATTTGGACTTTTCAATTTAGATTTATAGGGTTTGTATTGCTAAATATAGACCTAAGACATGCAATCGACGGGACGATTAGCATAGTCGTATCATAATCCATGTCGGCTTTGAAATGATTTAAAAAAAAAATAGATTTTTTACGGTGCGCCCTATGTAAGGTAGCGCACCGGTGCTATGTTGTTTACAAGAGCACCAGATAAGTAAAGTGAAAAAATATGATTTTTTAACGGTGCGCCATATGTAAAATATAGCACCGATTTATGCTAAAAAAAATTAACACTGAACGATTTTTATTATTTTTATGATGGTTAACCAGTTTGGTCATTGACATGTAATGCACTGGGGCTTCTTGTTGGCATAGAGCACCGTACGGTGTATTATACTGTTTTTGTGGTGCGTGGGAAAGTCAAGAACGCACTGACGTCGGTGCGTGGGAACATGAATGGCGCACCGTTTTTTTTCTTTTTTGTAATTCAGGAGTTGACAGTTTATTTAAAAATATATTATTGACTGGTATGATACAGGTGTGATATTGTTAAAGAAATGTCTGACAAGAAATCAAGTAACAAAAATACTGATAACACATCAAGAAAAACAAAAAAGGCAAGTTCTTTGTAAATTTTTTACAAAAAAAATATTTTGAACTATATGTAAGTTTAAATAATATGTATTGTTTAATGTGTATCATGCAGAGCCACAAAATGATGAAACTCGATAAGATTATTTCTGATCTAGGACCAGAAGAACGTATAAGCTTGATGGAAAAATTACAAATGGATGAATCAGGTGAATGAAAAAATATTATCGATCCAATATGAGTTTCTTTTTTTAGTTTTCATTAATAATATAATTAAAATTATTAGATAACATGTGTGAAAAAAAACTATTAATTAACCTCTGTTTAATGTTCTACAGGGACCAACAACTCGGAAAATGAATGTTGTTCTAAGAAAAGAAAAACAATAGAACATGCAAATGAAAATGAATTGCTCCTTAGCTCATCTAGAGTGGTGTTGGAGGTTAACGAAAGGGGGAAAAACTTTTACAAATGTTTGAGGGATCTAGTGGAACGAATGTATAGACGTTCTTTCCACTTACAATACAAAAACCAAACCAATGATTCCAAGAACCAGATTTTATGTAAACTACAGGAAGAGTTTCCAGAGAATTGGTCAATGAAATATGTCAGACTTTTAATAGCAAAAACGTACAACAACAAAAAAGAAGGAATGAAAAAGTAATATTCCTTTCGATGTTTGTCTATAATTATCTATAAATATCACTTTTGTTATACTTACTTTTCATATATCAATATAAAAATTAAATAGTTTATTGTCATGTTACATTTTCAGGAAGATTATGAAAATCTCAAAAGATGAATGAGCTGATATCAGGAATATTCCAGTAGGAATGTCCAAAAAGGTGTACAAGGAGATGGTCAAAGAAATGGACAAAATTGCATCGCGGGAGGAGCCATCTCAACAACAACGTGCTTCAAATGTAATATGTAATTATTGAATTTTTTGATCATTAGGTAAAATAAATAAACAATTTAGCATTAAATATTAATTTTCAAGTATTTTCTTGCAAAAAAGAAAAGAAAATGGAACCCATTCAGCACATAAAACATGACAACAAGGAAGAAAAAGATTGATATCTAAGTTTGTGAGTAATTGTTACTTCTTTATAACAACTTTAACTAGATTTCATTTTTGTATTTTTAAGTTGTTTTACAAAAATCATCATTGAATGTCTCCAAACAGGTGCTAACATACAAAAAATAACCATCAGAGGAATTGATTGAAATTGGTTTAAATATGGGTTGTGCGTATATGTTGGCATATCAGAACTTAATTGTGGAATTTGTAAGCATCTATCGATCTTGTTTTACTTAGCTACGTCTATAATTAATAGAAAAAAATAAATCTTTTATATTAAATATATGATTTCTTATGGGGTATAAAACTTGCAGGAAACAAAGCATGGCACTGCGCCAACAGATCAAATCTTGAAAGATGGCATGTTACATGGTTTTGAAAGAATGTTTATAGTTTATGAGTCAATTGTTGCATTGGTACATCATTTCTTTTCGATTTACGTTGATGCATATTATTTAATATTGCAATTTTTATTATTCTCACCAATGTATATACACTCATTACAGTTTATTTTATGTTTGTAGATGGAAGAAGGTGAAAAAGAAGAAAACAATCAACATTGTGAACAAAACATTTTTGAAAATAACCCCAAGTCATGGAAGTAGCTCTAGCGGTGATAGCAGTTCAAGCGAAGAATGATGATCACTATGTTTGGATATAAAAGCAGGGCGTTGTACTATTTTTGGAAAAATGTCTGTGAAATCAGACATTTTCTTTAATGTAATGGACATAGTGTCCCAATTGAAAGATAAAGGGATACCAATAACTGTCCCATTTTGTATGACAAAGAATGTCTATATATATATATATATATATATATATATATATATATATATATATATATATATATATATATATATATATGTTTTAATTTATTCTATTGCATTCTCCATTGTCGTTCTCAAATGCAGTTATAAAAATTAATTCATATGAATATTAAATATGAGGGGTTTCCGCAATGCATTATATTAGATATCATTTTTTGGGATTCAAATTAGTCATTCATCTATGACCATTTCTATGAGAGGTAGTCGTAACTGACTAATTTCTCATGATTTTTGAATAGTCCACTTAGCACTCATTGCATCGAGTGATGCTCACAGGGGTGAAGAAGTGGGATTGAAACTAGTGAAATTAATCACATAGCGTCAATCATCACTTCCGGGGCTTGCACCCGGTAACCAGGACTTCCCTAGAGGTCACCCATCCCAGAACTCCTCCGGCTCAAGCGCGCTTAACTGTGGATTTTTCCCCACAATCAAGCCCACCTAGCTTGCTACCCCATTTGCAAAACCTTAGCAACTATTGTGCCTCATGAACCATTCAATAAGAGATCCCTTTACTCTTAGTATTTTAAGTATGATGGGTTTCTGCAGTGCATTATATTAGATATCATTTTTTTTTTATTCAACTGCGTTAATTTAGTCATTCATCTATGACCATTTCCATGAGAGGTAGTCGTAACTGACTAATTTCTCATGATTTTTGAATAGTCCACTTAGCACTCATTGCATCGGGTGATCCTCACAGGGGTGAAGAAGTGGAATTGAAACTAGTGAAATTAATCACATAGCGTCAATCATCACTTTCGGGGCTTGCACCCAGTAACTAGGACTTCCCGGGAGGTCACCTGATCAGGAGATCAAGTCCTTGATGGAAAAATGCTCAAAAATTCAGTTGCTCAGAATTGGTCCAAATCAGAATGACTGGAAAGAGCTCGGAAAAACGATCCTGTAGACGCAAACGGCACTGAAAACCGACGTTGTATGAGAAAGTTATTCAACTTTGAATTTTGCCAATTTCAGTTAAAAAATGGCCAATTTTGACTTTATAAAAAAATAAAATATTCCACATAATATTTCGTGGAATATTCCACAGAATATTCTGCAGAATATTTTGCAAGTGGCCAATCCGGGGGCGCCACATGGCCAGCTCGAAGGCCGCCACGTGGCCCCAACTAACAACGAAATATGGTTCAAAAATTTTGTTTGTGTCGCGGCAGGAATCAACCCCGGGTCGGGGCGGTAACATCTGAGCGGCCCAACCGTTTGGGCTACGGGTAGTTCTTGTTAAAGCATTCGCGCAGACTACTATTTGAACTTTCAGTCAGTTTGGGCGGGGCCTAAAAGGGGGCCAACCCCCTCCTCTCCATATAACCTCCGCTCGGAACCTGGAGGGAAAACTCATCGGCAAGCGGATGTTAATATTTATCATCACTGTCTATCATGTGAACAGGGGGAATTTCTGGCTAATGTAACGGTTGCGGTTTAAACAACCAATCGTTTGTTCTAACAATTAAAACGGCGGGTTGGACGGTGGTCCATGTGACCCCGTCCACCTAGCATTTAACATTAACCATAATTGTCCGACATTTGGTGGAGCGCGCCACTAAAATTGGTGCCATTACTATTTTAACTTAAGTTAACTCTAGTTCTCCTCATTTAGTGGAGCTTTTCAAGGGGACACTGGGCAAAAACTTCAGTTGGACATAACTGGATGTAGGGAAGTCCAATGGGGACGATTTTTTTTTTTGATTTGGGGGTATTGAAGCATTATGAAGCTGTTGGAACAGGTTGCAGAGCCATCAAGGCACTCTGTCAATGATTTTATCAGCGAATTTGCTTGTGGAGCCACTAGGGCTTGGTGAAAGATCAGCTGTATTGGGCTATATTTATCCATTTGAGGTGAATGAATAATCAATTTTTACTGTTTCCAGCACTCTGTTTCTGAATTTGCAGCTATTTTAGCCTTTTGAGGCTTTCTTCATGGTGTACTACTTATTTTGAGCATTAATAAAAGAGGGAAAAGCCTATTTGGAGTCTTTTGGACTCAGCATAGGTAGCCCAAGAGAGGGGTGAACTGCTTAAACAAATGCTTAATATTATGCTGTGCATTTTTGCTGCTATTTTCCAGAGTTTACTACATTAAACATTAATTTTTAATAAGTCCACTTTTCACAATGAGACTTATACAGTGATCAAAACTCATTTGTTTCACTTCAAACCACATTACTTCCATTGCAGAATACTTGAACTTGCTTATTCACACATAAAATTGGTTAATGAATACTTTGCAAACATAAAAAAATACTTTCATTGCCAAATCGATTTAGTGTTAACTTCATATTTCTTTAGGCAGAGCCAGTAAGAGGGCCAGAAGCTTCTGGTTTCATCATTTTTAGTAAAGGTGAAATAACCAGTAAAAGCCCCTACTTTCTATCTCTGTATAAGAAATATTTTGTTCACACATTTTTAGATCAGATTGGTATCAGAGCTCTAGGTTTTGCTTAAGAGTTTGTGAAATTTGTGCAAGAAGATTGTGTTATTATGAAAAATTTGATGCTTACTAGGCTGAAATTGAAAAGAGGAGAAGGTCAATTGGTTAGAGCACAAGATAATTCTCAACCAAGGAGGGCTAGAGTGCCATTATCTCCACCTTCCATTTCATCCTCATTAACCTTAGGATCAGCCACAAACATGTCTTCCAGAGAAGGAGAAGTACATGAGGAAATGCATCCCAAGGAAGAAGAAAGAGTCTTTAGAAAAGCTTTCTTGGACATGACTGAGATGGTTAGGATCCTCTATCAGGAGAGAAATGATAGGATTGCTGGAGAAGGGTCTAGAAACCAAAGAGAAGAAGGAGATTCTTCAGGAGGGAAGAAAGACAAGGATGAGTCTAAGAAAGGGAATGGAGGAAATGGTGATCCTTCATCTCCATTGTCATCCTCTTCCTCCACATCATCCTCTTCAACTTCTATTAATCAGTCACACAAAACAAAAACATCTCTTATAAATCCTTTGTTAAAGCTTGATGTGAAGTTTGAGTTGCCAATGTTTAATGGTGATGTGAATGCAGAAAAATTGGATAACTGGATTAGATAGCTGGAAGTCTATCTAAGAATTCAGAATTTGCATGATGATGACACAAAAATCCAATTAGCCTCATTGAGAATAGATGGAGTAGCTTTGGTCTGGTGGGAAGCCAAGACAAGAGAGGAGATTAAAAAGCATGGTAAAATAACTCTAACTTGGAATGAGTTTATTACTGCTATTAAGAAACAATTTTATCCTCTTGCTCATATTCAGAAGGCAATCATGAATTGGCAAAATTTTAGGCAACTTAAGGGTCAAAATGTGCAAGATTATACCCAAGAGTTTAGAAGGAGAGCACTTCTACTTGGAGTAGACTTACAAAGTCAAGACACCTTGTTAAAATACATAGGAGGTTTGCACAATTACCTTCAACATACTATTCTAATGTTTAAATCCTACCAGCTTAGATGAAGCCTATGTCCAGGCTACACATTTAGAAGCTAGAGGAAATAATACTTTTGATGAGGATAGTAATTTCAAAAACAAAGGAAAGAAAAGAGTTGCAAATTCAAGAAAAGACAAAGGAAAGTTATTTTGCAAGAACTGTTCAAAGACAAGTCATGATGAAGATCATTGTTGGAAGCTTCATCCTGAACTGAAACCAGAAAAATATAAGAACAAAAACAAGACCAAAGAAAAGGAGAAAATTGTAGCAACAGTTGAGCAAGACTTAGGGTCAGACTCAGGAGATGAGACAAAAAGCATAGCCATGGTTTTAAAGAATATTAAGGGGAAAGAAGTGGTGCAAGACACAATTCCCAGTTCCAGCTCTTTGAATTGTCACAAATATACTCATGAAGAAAAGAGGAGGATATATCTCTTCCATGTGAGGGTAATTTCAAAACATACCAAAATTGACACACTATTTGATAGTGGGTCACAAGCGAATCTTATATCTGAAGACTTGGTCAAGAAGCTTAAACTTGAGACCATTCCACATCCGAAGCCTTATCCACTTGGATGGATATGTAAGGATGCCAATTTGCAAGTCTCAAGGAAGTGCATATTGCGCTTTGCAATAACTGCACACTTTATTGACACAGTAGAACTTGATGTGGTGCCGCTTGATATCTCAGGTATTGTTTTGGGAAGTCCTTATTTATTTGACAGGAAGGCCATCTTCTATCGCCATGAAAACAAGTATCACTTGTTCAAATATGGTAAAGAGTACATTGTGAGAGCTCACAAGAAGAAGCTGGAATCTTCTTTACTCCATGCAAGTCAATTGAAAAGACTGGTTAATGCAAGTCAAAGTCTAACTTTGTTAATGTTGAAACGACCAGATTTTGAGCATTCGCCTTTTTATGATGTTGCTAATAACATGTCTCAATTTAATAACAATTTGTCTTTGAAAGAAGATGATGTTATGTTGTGAAAATTACCTTTTGGGTTAGCCAATGTAGTGAATAAAGTGTCAAAGCAAAGCAGTGCAAGCAAGGACGACACACAATTCAGCATGGGAAAAAGTTGGTTTCAGAATGGTAGAATTCGCCATGGGAACAGTTTGCAAGGTGAAAGTTATTTTAAGTCTTATGGGAAGTTTGATCAGTGTAGAAAAAGTTTGTTTTCTGCAGATTACAATTGCTGTTCTGCAAAGTTTAGTAATTTGCATCATGACTTCGTCAATCTTAGCAATGGTCGATCAGTTGATTCCAGAGACAAATTATCATTTTCTCAAAAGCCTCATTTGATGAAATCGGGTAGATTTTAGTTATTCAAGGGTGGAAGAGTGGAGAATCAGTCTCCACATTATTAGTTTTGACTAATCAGAGATCTTTTGGGGTCCAAAATCTTCCCATTTGGGAGGTGTGATCAGGAGATCAAGTATTTGACGGAAAAATGCTCAAAAATTCAGTTGCTCAAATTTGGTCCAAACCAGAACGACTGGAAAGAGCTCGGAAAAACGATCCTGTAGACGCAAATGACACTGAAAACTGACGCTGTATGAGAAAGTTATTCAAATTTGAAATTTTCCAATTTCAATTAAAAAATGGCCAATTTTGAATTTATAAAATTTTTATTAAAAAGAGAATATTCTACAGAATATTCTGCAAGTGGCCAATCTGGGGGCGCCACGTGGCCAAATCGAAGGCCGCCACGTGGCCCCAACTAACAACGAAATATGGTTCAAAATTTTTGTTTGTGTTGTGGCAGGAATCGACCCCGGGTCGGGGCGGTAACATCCAAGCGGCCCAACCGTTTGGGCTACGGGTAGTTCTTGTTAAAGCATTCGCGCAGACTACTATTTGAACTTTCGGTCAGTTTGGGCGGGGCCCAAAAGGGGGCCAACCCCCTCCTCTCCATATAACCTCCACTCGGAACCTGGAGGGAAAACTCATCGACGCGCGGATGTTAATATTTATCATCACTGTCTATCATGTGAACAGGCGAAATTTCTGGCTAATGTAACGGTTGCGGTTTAAACAACCAACCGTTTGTTCTAACAATTAAAACGACGGGTTGGACGGTGGTCCATGTGACCCCGTCCACCTAGCATTTAACATTAACCATAACAGTCCGACATTTGGTGGAGCGCGCCACTAAAATTGGTGCCATTACTATTTTCACTGAAGTTAACTCCAGTTCTCCACATTTAGTGGAGCTTTTCAAGGGGACACTGGGCAAAAACTTCAGTTGGACATAACTGGAGCTAGGGAAGTCCAATGGGGACGAATTTTTTTTGATTTGGGGGTATTGAAGCATTCTGAAGCTGTTGGAACGGGTTGCAGAGCCATCAGGGCACTTTGTCAGTGATTTTATCAGCGAATTTTCTTGTGGAGCCACCAGGGCTTGGTGAAAGATCAACTGTATTGGGCTATATTCATCCATTTGAGGTGAATGAATAGTCAATTTTTACTGTTTCCAACACTCTATTTCTGAATTTGCAGCGATTTTAGCCTTTTGAGGCTTTCTTCATGGTGTAATACTTATTTTGAGCATTAATAAAAGAGGGAAAAGCCTATTTGGAGGCTTTTGGACCCAGCAGAGGTAGCCCAAGAGAGGGGTGAACTGCTTAAACAAATGCTTACTATTATGCTGTGCATTTTTGCTGCTATTTTCTAGAGTTTACTACATTAAATAGTAATTTTTAATAATTCCACTTTTCACAATGAGACTTATACAGTGATCAAAACTCATTTGTTTCACTTCAAACCACATTACTTCCATTGCAAAATACTTGAACTTGCTTATTCACACATAAAATTTGGTTAATGAATACTTTGCAAACATAAACAAATACTTTAATTGCCAAATCGATTTAGTGTTAACTTCATATTTCTTTAGGCAGAGCTAGTAAGAGGGCCAGAAGCTTCTGGTTTCATCATTTCTAGTAAAGGTGAAATAACCAATAAAAGCCCCTACTGTCTATCTCTGTATAAGAAATATTTTGTTCACACATTTTTAGATCATCACCCATCCCAGAACTCCTCTGGCTCAAGCGCGCTTAACTGTGGAGTTTTCCCCACAATCAAGCCCACTTAGCTTGCTACCCCATTTGCAAAACCTTAGCAACTATTGTGCCTCATGAACCATTCAAGAAGAGATCCCTTTACTCTTAGTATTTTAAGTATGAGGGGTTTCCATGGTGCATTATATTAGATATCATTTTTTGGGATTCAATTGCATTAATTTAGTCATTCATCTATGACCATTTCCATGAGAGGTAGTCATAGCTGACTAATTTCTCATGATTTTTGAATAGTCCACTTAGCACTCATTGCATCGAGTGATGCTCACAAGGGTGAAGAAGTGGGATTGAAACTAGTGGAATTAATCACATAGCGTCAATCATCACTTCCGGCTTTCGCACCCGCAACTGTAGACTTCCCGGAGGTCACCCATCCTGCCGTTCAAGCGCGCTTAACTGTGGAGTTTTCCCCACAATCAAGCCCACTTAGCTTGCTACCCCATTTGCAAAACCTTAGCAACTATTGTGCCTCATGAACCATTCAAGAAGAGATCCCTTTACTCTTAGTATTTTAAATATGAGGGGTTTTCCGTAGTGCAGTTATCATATGAATATTGTTATAACATATATATGTGTCGACTTTTGATGAATAATGAATTTAAAAAAACCACAATAATTATGATATGATATAACAAAGTACTCTAAACATCACATTCAAATCCATTAATAAAAATTTAATTAATATGAATATTGTTATAATATGTGTCGACTTTTGATGAATAATGAATTTAAAACAATCACAATAATTGCACTGCCACAGGTCGATCTTCCTAAAAAATACAAAATGAAAACCGGTGCGCTTGTATTATTAAGCGCACCGGTGCGTTTATACTACCTATCGAGACCGCACAAATACCAAAACCAGTTAAAAATATCAAGGCGTTTGTCGGTGCGGTGCTCCAATGCGTTTATGTATCTATACGCGCCGGTGTTGTTTTACCGCCTATGAGCACTGCACGAATACCGGTACCAATTATAAATTGTGGTGCGTCTGTGTGATACTATGCACTGGGGCTTTTTTTCTGTCTATACGTACCAGTGCATTTGGATGACCAATAAGCACCACAAGAATACCGATACCAATTACAAATCGCGGTGCATTTGTGTGATAGTACGCACTGGGGCGTTTATGTGTCGATAAGCGCCGGTGCATTTGTATGAGATATTTGCACCGCACGAATACCGATACCAATTGTAAACCTCAGTGCATTTGTGTGATACGATGCACTGGGGCGTTTATATAAGCATACACACCAGCGCGTTTATACGACCTATGGGCACCGCTCAAATCCCAAGACTAATTAGAATGGCCCCATGCGTTGCATCATCAACACCAAGCCAGGTGCTGTTATTTTCCTTAACGGCCCAGTGCATTCTTTTTCGAATACCCCGGTGCGTTGTCTACCGATAAGCACTGGTGCGTTAAAACCTGATAAGAACACCGATGAAAAAACATCCGTAATAACCTCCGACCACCCATTTTTTTTTAGTTGTGTTGAATTTCCATTAAAAGCTCTGCCAAACCCTCCGTTACCGTTACCAGAAACGGATGTGGTAGCATATGTTTTTTTGACAATTTTGGCCAATTTTATAACACTAAAAACCTCCTTTATAACCTCTGCTAGAGGGTCTTTTCCTTGTAGTGTCTAAATTAGAACCTGACAAAGGGAAGCAAATTATTGATGCGGAGCCCAACGCCGCAGTTGCCACCACGAAGATCTAGAAGGAGGAACCGAAAGATACAGAGGAGGAGGAACGCATATTCCATTCCTAGATGTGGGTAAAGGGTTCTTTGATGTAGTTCATTGTCGACATCTGGAAGCAAAAGAGCCTCATTTCAGCAGAGGTCGTGAAGCGGTTGGGCTTGCCGACCACAACACACCCATAGTCGTACACCATCGGGTGGCTTCACCAAGGATGGGATCTCAGCGTCAACCAACAATGTCGCCTTCCCTACAACTTCAAGCCCTTCACGGATGAGGTATTATGTGGAATTTCCCCTCTTGATGTTTGTGATGTATTATTAGGCCAATCATACTTGTTGAAGTGACATGTTGTATATGAGTCCCAGCCTCGAGATGCTATTGTTACTTCAGGAAATAAGTTGTACAGGATACTAGAGGTAGCACCGCCTACCGCCATATCTTTGGTTACTGCAAAACAATGCAATAAGCTCATTTCCAAAACCGGGAAATTTGTTTTCTTGATGATCTGCCCTTAGGGCAAGAAGAATATTGTGGCCACAACCTCCAGACAGGGCTCCTCTGCACGACAACAACAAATGGACAAGGTCGTGGAGGAGTACGGGGACATCTTCACCTCACCCGCAGGGGTGCCTCTGCACTGTTAAGTCAAGCACCCCATAGATCTGACCCTAGGTGCATTGCTGCCCAATGGATCAATCTATCGACACTATGTTCTAGAGAATGATGAAATCAAGAGGCAGATTCAAGAGCTGCTACAGAAAGGTCACATTTGACCTAGTTCATCACCCTGTGGGAGCCCGATCATGTTGGTGCAGAAGAAGGATGGGACTTGGAGACTCTATATTAACTATCGGGCGTTAAACAAGATCACTGTCTGGAATAGGTACCAGATCCCATAGATTGATGACCTTATGGACCAACTCAAAAGGAGAAAATATTTCATCAAGATCAAATTAAGTCCGGTATCACTAGGTACCAATCGAACCCTCCAATGTGTGGAAGATTGCCTTCAAAGCCAAGGAGGGCATGTTCGACTGGTTGATCATGCCTTTCGGGTTGATGAATGCTCCTGTAACCTTCATGAGACTGATGAATGACGTCTTGCGCCCATTCACCAACTCATTTGTAGTAGTATACTTGGATGACATCCTGATATTTAGCCAGACTTGGGAAGAGCACCTCCACCACATCTGACAAGTCCTCCAAACACTGCGGCAACACAAGTTGTGTGCCAATTTGGAGAAGTGCAGTTTTTGCATGACCCAGGTTCAGTATATAGGATACATTATTGATGAGCGGGGGTGGATGTGGATCCATCCAAGATCCAAGTCATTCAGGATTGGCCAACCCCAACCACTCTAACAGGGCTCTGCAACTTTTTGGCTCTTGCTAATTTCTACCGCAGGTTCGTGTTGGGATTCTCTCATATCACTTGGCCCTTGAGTCAAGTCACCAAGGGAGGAGTGAAAGAAAAATTATTTTAGTCTGAATCTCAACGAAAAGCATTTGTAGAGTTGAAACATCATCTTTTCTCTCCCTAGTGCTTGTTGATCAGTGGTTGTCATTGATATCAACCCAAGCAGCACCAGGGGCTACCTCGATATTGCATGGGAATTTTGACCTACCAAATTACTATATTCCGAGTCAAGAATATTATTTATGGTTTATACTAGTCGAGATGTTTTTGTTGATATATAGAATGCCACGCAATTCTTCACGGTTTGAGAGATATTCATGTTTGAAGTTACTAACCCCAGTTAGTGGACTAAAACCCCATGGAGTTGTGGTATGAAACTAATAATTGGTTGTGGTCATTGAAAAGTCAATAATTAATAAATTTTAATCTCCTAAAATCCCTCCCACATTCACTTTTTGAAGACCCTCTCACCCTAAGAATTCATATAAATTGTGATCCTCATATCCTCCTCATGTGGGGATTTCGCTACTTGAAACAGGTCATCGTGGAATTTTCACTATAGATTTTTTTTTTTCTATAAATATTTAGAAGCTGAAATTTTTATGAGGCGAAGCCGAAATCCT
Source organism: Pinus albicaulis (assembly GCA_034641835.2). Taxonomy (NCBI): domain Eukaryota; kingdom Viridiplantae; phylum Streptophyta; class Pinopsida; order Pinales; family Pinaceae; genus Pinus; species Pinus albicaulis. The sequence continues at coordinate 749,745,816 of CM076575.1, read as the reverse complement.
AAAGAAGCTCGTGTAAAAATTTCAGATCATGGTGCGCAATATTTTCGGAGATATGATCTGTGGAAGTTAGGGTTTGTGTAGACGCTTGAACTTCATCTAAAAGAGGTGACCTTGGGAAAATCATCGTAACTCTCTCTCTCTCTCTCTCTCTCTCTCTGAGTATCAGATTGGAATTATGTAAAAATTAGTGGATAGTGCACGAACTATAGTTTTTTGTGTGTCAATTTCATAGCTGAATGAGGAAACGGTGACATGTGGCACGCCATACAAGTTCTCTCTACTGAACCAGTCCATAATTAGGTCATTGTGAGATAATGGGCATAACTTTGACTTGAAGTATCCAAATTGGGTCAAACTTGTGGCATTGGAAATAAGACTCAGAGGACTACTATAGGACCGAAAATCACATATTGGGGATCTGAAATAATAGAGATACACCAGATTCAATATCGAGCTCCTGGAAGGCAAGAAAAAGATAGATCGTGTGTTGTCAAGGGCTGCAAAGGACCAGACTTTTTAGGGCAACAAAGCAAAGCAAGGTGCAACCGAGGTAAGCTCTAGATAAGTATATTCTGTATATGCATATTCATCTCTTAATTGCATTAGGTTATTTGTATTCTATTTTATTTTATTTTTTTAGCACTGACATATGCTCTGCAGGATGAGGTAAGTTTTGCTATTATCATGTCATGGGTATTTCCTTGAAGACTTTTTGCAGGTATTATATATTAATCAAGATAAGACTCAAAGCATGATCTAATGTTCTAAAGAGTGAAAGGGTAGCATGACAAGAGCAACAGCTGCTCTGAAAGGACTGTGTTAGTTTGTTGTGCTAAGTGTCCTTTCAGTTATAAAACATGTACATTTTTGTCTCCATTTGTTTGCTTAAGGAATGAGGAATTTAACCATGAAACATAGATGAAATTGTGAATTTTAAGCATGTAAATAAGCCTAAATAACACTAAAAACAATGTATAATAGAGAAATAAAACAACACATAAGATTTACATAGCATGCATGATGAAGCAGTTCACCCCTCATAGGCTACATCTGTTGGTCCAGCTCTCAATGGCATGTCCATATTTCATTATGCTGAAAATTTGCAAATACATGTGTTTACAAGCCTCCAATGGTTGTTTTCTCTGCACCAATGGCTCCAAAATGCTCGAATTAGTCTAGTTAGACTCTTGTTTCACCTAAATTGGTCAAAAATTGACCTGGCTAAGCTTTTGCCCAATGTCCCCTACAAAACCTCCACTCAATTTTGGAGGAGTGCACTTGTCCGCAGTTAAAATTGGCTAAAATTCTGAAAATGGAGGGGCACTAAACATCCCGCTAGCAGAAACCTTGACATTTAATGTTTGTAGTTAAGGGGGAGGGGGTGGCCACATGCCAACAACCGCAATCCTCGCAGCTATGCTAACCGCCAAGCAGAACTCTGCTTGAAACTAGAGTTCGCTCCTTTAAACTTGGAGTTTAACCCGTGTTACAACAAACCACGTGGAGAATTGCAATTGCATGTGATAAGGTTTGTATTTAATGTTTTAACTCGCCGTGGGTTATGGTTACAAAGCCGTTGGATTAAAATTATATGCCACGGTTATCAACTGACATGTGAACAATACAACGAGGCCACCAGCGGTCCCCCCCGCCCCCCCAATGTGAAAAGTTAACAACCTTAAATATATGTGGAGCACTTATAGGGTAAGCAACATGTGATAACAGAGATGGTGGAAGACCTTGCGAGCGTGTCGTAGGTCACGGGGTCGAACCCCCCAGACCCCAACCAAATTTTACTGAACTGTACAGGGGACACGTGGCCAACCTTGAACGTGGTAGCCTCAAGGCTGGCCACGTGTCACCCAACCATTGGAAAATAAAAATCAAATGTACAACGACCTAGAAGGCACCACGTGGCGAAACATCATTAGACTAGAGAAAAAAAAAATATTCCCAAAATTTTCCACTTTTGCTGACTGTACACCTGCATGCTGACTGGGCATCCCAGTCAAACCTGTTGCAATTTTAAGTGTTTAAGAAATCGATCAGAACGTGAGATAACCCTCATATGACATCGGTTTTTTCGAACCATTTGCGGCACCGGAATCAGAATGACGAGATCTACTCGGTCGCTTAGGTTCAGTACAATTTTGAGCACTTTCAATTTTGAGCAAAATTCATGAACTCCTAATCACACCTCCCCATTGGGAAGCTTTTGGACCCCAAAATACTTTGATTTACCTATTCAGTAGATGAGGGTACAACTCCCTCACCTTTCCAACTTCCATCCACTTTACCTTTCTTGGCTTACTGCCTCTGAGCCCAACTCGAAGGTAGTCAACACTTCCCCTCTTGGATGCTCTTGTCCTCCTGTCAAGAATGGCATCGTCCATGAGCTCATCCAGAAATTATGGCGAGAAATATTCAATAGAAGGCAACTGAACATCACTTCCTTGATAATTGATCAAAGGTGGCTCATAAAAACATAAGTTTTCAACATTAACAACTGAATACATTTGCATATATGAAGGCAAGTCAAGTTGAAATGCATTGTTACCAACTTGCTTGATGATCTTGAATGGACCATAGCGAATGGGCTTGAGCTTTTTACCTTCTCCTTGCATCATTTCTTTTCTTATGTGCAACCATACCTCATCTCCTTATTGAAACTTGTGATCAACTCTATGTTTGTCATGCCTATTTTGTATTATCTTTGACTCTTCTCAAGTTGTTCTTGAACTTGTTGATGAATAATCTAAATTTTCTCAATGAACTTTCGAGCCTCGTCAATATCACTATGCCCATCAATTACAAAATCATTCTCAAAGATTAAGTCTAATGGCGATTTCGACAAATACCCAAAGCATGCTTCAAAAGGTGAAGTATTTGCAGAAGAGTTCTTTGCTCAGTTTTAAGCGTGCTGAATGTAATGCAGTTGTTCATCCCACAAATTGGGATGTTTGTTGCAATATCCCCTCAATAGATGCACAACAGTTCTATTCACCACCTCGTTTTGGACATCAGTTTGCGTATGAAAAGCAGTACTCTTTTTCAACTTTGTGTCCATCATCTTCCAACTATTAGACCAAAAATTCCCAATGAACTTGGAATCCTTGTCACTAACAATAGAAGTTGGCAATCCATAATGAACCCATACACATTGAAAATAAATTTTAGCAGTTTGTTCCACAGTAATGGTTTTCTTACATGGCATAAGTATACACATTTTACTGAATCTATCCACAACTACATAAATATAATCATGTTGTTTTCTTGACATAGGTAGACCTCCAACAAAGTCCATGGAGACACTCTCCCATGACCTTGATGGTACCGGTAATGGCATGTACAACCCAAGCTTCCTATTGTTAGGCTTGCTTGTTGCACACATAGAACAACCTCTTATAAAACGTGACACACTATCTATCATGTGAGGGCAATAGCAATACCTATGTAAATGCGTTGTTGTTTTGCTTACCCCAAAGTGTCCAGAAATAAGAGACGAATTAGCCTCTCTCATAGCACTTAGCCTCTCTCCTTGTGGTATACACAACTTGCCCAAATGAAACAACAAATTGTTATGCATGTGATAATCACTTTCCTCAACTTGATTCCCTCTACTCAAACTAGCATACACATCTTGAAAATCAACATCATGTGCATATTGTTCTATGTAACTCTCAGGTACAATAGAATCATTTTTAAGTAAAGTAGAAGCACTTATGATTGGCCTTGAAGCATATCAACAAATTTATTTAAAATACCTTTCTTGTACCTTATAACCAAGTGAAACTGTTGAAGAAAACCATCCACCTGAAATGTCATGATTGCTGCAATTTTGTTTGCGACTGCAAGTACTGTAATGGTTGGTGATCGGTATGTATAATCGTCTCTTTACCCATCAAGTAGTGTTTCCACTTCTTGACGCTTTGTACCAACGCATACATCTCTTTGTCATATGTAGGATAATTAGTTATAGCACCATTGAATGTTTCATAATGAAAAGCGATAGGCTTACCATGCTGCAAAAGTACTGTGCCCATGGCATAATCACTAGCATCGGTTTGTATTTCGAATGACTGTCTCAAATTTGGTAATGCAAGGACTGGAGCTGAACTGATTTTGTATTTTAAAGCTTCAAAATCTTGTTTTGTTTGCCTCCCCATTGGAAGCCTTTCTTCACACTTGTCACTGCATGCATAGGAGCTGCTATGCCAGAAAATTTAGCAATAAACTTTCTCCAATATTGAGCTACGCATAAGAAGCTTCTTACCTCGGTTACTGTTTTGGGAGTGGGCCGATTCAAAATGACTTCCACTTTAGAATGATTAATTCTCAACTCGCCTCCTCCTACAATGTGTCCCAAATACACCAAAGAATTTTTTCCGAACTCACACTTTGACATCTTAAGAAACAATTTTTCTTTCTTCAAAACAACAAGCACCCTATTTACATGCAAGACATGTTCTTCTCTTGTTTTGTTGAAAATAAGAATATAATCTAAATACACAATCACAAAGTCATCAAGAAATGAACACAAAACATTATCCATAACACGCATGAAAGTTGTCGGTGCATTACACAAACCAAATGGCATAACCAACCACTCAAAGAATCCTTGTTTGGTTTTGAATGCGGTCTTCCACATATCACTTTCTGCAATTATTACTTGATGATATCCACTTCGTAAATCTAACTTAGTGAAAAAAATTGCTTCTTTCAGCTGATCAAACAAATTATCTATCCTTGGGAGTGGGTATCGATTCTTTACCGTTATCTTGTTCAAAGCTCTGAAGTCTACACGCATGCGCCAAGTCCCATCTTTCTTCGGAATCAAGAATATGGGTGAATCACATAGCAAAGTGCTTGGCCTTATGAGTCCCTTTTCCAACATGTCAATGATTTGCCTCTTTATTTCAACATTCTCCGTTATCGACATGCGATACATTCCGATGTCTGGAAGAGGACAATATTGTTGTAACTGAATCTCATGTTGAATCTCCCTTTTTGGAGTCAATATTGATGGCTCCTGAAACATCTCATGATGTGCATAAACTACATCATATAATTCTAATTTAAACTTAGGAACAAAATCCTCAAATGATTCATGATTAACATCAACTTTAGGCTTAATCATTAGAAGAACAAAATTCTTAATTGAATTCACCAGCCTTTTTACCTGTCCAGCATTTACCATAGTAATATTTGTCTTCTTGCAACGTGATCTAACAATGTACTCCTTGCCATCTTTGAATAAATGGTATTTGTTCTCATGGCGATGGAATATCGCTTTCCTGTCATACAAGTAAGGACTGCCCAACACAATACCTGTAATATCAAGCGAAACCACATCTAATTCAACTGTGTCAACAAAATGTGCAGTTATTGCAAATCGCAATATGCACTTCTTTGAAACCTGTAAATTTGCATCCTTACAAATCCAACCAAGTGGATATGGTTTTGGATGTGGAATGGTCTCAAGATTAATTTTATTGACCAAGTCTTCAAAGATTAAGTTTGCTTGTGACCCACTGTCAAACAATGTGTCAATCTTGGTATGTTTGGATATGACCCTCACATGAAACAGTTCAATTCTCTCTTCTTCATTTGGAGCTTGTATGTGACAGTTCGATGTACTAGTACTGGGTTTAATTTCAATTTCTTTCCCCTTCATGTTCTTCAATCCCATGGCTGTAATTTTAGATTCATCACCTGAATCCTCTCCTAAATCATGTTGAGTTGTAGTTGTAGTTTTTTGTTTCCCTTTGTTGTTTTGATGTTTGGGCCTCTTTTCAGGATGTAATTTCCAACAATGATTTTCATCATGGCCTTCTCTTGAACAATGTTCACAAACCACTTTTTCTCCCTCTTTCTTGACAAATGAATTCTTTTTGCCCTTACCTTTTGAGGTCTTCTCTTTGTTTTTCCCCTTAAAGGGTTTCTTCCTACCCTCATCAGTAATGTTTTTCCTTCTAGCTTCTAGATGCGTGGCCTGAACACAAACTTCATCTAGAATTGTAGGGTTAAACACGAGGATAGTATGTTTTAGGTAGCTATGTAAGCCTCCTATGTACTTGAGAAAGGTATCTTGGCTCTGCATATCTACCCCTAATAAGAGAGCTCTTCTCATAAATTATTGGGTGTATTCTTGCACATTCTGTCCTTTCAATTTCTAAAATTTTTCCAGTTCATTATGGCTTTCTGCATATGAGCTAATGGATAAAATTGTTGTTTTATTGCAGTAATGAAATCAGTCCATGATAGGATAATATTACCATGCTTTTTTATCTCCTCCTTTATCTTGGCTTCCCACCAAACAAGTGTTGCACCTTCCATTATCAATGAAGCTAGTTGGATTTTGGTATCATCATCATGAAGGTTCTGAATTCTCAAATAGACCTCCAATTGCCTAATCCAATTATCAAGCTTTTCTGCATTAACTTCAGCATTAAACATTAACAATTCAAACTTAACATCAAGTTTTAGAAAATGACTTTTACCAATGTTCTTTGACTTGTGTGGCTAATGTACTGAAGATGAAGTAGAGGATGATGATGATGAGGGTGAGGATGGTGACTTTCCACTGCCTCCATTTCCTCCATTGCCCTTCTTTGATTTATCTTCATCATTTTGACCTCCTGATGATCCCTGTCCTTCCTTGTGAATTTTGGATCCTTATCCTTCTAGACTGTCATTCCTTTCTTGATAAAGGATTCTCACCATCTCAATAATGTCAAGGAATGCTTTCCTGAACACTCTTTCTTCTTCTTTGGAATCCACCTCATCATGGATTGTCCCTTCTCCTGGAGGCATGCTTAATACTTCTTTTGCTTCTTTTGGAGGTGAACTAGGTGGTGGAGACTGTGGCAATCTTGCCCTCATTTTCTATGGCTCACTTTGAGACCCTCTTTCTTCCACCAATTTGCCTTCTCCTCTCTTAAGCTTGAGCCTAGTAAGCATGTGAAAACTTGCAAACAGTTAAACAAATATTTGCACACAAAAACACCAGAGAATAAACTCTAGCTCTTATACTAACCTGATCTGAAAGGACTGTATTAGTTTTCTATGCTAAGGTGCAGAACATCAAAAAGAAATTCACCAAATGAAGTCTTCACCTGGGCAGCACTGCAAATAGTCATTGTAAAGGTATCATTGTACTGAGTCATTGTAAAAGCATCATTGTAAAATTTGTACGAGTGTTTATCTGCCAATAATTGAAGAGGCAGTGTTGGGAGGTCTAGGATAATCATTAGGTATTTGTGTCATAGTAGGGGTTATGTTCTAGTGTGTCTTCTTCTTCTACATCATTCTATATCATTGTAAAGTGGACCATTTTCCCTAGTACGAGAGTCCATTCTTCTTTTGTTCTTCTATAGGGTGGTAGGGTGGTGCTAGGTTGGTGCATGAAGTCACCAACAGGTTCAAGCCTATGAAAATTTCAGGGTGGTAGGGTGGTGCTAGGGTGAGTTGTAGCTCATTGGCTCTTGGGGCATCCGTTCAGTTGACTACGGAAGAATCTCGGGCGTTGGAGCGCCCATCCAGTGGGAGCTCGAGAAGAATGCTTTTCTAGATTCTAGGAAGATGGAGCTTTCTTTTCAATTGGAGTTTGATATTAAATAATTATTAGAAAAGCATTTAGGTGGTTTTTTTCCTGGAGGGGGTTTCCACCTTAAAAAATGTGTGCATTTGTGTTCCTTTTTGTTTACTGCTATAATTGTACAAACACTGATAATAATTGAAGATTAACTAATGTTATGAAAGATTAATAATAATACTAATTGAAAGGAATATTGATTCACTCCCCCTCTCAGTATTTCCAACAATGCTCACATTACCAGACTTGCAACAACCATTTGAGATCGAGACATATGCCTCTGACTATGCTATTGGGGTAGTTCTTACTCAACAAGGGCATCCAGTGGCATGTCACAGTGAGACATTGTCCGACACAGTCTGGAAGTATCCCACTTATGACAAAGAGATGTATTCCATTGTGTAGGCTTTCCGACAATGGAAGCATTACATTTTGGGGAAGGAAACATTCATCCTCACATACCGCTGACCCCTGTAGTTCATATAGACAAAAGGGAAGTTGCAGAACGATCGCCATCAGAAGTGGTACACATATCTGCAACAGTTTCATTTGAACATCAAGTACAAGAAGGGAAACACCAATAATGTAGCATACTACCTCAGTTGACCACCGATCATGGTGCTAACCACGGTGCACAATTATTGTGGGCACGAGACTTCTGATTGACCGCTTCTCTACAAGAGCGATCCAGGATTCGGCCACACATACAAGATACTCTTGGAGGGTAACCAAGTTCCAAATTTTCACCTCCAGGATGAACTGTTATGTCACCTGAGACACCTTTGTGTTCCTTCAAGCGAGCATGCCAAGCTGATTTAGGAAGTGCACTACGGTTGAGTTGTTGGGCATTTCAGGGTAGAGAAAACAGTGGCAGTACTGTAGAAGTATTTCTATTGGCCAAACCTTCGACATGATTTCCGGAAATACATTAGATCCTGCATTGCCTGCGCCATTTCCAAACCGACCATCAAGAAGCAAGGCCTCTATACTCTAATGCCTACCCCTAGTCGACCTTGGGAATCCATCTCCATGGATTAAATGTCGGGCCTTCCTTCTACTAAGCATGGCAATGACTATGTTTTCATGGTCGTCGAGATATTCTTGAAGATGGCCATTATGGTGGCCTGCAAGAAGAATATCACAGCAGAAGCCACTGCTAAACTCTTCTTTGAATGAGTGTGGGTACACTTTGGGATCCCAAATTCTATCACTCAGATCAGGATATCAGGTTCCTCAGTACATTTTGGTCCAGCCTTTGGTCAATTTTGGACACCAAGCTCACCAATTCCACAACTTTCCATCCCCAAACTGATGGCTAGATAGAGGTCGTCAATATGATGATCGTACACATTCTACGCATGTACAACTCAAAGAATCCATGAACATGGGATGAGAGCTTCCCCTATGTACATCACAACTATAACCAGACCCTTCACAACTCAACCGACCACAACCCCTTTCAGGTGGGTTTGGGATTACATCTGTTGTGTCCCATTGACGTAGTCATGCCATTTGCAGCTACTCAAGCTGATTCAACTCATGTCCAATCTGAAGCTGACAAGGTGAAAAGCTTAATTGAGCACATTCAACACATCCACCAATAGGTTCATGAAATATTGGATAGAGCTAATGCTAAGTAGAAGCAGTGACATGATCAACATCGGGTGCCACACGACTTCCAGGTGGGCAACAAAGTGTGGCTACATTTGCAGAAGGAGCACCTCACTGGACGCCACCGCAAGCTTCGCCTACTTCGATATGGGCCATACAACATCACCAACGCTGTAAGGGACAATGCCTTCAAGCTCAACATTCTACCATTCCTTGTTTTGCACCCAATGGTCAATGTGGATCGCCTTCAGCCCTACTTTCCACCTCCACCAGACACATCCGACATGGCACAACAACTCACACCAACATAGTTAAACCCGAACGGCATGGAATAAGCCACAACTGATTGGATTATGGACACACAGATAAAGGACACCCGAAAACAGAGGATCCAGCTATATCGAGTTGTCAAAGTAGGCCAACTCTTTCACGAGGGAAAGTGGCTCACTAGGGACCAAGTTCAACAAAAGTTTCCTCATTTCATGGAGGAACTCAACGCAATGGGGACCATTGCTTCCTAAGGGGGGAGGAATGATCCGGGTGGATATTGGTGGCCACCCGCCTATTCCACTTGGACTCACACCATTTTTTCTTTGAGTTTTTTCAGTTTCCTTAATTGTAGCACAATTTACTATTTTTGGCAGTTTTTCGAGTCCTAAACTTCCGGAGCCGTTTTGAGGCGCTAAACAACATTTTTTGGGGAAACCACCTCTAATGATATTGAGTGAGAGACTCGTTGTCAGCAGTTGTATTCCCCAGATAGATCTTTCTAACGATGTATCATGTGTGCCAAACAGAGATAGTATGCCTAAGTTACGACCCCGGGAAATTGTTGTACCTATTTACCCTGACTGGGACCATAGTTTGGTGTTTCATCTCCTAGGGTTAGGTTTTTGGATGTTTAGGTTTTTCCATTGTTTCTCAATAATAAATAGGCCTTCGATCCTCATTGTAACATAGTTTAGAGGCATGTAGCCACCACATCTCTTCTCAGAGAAAATTACCAGTGCCCTAGCTAGTTTATTTCCATTCTCTCCATAAGCATATTTCAGCTATGAGATATTAATGAAATGAAGTCTTATTTCTGTTGCATCTCCGGGTTTATGTGTATTTCAGTATTTTATTGCGTTCTTGCATAAGTCCGGATCATCCCTAGAGAATTGTATTCTCACCCAAGACAATTTTTCTCACAGAGGTTTCATGGGTCCTAATGATTGCATCCTTTGCTTGAGAGGGCTTGAATCGGTATCTCACTTGTTCTCTGGTTTTTCCTTCTGTAAAAATCTCTAAAATGATGTTTTATCCTCCCTCTACATTCAAGTTGACGGTTCATATTCTTCTTTTGAGTCATGTCTCCATGGCTGGGATTCTAAGATGGGAATTTTCAAATCTCTCCATATGTTCATAACTTGGGGAATATGGAAGGTATGCAACAAGTTTCTATTTTAAAATGGTCTCATTTTCCAGCCTGTCATTACAGCTTAAATCCTTGGTGTTTTAAAAGACTTCTTTAGGCCACATAAATTAAAATCATGCCAGAATTTTTGTTTTCTTATGAGCTCATAGTCCTATAATGTTGGTTTTTTTATGCCGCAGCTCAAGATGGGAGGTGCGGGGGAGGTGCTCACTAATATGCCAAGGGGCTCTCTCCTTCAATATTTGGATGAATCTAGGGAATGACACAAACACCAAAGTATGAATTGTTGCATGTCGGATCTTACTGTTTTTTTCCTCTCATTTGAACATTGACAATATGTGGATTTACAGGGATTCAAAGTGCATCAATGACTATATATGAGGGAGGCTTTAAATTTGCAATATTGGCAAGACATGATCATAAAATTAAAAGAAAAATTCATTTTACTTTCCTTCCAACATGCTCATTGGGAATGGAAAAATCATGTAGATATTCTATCGAAGAATTCCATATTTGCAGAATAATGTTTCATCTTTTTTGAAAAAATATAGGGCAATTCATTATTGAACCTTGGGAGGATTCAACTATCCACAGGTTAGGAATTTCTAATGTTTTAATTTATTCCATCTAATGGTATAGTTTTGGGAATTTTGCTTGATTCCCTTAAGCTCTACGAGGCAATATTCGAGCCTCCAACGTTCTATTTTCCTCTACAATAGCACTATTTATGTGTTTTCATGCAACCATATATTTTGGTGATCACAATTTTTTCTTATAAGATGTCCATATGTCCTTTTTTGTATAAAAAATGATGATAGTTCTTTGTATGAACAATCTCATCTATGTCTATCTTTTTTATGGTATTGTTGTCTTAAAAAGTGACATATAATGTAATTGCTCAGCATTCTGGCCATGTACTTTTTTTTTCTAATGAAATTAGACGATATTTCATTTCTAGGAAAATCAACAACATGTGTTATCTTATATAGTTTTTATTAAACACATTACAACCTAGAGGTAGTTTATTCTTAGATTAATTCATATGATATAATATTATGTAAGTAGATGTGTTGTGATGTGTTATTGGGCCAAAAGGTGCTCTAGAGTCAATATGGAGAATATGTTGTAGCGCTTAAAATAAATGTAAACATTTAAATGACGACTCGATATGGGATATATGTTCTAGTGTTCGTAAAATGAACCATGAAATAAAAAAATAAGAATAATATAACATAATGTAAAAGCAATAAAAAATATAAAATTAATGAATCGATTCAATTCAATTTGTTATATTGTAATTTTGTATTTATTATTAAAATTACAAAACAATTAATTATGTTAAAAAGTGTGCATGAGCTTTGCAAGGTTGGCGAGGTATGCCTATTGAGTCTAAGAATTTTCCTTAAAAAGACATCCACTTTCACCATCATGCCCATTATATCACCTCCATTTCACCACCATGTCACTACATTCATCTCACTTTCATCATCTTTTGGGTTACCCTTGTGTTTTCCAAGCATTATTAATTTTTAGTGTTTTTAAGTGAATTTGTGATCAAAAGTTAGGAAATAATATGCATATGCTTATACCTTAAAAGTGGAACAGTTTTATGACATGTGTAGGTTCATTGGAAGCTTCCAAGGCCTTGTTATGTGGCTCCCAAAGATCAAATTCGAAATTATCTTCATGATATGAAGGAGATTTAAAGGATGAATACATGGCCTATGATTATCAAATTGGTTGAGAATGTTATGGATCAAAGGAGAAGAAGAAGGATCCTCATTAATGAGGAGGTTGATTGGGAATTTGTATAAACAGGAGAGCCTTCTCCTTTCAAAGGCATGTGGAAAGTTGGAGAGATACTTAGGTGTGAAGTTAAGATTACTTATGTTTTGAATAAAATTCTGATTTGGCAGCATGCTCATGAGTGATGTTCACCTTGTTTTGGTAATGCTTGCATTGGAAGCCTCTCGACTTGCCATCTCTCATGATTTTGGATTGGCCACCTACAATGTGTGAGATTTATTTGCTTTCATAGGTTAAAATTTATTGCTTTTATATATTAAGAATTATTGCTTTTATAGATTAAGTTTTATTGCTTTCATTTTTTAATTTTTTTTTGTTAGGTTAGTTTTTAATTTCATTTGACTGTGTAATCTTCTGCTCGCTAAGTCATTTCAAGAAAGTGGCTCTATCATTTTCCAATTGGATCAGATTTGGTCATTCGGTCATACAACAATCGTAGATTAGAATTCAATTATGCAAGTAGATAAAATTTTAATTCTTGAATGTAGGATAGATTTTCAAGTTAATGTAGGAATGGTGTGATTAGGTTAGTTTTTTGTTTTCATAAACTAATCCCTAGCATATATTGTGCATGTATGTCTCACATGTCCTACGGATCCCGGATTGATAATTTATGTTAGTAATATAATACAAATTATTGTACTCAACATTTTGGCATCGTTGCCGAGGAAGCGTACATAGGGATTAACTTTTGATTTCAAATTCCTTTTTGTTCAAAATTTTTGTTGCACTTCAAGTTTTTAAATTAGAATTCCATTTCGTTTTTCAATTTCATTTTTACTTTTAAATTCATGGAATTTTTCAAACTAAGCTTTTGTGTAATTTTATTTTATTATTTTATTTATTTTATTTTTAGGCATTTTTCATTCAAGTTTATTTGCATTTGCATATAGTAGATATAGAAATAAAATAAAAAACCCCTATTCACTAAAAAATAAAAACAAAAAACACAACAAAGATCCAATTGCAACAACAAATTTTCATGATCATATCCAAGAATTCATGAGGATTTAATTTTCAAACTTGGATATGAGTTTACTCATCGTAAATGGATGCATTGGAAATTCTCTTATACTTAAGTGAATGTTCCATTTCTTTAGCAGAATAGGACTAACAAATAAAAATAAGTTTTTGTAATTTTTAGGATAAATTTGCAATTTTGTGGTGTAGTAAGAGCCACCCATTTACTAACCCTTGGGCACGAAAAATTGCAATAAACTATTGTGAACAAGGAACACAAGTGAAGATCACGAGCAATAATTTCAGGTATGAGATGGATTCTTTTCAGTTTATTTTCTGAGTCCAAATAAAAAATAAAAAATAAAAATAAAAATAAGATAAAAATAAAAATAAAAATAAATAAATAAATAAATCGATTAATGAAATCTTGAGTATGCTCTCCTCCTGCGCTTTGTGTGACCTGGAGGATCAGAAAAAAGAATTTTTATGCTAGTAAATAAAAATAAATTTAATAAAACTTATATTTAACTACAAAATTCATGCAATTCTGCAGCTAAATTTTGTTTTCATTATTTGATTTGATTTGATTTTTATTTTTCAATATATATATATATATATATATATATATTTTGGTCTCCAACTTTTAGTTAGATTTGTTCCAATTTTAATAGATTTTCTTTAAAAAAATACAAAAATAAAAATCTAAAAAAATTAAATAAATAATAAAAATGTTTTATTAATGGCTTGGATCGCTACAAGGATTATACAAAGTTGAAATTAGGTGTGCTGCTCTGTACCACTAATCAGTATGAAGATCGGCAAAAGGTGAAATAGCAGATCCTCTATTCTAAGATCCAAATCCAAATACATATGAAGATTGAGCGGTTAGAGATCAAGGTCGAGATCCAATCCCACTTGTGGCAAAGACAAAGCCAATTAGAGTTCAGTGATCAAGGTTGAGCTTTAATTCAATTAAAAGTGCAGTTTACTCTCCCATATATACCTATGTTACTTGTAACTGTTAATCATTAAAACCGAACGCCACTGGATTTTGAATGAATCCCATCCTTATAGAAATTCATTTTCATTTCCCACCATCCCATCAGTTGGAGGAAGAAGCATAACTAAAACATTCGCAACATCAATTTCAAGCTTGAGTGGCATCGGGAATGGCTAGACGAAGAAAATGAAGAAAATGATTTTATTCCCCGAGCATTTCCAGAAAATGCACCATTTCAGACACACATTTTTTAAATGCATTTTTTGATTGATTGACGACGAATCTGAAAAAAAAAAAGTGTAAGACATGGGTTTCTCTCAGAACGGGGTGAATTAAATAAATTGAGAGCAATTTCCTCAAATTCGTAACCATTCGAGAGAATTTATGGTTTCTTTGGAGCCTCATTTGTCAGGTTGCATGAGAAAAATTGTTTTCAATTTAATGTAATATTCCTTTAGTTACGGCCATGATCCGGTTTTCATGATCTGTAGGAGGTAGATCTACATCTAAGACTAATTAATAGGGATTAGTCCAATCAAATTGTTGATCTAGTAAAAGTTGTGAGAATGCAGTGCTGTAAGAGAGGATTCTAAATCTTTTTGACCCTGCAATTATGGGCAAAGTGTGGGAGAGTTCATTTGCGGCTCTTCCAGATATATTTGACCCTGTAATTCTGGGCAAAGTGTGGTGGAGTTCATCTGCGGTGGAAACATGATGGGTTGTTTGACACCCCCGAAATACAAAAGCATAACCCACGTTATCTTCGATATGGACATTTTATTACTCGATGCAGAAATTTTTTATATTGTTGTCTAGGAACACATTCTTCAAGATATGGGAAGCACTTTGATTGGTCTCTAAAGTCAAAAATTATTAGCATGAAAGCATCAGAAGCAACACAAGTATATGTAAAGGAGATCGGGCTTGAAGGAATTCTAACGCCTGAGGAGTTTCTTAGACAAAGAGAAGACGTGTTGCAGCACATGTTTTCAGAAACTAAGCTTATGCCAGGAGAGAGCGTTTAATACGACATATATATGAACATGGAGTACCTATGGCTCTGGTAACAAACTCTCATATGCGACATTATGAGTTGAAGACAACCAAACACAAAGATTTGTTCTCATCGATGCAGGGAAACCATCTCCTGACATCTTTCTTGCGGCAACAAATAAATTTGAGGAGCCTGTTCCCCAAGTAATGAAAGTGATGTGTCTGGAAAATGCTCCAATGGGTGTAGCTGCAGCTAAAAATACTAGCATGTCGGTAGTTATGGTTCCAAATCCCAACTTGGATAACAGTTTATGTCAAGGAGCAAACCAGAATGATGTTTTACTCTGTGGAAAGATATATATATATATATATATATATATATATATATATATATATATTTGGTTACGCTGTCTGAAATATTGTGCATTTTACTTGAATTTAGCTACCTAAATTGGGTCTAATTTTTGGAGAAAAGATTTTAAAACTCTAATTTGTTTCTAAAAAAAAAAAAATCGTAAGAATTTGCTCATTTTTCTAAAAGAATTACTATTTAATTTCAAGATTGGACTGATTATTTGTTCATAACAAAAATTTATAGTTGTGTATACTTGACTTTCTGTTCAGGATTTTAGCTACAGAAGCTGTGCACATTCTGCAGCTGGAAAATAATTTTGCAGCTGTTGCGCAATTCTGCAACTGAACATCAATCCTCAGCTGAGAAACCTCACCGTTTCACTCAAATTTCAAATCAGCCTAACTTTCTCATACGCCATTGGATTTCAAAGATTCAAGCATCATTGGAAAGATATCGACGAGATATACATAATGAGAAAGCTATCATTAGAGTTTGAATCAGTAAAGAATGAATAAATTGCTGAAAAGACACAACGTGTAGCTTGAGGCACTAGTTTCGTCACATGTATAAATTCTTTTGGTTTTCCTTCATGAACTTGTTTTATTAGTACCAATTCTCAATTTTTTGTGTAAATGTAATAACCAGAGAGATTGATCGCCTCTCTCTTTTGATAGTCTTACATTCCATTGCAGAAGAAGTACTAGTTTTTTTTGCAGGTTCTAGGAGGAAGGACATATGACCATAAGCGAACATTGTCTCTCTTAGAGACCACATTTCTTTTACAAGAAAATGATCAACAACAAAGAAAAAACATCAATGCATGAGCACATTCTAATGCAAATCAGATATAGCACTTGAAAGCCTTTCAGATGCCATTGTCTGCATTACATCCATGCTTTGTAAAACATTCACCTCATTTCCCTTCATATTTTCTATTCACATTCATTCACTTCCATCCACCCCTAACTCATGAATAAAACCAATCAACTCACTTAAATGTTGATTAACTCCTTTATCTTTTTCCTTTTCATGTTCATTTTCCTTTCCCAAATAAATCCTGATTCAAAGCAAACTGTATATCTATAATCCTTTCTAAATTTTAAAATCTGTTCAAAAAGTACCCTGAGACTTGCATGCCTTAATGGCAAGTTCTCTTGTCGACAAATAATGGAAATACATTAATGTCCCTTGTTTGACAGATCTTCTAGGTGAATCGACATCAACAAATTTATTCGTACCTAGCAATATGTGCTTAGGCATATTGACTCTCATTTTCATCAGTGGTGAGAGGTCTCATGTTGATTGGTGGCATACATTAATGGCCACTAATTCAACAATTTCCTACTATGTTCAACATCAACAAATTCATTCACATATATAAGAATTGTGCCAATGTGTGATAATGACATGAAGACTATAAGATCCATCATTATTCAGCATTTGTAGAAGATGTAGTAGATTCAACAAATTCAGTAGCAACAATAAAGACTCACTTTCACAACTTCATCCACCATTTGCACGACCAATGGAAGAAGCATCAGATCAGATTTTTGCAGCAGCTACATATGCACAGCTTATCCATTTCATAGGTAAGTGAAGGTATGCTCTTTTATAACTTTTTACCATGCAATTCCTTAAAATGCTAAAGTTATAATTTTTGGAAAAACACTCCACAATATTCCTTTTCTCACTTCATAAAATTGCAAAAACCAACAGTTGGGGAGAAGGGATATCACTCCATATATTTAAATCTTATTCCACATCACTTTCATATAACCAACATACAACTACTATTGCATTAAGATTCAAAAATATTATATGTTTTGCAAATCATCAAATTGATGAGCTTATTAGATGGCTTATTAAAAAGATAATTTCTCAATGTTTTCAAAATATTTGGATGCAACAAAGAATAAACAAAGTATTGTTACACCAAGAACCAATACTCATCAATTTTGGTTGTCACACAAGAACCAACCATAAAGATGAATGTTGCAATCCAATGTATTTCAAAGAAAATTTTGTTATCAAATGCTATGATAATGCAAAGTTAAAGGAGAATTAGTACAAGCCAAAGCTCATTCAAAATCAAGACAATTCAAAGATAAAATGAATCAATGTAATAGGTTGCATGAGGACATGCAACAACTTCAGTTGGGGGGTATGTTGGGTCTCAGAATTGTCCTTAAAAAGACATCCACTTTCACCATCATGTCCATTATATCACCTCCATTTCACTACCATGTCACTACATTCATCTCACTGATGTAGGAATAAAGAACACACAATTCCTACCAATCAATTCATTGTAGTCAAATGTATAAGGCCCAGGTTTATGCTCGAATGCCATTACAATTTCTGCTCCTATTTACACATATAACATCCAGGCTTATTGCTGTTGTATTTTTTTCTTTTTTTGTAATGCAAACTTCATTCCACAACCTTCGAACATAATTCGTTAAGGACTATGATTGTACATACAATAATATCCAAACAGTGTTTGCAAGTATGGATTCATTTTGTTTGTTTTTAAAACCAACTAAACTCAACGCAAGCATACGCTTGAGCCCACACTCATATAATTCAATACAGCTATGACCCCACAACGTAGCCAAACATCATGTAGATTCGATACAAATTCGAATTTGGTTTAAACCATTCAATTCAAAATCCGCCGTAAGCAAGGTTGCCTTCTGGCCATAAGCAAGGTTGCATTCTGCCTACGTGTATATATTATGACCTGTGCACTTATGGTATTAACATTTATTTCCACCATACATAATAAAATATAGCCCGACTCCACTCACGCCACTGTGGACTCGACATTCAACTCTGTATCGATGACAGAGTTTGTATCGATGGCAGAGTTTGCACAAGGTTGCTAATTTGCTCACCTCACGGTTTTATAAAACCATTTGTCAGCACTCCCACGCTGTGGTGTTTTGACAGCGTTTCATATTTGCATAACTGACCTTCGAACTATTTGGTGCTGCAACTGCATCGTCCCATGGCTCCACTATACTCATAGTCGCACTCTTTTCCCCAACGTAGGATGTATCTTCAACCCTGTGTCAATCTCCTGCACTCACGCATTCCAGCAATATATACAAGTATAATAAAATTGCAGAAATAAACTAATTCATAAGATCATTTCATTAGATATGAATAATCTACTGACCAAAGTTTCCCATAAAAATTTGGAATCTACATATCGACAAAAAAACTTTATGTTCCCTTACCATCCTCCAACTATTTATACTTGAGGAATAAAACTGCTTCTCCTAGAATAGATTTTCTCAATAAATTAATACCTTCCTATTTTTTAGGCTTATCCCTATGTTGGCTTTACATCCACGCAGGGAGAGAAGCCAATTGCTAAATTTATTCCATATTTATTTAATTTCAAAACAAACTAACAATGCTCCATAAATAAATAACAAATTTAATAAAATAATAAATTATACTATTCCTAAGTCTATTTTATTTTAAATTAGTCACAACATGTGACCAAGATGTCACATTGTTGGCTAGGTTCTCAATGCTCCTACATCAGACTCCTGGGAAGAAAATTGATCTTGTGGTACTTTGGAGTCGATCCCCAATCTCTGTAGTTCTGCTGTAGTCATCCAACTGGCGTCTTCCACTGGCTGTCCTTTCCACTTGACCAAATACTGATAATAAGTTTGGCTCCTAGTTTTCTTCGATACTCTCTTCTCTAAAATGGCTTCCACTTCCCTCTTTTCTGCTGTAGGCATCCGTTTTTCCCAATTTATTGCTGGGCTTCCTTCTTCTGTAGTGTCCCCTTGTGGTTTTTCGTCTGGTTCTCGGTATAGATATAGATCTGCAATATTGAATATAGGCGATATTCCGATTCCTGTTGGAAAATTAACTTCATATGCATTTGAAGAAAATTTCCTTACAATTTTACATGGCCCTATTTTCTTGAGTTTCAATTTATTATAAGTATTAACGGGAAATATTACTTTTCTTAAATACACCATAACTAAATCACCTACTTGAAATTCATTTTCTTGCCTTTTCATATCCGCTCTTTGCTTGTATTTTGTATTGCTTTCCTGCAACCTTCTTTTGACATCTTCTTGTAGTCGCTGCATCTGTTCTGCAAATTCTTCAGCCTTTGCGCTTCGTCCCTCTTGCTTTCCTAGGTCTCTGAGTTCATACACACCCCTTGGATGCATTCCAAAAACAATTTGGAACAGACTCATGCCAGTACTTCGATTCGGCGTGTCGTTATAAGAAAACTCAACCTAAGCAAGGGCTAAATCCCACTGTTTAGGATTTTTATACACTAGACTTCTCAATATGTTTCCCAGACTTCTATTCATGACCTCGGTCTGCCCATCCGTTTGAGGATGATATGCCGAACTGAAACTAAGGTTGGTACCTAGTTTCTTCCATAGAGTTCTCCAAAAATGTCCCACAAACTTGGTATCCCTATCAGACACAATGCTTACAGGAAATCCATGTAATCTTACAACTTCTGGAAAAAACAGATTACCAATATGTGTTGCATCACTTGTTTTATTGCATGCAATAAAATGAGCCATTTTTGAAAATCTATCCACTACAACGTAAATGGAATCATTTCCCCTTTGAGTTTTTGGTAAACCCAAAACAAAATCCATACTAACTGCATCCCATGGTCAGTTGGGTATTGGTAATGGCTGAAACAATCCTGTATTCTGACTTTTCCCCTTAGCATGCTGACAAATCCTGGATTTTTCCACAAACCGTTTAACCTCAGTTTGCATCTTCGGCCAGTAATAAAAAGTATTTACCTGAGCGAAAGTTTTGTCTTGTCCAAAATGTCCGGACAGTCCTCCACTGCGCTTCTCCCTAATTATGTTTTCCCTCATAGAACAATTAGGAATACATAACTTGTTACTTTTGAATAGTAATCCCCTTGGATTGAATAATCTAACCACTGGCTTCTTTTATGAACTGTTGGATTTTCTATTGCTACATAAATATCTTTAAACTCTGCATCATCTTTATACTTGTCAACCATTCCTTCAAATCCCACAACACCAACCTGCAATTCTTGCATAATCAAATTCACCCTACTTAAGGCATCAACAACTTTGTTCAATTTCCCACTCGTATGTTTGATTACAAAAGTGAAGCTTTGTAAATATTCTACCCATTTAGCATGTTTCTGATTCAATTTTGGTTGATTGTTTATAAACTGTAATGCGTGATTGTCAGAATATAACACAAGCTCCTTTGGCAATAAATAATGTCTCCACTTCTTTAAGGCTTGTACGACATAATAAAATTCTTTGTTATATGATGAATATTTCTGTTTAGCTTCATTTCGTTTTTCACTAAAGTATGCTATGGGTTTCTGTTCCTGGCTTAGAACTGCTCCAAATGAAATTCCACTAGCATTAGTTTCAACTTGAAAAACTTTCTCAAAATTTGGTAAAGCCAAGACTGGTTTCTCAGTAATCTTCCTCTTTAACAATTTAAAGTTTTGGTCTGCTTCTTTTGTCCATTTGAATGGCTGTTTAATTTCTCTGATTGTTTCAATGATGGGTGCACAAATTTGACTAAAACTTCGAATAAATTTGCGGTAAAAACTTGCCAGACCATGGAAGCTTCTTACCTCAAATGTGTTTCTAGGATTTGGCCAATTTACAATTGCCTGGATTTTCTCTAGATTCATTTTCAGCCCTTCCTTAGAGACTAAAAACCCTAAATAAATTAGTTCTTCCTTCATAAAGCTGCACTTCTTCAGATTTATTAACAATTTCTCTTTTTGCAAAGTTCTTAGAACTAATTTAAGGTGTTCTAGATGCTCTTCCTTATTTCGACTGAAGATAAGTATATCATCGAGGTAAACAATCACAAATTTACCTATGTACTCCTTCAAAACATCATTCATCAATCTCATGAAAGTACTAGGTGCGTTAGTAAGTCCAAAGGGCATTACTAACCATTCATACAAACCATTATTTGTTTTGAATGCAGTTTTCCATTCATCCCCTTCTCTCATTCGTATATGATGATACCCACTCTTCAAGTCTATCTTAGAAAAATAATTCGACCGACTCAAACAATCCATTAAATCATCCATTCGTGGTAAAGGGAAACGATACCTGATGGTGATTCTATTTATAGCTCTAGAATCTGTGGACATACGCCATTCACCTCCTTTCTTTTGACTGAGTACTGTTGGTACTGCACATGGTCCGAGACTCTCTCTAAGTGAAGTTTGCAGCCACGACCTTGACCTCCTCTTTTGGGTGGCATTCTCTGCAATGCTCCAAAAACAACTTAACAAGCTTTAATGCCAAAATGATGTAGGAATAAAGAACACACAATTCCTACCAATCAATTCATTGTAGTAAAATGTGTAATTTTACTAAGGCCCAGGTTTATGCTCGAATTTGATGGACTTCTTCTTTATTCACCCTTTAATGACAATTACAATTTCTGCTCCTATTAACACATATAACATTCAGGCTTATTGTTGTTGTATTTTTTTTTTTGTAATGCAGACTTCATTCCACAACCTTCGAACATAATTCGTTAAGGACTATGAATGTACATATAATAATATCCAAACAGTGTTTGCAAGTATGGATTCATTTTGCTTGTTTTTAAAACCAAATAAACTCAACACAAGCATACACTTGAGCCCACACTCATATAATTCAATACAGCTATGACCCCACAATGTAGGCAAACAACACGTAGATTTGATACAAATTCGAATTCGGTTTAAACCATTCAATACAAAACCCGTCGTAAGCAAGGTTGCCTTCTGGCTGTAAGCAAGGTTTCGTTCTGCCTACGTGTATATATTATGACCTGCGCACCTGTGGTATCAACATTTATTTCCACCGTACATAATACAATATAGCCCGACTCCACGCATGCCACTGTGGACTCGACGTTCAACTCTGTATCGACAACAGAGTCTGTATCGATGGTAGAGCCTGCGTAAGGTTGCTAATTTGCTCACCTCACGGTTTTATAAAACCATTTGTCAGCACTCCAACGCTGTGGTGTTGACAGCATTTCATATTTGCATAACTGACCTTCGAGCTATTCGGTGCTGCAACTGCATCATCCCATGGCTCCACTATACTCATAGTCGCACTCTTTTCCCCAACGTTGGATGTATCTTCAACCCTGTGTCAATCTCCTGCACTCACGCATTCCAACAATATATATACATGTATAATAAAATTGCAGAAATAAACTAATTCATAAGATCATTTCATTAGATATGAATAATCTACTTATCAAATTTTCCCATAAAAATTTGGAATCTACATATCGACAAAAAAAACTTTAGGTTCCCTTACCATCCTCCAACTATTTATACTTGAGTGATAAAACTGCTTCTCTTAGAATAGATTTTCTCAATAAATTACTACCTTCCTATTTTTTAGGCTTATCCCTATGTTGGCTCTACATCCACGCAGGGAGAGAAACCAATTGCTAAATTTATTCCGTATTTATTTAATTTCAAAACAAACTAACAATGATCCAAAAATAAATAACAAATTTAATAAAATAATGAATTATACTATTCCTAAGTCTATTTTATTTTAAATTAGCCACAACATGTGACCAAGACGTCACATTGCTGGCTAGGTTCTCGATGCTCCTGCATCACTCACTTTCATCATCATTTGGGTTACCCTTGTGTTTTCCAAGCATTATTAATTTCTAGTGTTTTTAAGTGAATTTGTGATCAAAAGTTAGGAAATAATATGCATATGCTTATACCTTAAAAGTGGAAAGAGTTTTGTGACATCTGTAGGTTCATTGGAAGTTTCCAAGGCCCTCTTATGTGGCTCCCAAAGATCAAATTCGAAGTTATCTTCGTGATATGAAGGAGATTTGAAGGAGGGATGTGTGGCCTATGATTAGAAAATTGGTTGAGAATATTATGGATCAAAGGAAAAGAAGAAGGATCCTCATTAATGAGGAGGTTGATTAGGAATTTGTATAAATAGGAGAGCCTTCTCCTTTCAAAGGCATGTGTAAAGTTGGAGAGATACTCAAGTGTGAAGTTAAGATTACTTATGTTTTGAATAAAATTTGGATTTGGCACCATGCTCATGAGTGATGTTCACCTTGTTTTGGTAATGCTTGCGTTGGGAGCCTCTCGACTTGCCATCTCTCATGATTTTGGATTGGCCACCTACAATGTGTGAGATTTATTTACTTTCATAGATTAAGATTTATTGCTTTCATATTTTTTTCCTGTGTGTTAGGTTAGTTTTTAATTTCAGTTGACTGTGTAATCTTGTGCTCGCTATGTCATCTCAAGAAAGTGGCCTTGTCATTTTCCACTAGGATCAGATTTGGGAATTCGGTCATACAAAAATCGTAGATTAGAATTCAATTATGAAAGTAGATTAAAATTTGATTCTTGAATGTAGGATATATTTTCAAGTTAATGTAGGAACGGTGTGATTAGGTTAGTTTTTGGCTTTCATAAACTGATCCCTAGCATATATTGTGCACGTATGTCTCACAAGTCCTACGGATCCCGGATTGATAATTTATGTTATTAATCTAATACAAATTATTTTACTCAACAGTGCCCTTGATATAACTTTGTTGATGAAGCCCTTTGCACCACGAGCACTCATAATGGTCCAAAGACCCAAAATCCTACACGACTAGGATTGGATCGAAGTAGAATTTTTATGTGGTCTGCATCTTCGTAGGTAGGACAAGATGTCAAATGCTTCAGGTGGCTCAGGCCCTCACCCAACACCAAATTCATTGAAGATTGCAGCTTTCAACCTTCTCATCTCAAATCAACCCAAATATCATAAATCCAAGCCCTCCAACTTCGTTAAGAAATTGGATGAGATCCTGAAAATAGAAGTCTTTGCTCCTTGGGCTAGATCAAGGGCTATACATTTAGGAGAGTGAGGGTTAGTTGGAAAATTCATGGGTCTTTGGCTATCTCCATGCTCAGTTCGCTAGTGCGTGGAAAAAAATTGGAAACCATTAATAAGAGGTGATATGATCCATGAATTACCGTGGATATTCCACTGGATAGTTCGTCACAACAAATCTGATAAAATGATACTTAAAGATCCAAAATCTACACTGTTACAGTTTGATTTCTCTTTAGATATATAGATTTGTATATTACTGTTAATAATGTCTGCATGTGAATTAAATTTATGTAGAAAATAGATAACATTGAAATAAGAGCTCACACACACATTTTACACAAGATTTGACCTGGGAAACCCTTTCAGGAGAAAAACTCAGCTGGAAGGTGAGGTTGCTCTAATCTCTTTCTCTAAAAGGAAATATGGTTTTGAGTACAAAAAAGTATGGCTTGTGTCTTGTGGGCTACTATAGTCTACAAATCCTCTTTGTGTGCTCTATCTCCTATCCCTATCGGTCATTTTTGCTCTGTTATGGAACAAATGCACTCAAAAGAATGGACCCCTTTTTCCTCCTAGTGGTCAGGTTATAACACATCCTGATAGCCTACTAGTGATTAGGTTTAACTACCTTAACTCTTAACCAGAGTTACAATATAAACTCTTCTAGAGTCTTCTTCATCATAACAACATGGCTAGCTCTTTTTCCATGAATTATGGGTGTTGACGTGGCATCCTCTCGAATTATGGTGGTGAAAACAGGAAGGTTAACTTATGAGTGGCATAATTTTTGCACATGGACTCTAATTGACGTTATTCTAGTGTCGTTGGAAAGGTCTTTGTGTGTAGAATAGGAAGTAGAAGTTTCATGCTAAAGTAGCAAATTTTTACCCCCAAAAAACATCATTGTATGCCTCAAAACACTCTCAGAAGGTTTTAGACTCTAATTTGTCAAACTAGGTCCCGCCACTAAAAAGGGTTTTATGAGTTGATTCCTCCACTTTTCCCACTCTGAAAGCATCAAAATGAATGACAAACAATATAATGATTCAATATTAATCACACCTCCCCATTTTGGGAGGCTTTTGGTCCCAAAATTCTTCTACTAAATGAGGTGAGGAAAATTTTCCACCTTCTCTCAGGTGTACCATTTAGCTATGCTTGGAAGTTTCCCTTTCAATATTATCCACCAAAGGTCATGTTGCCGTTGTCTTGTAGTTTTGGACCTTTTCTGCAAAACTGCATCTTTTTCCAACTTTGCCTTAGCATCAGGTGCCAAATCATCCATAGTAGGTAGGACCTATTCCTCTTCCTAATCTAACATGGAAGGCTCATAGGGTTTCAGATTCTCTACATTCACAATTGAGTAAATGTGCAAATATGGTGGGAAACTGAGTTGATATGCATTATCACCCACAGTTTCCAGTATCTCAAAGAGACCATACCAAAAAAATCTGATTTTCTTACTAGGCCCTTGTAGCCTCTCCTTGTTCAATTGTAGCCATACTTTGTCTCCCACCTTAAATGATTTCTCTATTCTATGTTGATCATGTGTGGCCTTACATTTCTCCTGTGACATTTGCAGTGTCTCTTCAACCTACATATGGATTTGTTTGATATTCTCTATAAAATTTTCAACCCTCAAGTTTTCTCCTATAAGATCTTCCCTCTCTCCTTCTTGCTACCCATATGCAATATCCAAAGGTGAAGGCGACAAATATCCAAAAAAAAAATCAAATGGGGAATTTCCTGTAGAAGTTTGGACTGCTCTGTTGTAAGAATGTTGTATGTATACCATATTTTCATCTCAGGTCTTCGAATGCTTCTGGTTATATCCCCTCAAAAGTTGCACCAAAGTCACTACTTTTGTCTACCCATTTGTCTATGGAAGGAATGGTGTAGATCTCTTCAACTTTGTGTCCATAGTCTCCCATAATGTAGTCCAGAATGCACTAAGAAATCTTGTGTCCATGTCTAAAATTATGCTCCTTGGTATCCCAAAGTGCACCCAAACCTATCCAAAGAACAAGTTTATTGCTTCTTACCCACTAATGGTCTTTTTACAGTGCATCAAAACACACATCTTATTGAACCTGTCAACTACCATGAATATGTAGTCATGTCCCTTCCTGGTTGTTGGTAAACCTCCTACAAATTCCATGGAAATTCTTTCCCAAGGATGAGTGGGTACAAGTAAGGATGATATAGACCCTGTTTCCTATTGTTAGGCTTGTTGTAAATCAAAGCATGCATCCTTTTATGAACCTAGCTACCTCCACTTGCATCTTAGGCCAATACACATACCTCTACAAGTTGGCCACAGTCTTCCCTACACCAAAGTTCCCCGCAACCTTGGAGGTGTGAGCCTCTCTAATCAAATACAATTGCTCTACTTTATGAACACATAACTTATCCAGCCTATAGAGTAGCCCATCCTGTAGATGGTAGTCAACGGCGTTGTCACCATCATGCACATGACTGGCTCTGCAATTGTTGAAACACCTCCATGAAGTCCTCATCCTATGAACATGCCTCTTTATATGCATCATAGGTGAATGAGGCCATGCACATCAGAGTTCCCATAATTGTGAACTTTGATGTGGGTGGCCTTAAGAGCATGTCAACCAACTTGTTTGTGTTTCCCTTCTTGTACTTGATCACCAAATGAAACTTTTGAAGAAACCCCATCCACTTGTAATGTTTGGTCTATTGTATCTTACTTTGGTTTGCGGGTACTTTAGGGGATGGTTATCTGTGTGGATTACTATCTCGTTTCCCATTAGATATTGCTTCCACTTTTTTCACAACTTGCACTAGGGCATAAAGCTCCTTGTCGTAGGTAAGGTAGTTAAGAATTGGCACATGAAATACTTCAGAATGGTAGCATACATGCCTTCCTTTCTACATCAAGACGCTCCCATAGCTTACCCACTCACATTTGTCTCCACTTCAAAGGGTTGTTACAAGTTTGGTAATGCCAGAACTAGTGCTTGAATGATCTTCCTTTTTAGCTCCTCAAAGGCCCTCTATTGACCCTTTCTCCATTGGAAAATATTACCACTTATTGTAATGGCGTGGAGTGGCACTGCTACTACTGAAAATGAGGCTATGAATTTCCTTAGGTACTATGTTTCCCCAATGAAACTCCCAACCTTGGAAACATTAGTAGGCACCGACCATTTCATGATTGCCTCCATATCAGTAGGATATATCTTTAACTCTCCTCCACCTACCACACACCCCATATACATTAAATACGGTTGTCCAAACTCACACTTCTTGATATTTTATAGCAATTGGTGCTTTTATAATGTCTCCAACACTTGTGTAAAATGTGAGATTTGCTCCTCCAAGATAACATTGTATACCAATATATCATTCAAATAAATAGTAACAAATAAAACTATAAAATGGTGCAGTACATCATTCATTAATTTCATAAACATAGTTGTTGCATTGCATAGGCCAAATGGCATGACTAACTACTCATATAAACCTTGTTTGGCTTTGAAAGTGGTCTTCCAGGTATCTTCTTCTCTGACTCGAACCTGGTGATATCCAAACTTTAAGTCCAACTTGTGAAGTATTTTGCTTGTTGCAATTGATACAATAGATCATTTATCTAGGGTAGTACTTGTTCTTGACATTTATCTTGTTCAACACCGTGTAATTTATACACATCTGCCAAGTCCCATCCTTATTTGGCACAATGTGTAACAACCCCAATTTAACATGCAATTAATTATATCAAATATGCAATTAATAATCAACACACAAACTATTAACAAGCTAGCATAGCAATTTCATAAACACGAACAATGACGACTTACCAGTAATGGCGATATTCCTTACTTGAGACTCCAAATTTGAACACTATTTGAATCCCGATAACCGCAAAAACGTTTTGGGGATGACTCTCCACCCAACCGTAGGCTCAGCTGCACGTAATCTTTCTACAACTGGCCACCCCGAGCCCTCAATCAATGTACTACTGCCAGAGAATCCTTTGTCTCACAATATCTTTATCCCAAGAGAATGGATGAAGGAATGATGAATGAATCTCATCTTCCTTAATGTCTATTAAATAGACCAAACAATGGAAAGGAAACCACATGCACACATTCCATGTGTGAAAATGCAACTTTTATTTCTTTATTTTAAGTTTTACTTAATTTAATATTACTCTTAATTTAACTCTTTCTTATTTTATTTTATTTTACTTTTTGTTAACTTTACATATTTTTACTATTTTTATGGTTCTCTTAATTTAACGCTTTCTTAGTTTATTCCTTGTTACTTTTGTTAACTTCACTTATTTTATAGTTTACTTTTATATATTTTTATTTAGAACTCTAGATTATTATTTACAATTTTATTTATGTATTATTGTTCTCTTTATTATGTATTATTTATTTTAATATTATGTTATATTATTTATTATTATCTATTATTATTAGGGGACATTACATACTCCCCCTCTTTAAGAAACTTCGTCCCGAAGTTAAGTTGAATCATTTAACATTTTATTTATTTAGTTATTTATTACTTCATGTTTGCCCGACACCCTCTATTGAACTAGTATAACCAACAGGCATCGAAATTTTCCACAACACACGAGAAATCTCAAGGAATCTATGTCCTTTTTCCCACTTTAGGAACTAGGCACAACCCTCATCGGTTTTTACCATAGCCCAAGGCTGGCCCCAAGGCTCGCGCACAGTTCAGACCTCATCCGCCCCAAAGCAGGCATGCGGTCATAGTACTCAATGACTCTGGGCATATCGCAAGGTTGGCCCACTCCCTCCACCCTCACTAAGGCGCATAGCCATAGGCATCGAAGTCCTTGCACCCCTTCCAAACTTCGGCATCCCAATCCAATACCAGACACTTGGCCTGCAATATCAGGCCCTTAGCCTCCTGAAGATGGTCCCATAGCCCCTCAACAGCTATCCATCAAGAGTTTACAAGACAAAGGAACCACTGGCATATGTAGTGTCGATTGAGTATTTCCCCATCCCATATGGTGTTACATATTCTCCCTTGTAGGTATGGGCTCCCACGAGATCATCAAATAATCCGGCCCTCTCGGCCCATTTACGGAGTTCCTGTCAGACACCACATCTCAACATGCATCCAATGCATTAGTTATAATCATAACATCATAGAAAATAATACAGATGCCAACTCTTGCATTTCATCATGATAATATAACATCATTGTTAATAACCACATTCTAAAGAGTAAAGAACTGCATGCTCATGCATGTCACAAAATTTGTATCAATTCCACATGCTTCACATCATGAAATACCATCATAATTTATAACATCAACATATATGAGTCATGAAATCACATAATAAATGAACATCATGCCAATATACATCATATTGTAACATCATAATTCCTATGCATATCATATCCGTCATGAACATACAACATCATTAGCATATGAAACTAAATGAATAAGAGACACATGCACATCATTATCATCATATCGTCATATCATGAAACATTCACAATGTGAGAATCACCCCAATACTTATCAATATGGAACAATAATACACTCTAAGAATTCTTATTATGAATTAATTTCATTTACTTATATAACAATAAATACCAACTATGAATTAAGATTATTCAACATCCTTCTAAAATTTATGCTATCTCATCAATACTTTAGTGTCATGTTTTCGTCAAGATACCAACATCATCCTAGCTTATTTCATCCTGACTATTTCCTAAATAAAAAATCTTCCATCATGTTCTAGAATAGATTACTACGTAGTGATTTATATATTCATTGTGACTCTCATTTGTAGAAAATTTGAATAACTGATATATTATTCACCGAGATTCTCTTGATCACACACTATTTTAGCTTCATGCATAATACATAATCTCTTCTACCATTGATCATCACATGCGGAAATAAAATCAATTGCATGCATACATTAAAACCACAAACACTCACACATATGAACACAGTATTTAATGGGAAAGCTTAAAGCTGAAAACCCCAACTATCTGTATATTATATGTCATGGAGATCATGTAACAATCATAGTACAAAAGCTCCTCACAAGCTCTCATGCACACCCTCAATTGCTACACACTATCAAGCTAGATCTAGCAAAATACATGCTCCAATATTTTGCCACTTGAGAGCCAACCTCTAATACAGAGACCAATGCTATGGGATGGTCTCTTTATATAGATAAACCACCTGGATTGAACTGCGCAATCCTCATTGATTACTCCACCTATCTGTGTGTTGCAAATAGCAACAATATAGTCACAACCGATAGTTAACCTGCTCTTTCACCTATTTCTGCACTGGTCTCCACTGAAACTGTCCATGCACTGAAGTTAACTGATGTATTCTTTAGTTGATTTATGAGTTTAGAATTAGTGAATTAATTAATAATTAATTCACACCACTCTCACTAATTGTATCTATTAGTTAACTTGGATACAAATAGCTCAACTATGTTTAGATTAGTTAAACTGAATACAACTCCACTAACTTCCTCAATCAACTCCACCAAACTCTGTCACATGAGTTCTAACTGAAGTCTTCATGCAATAGCTCCACTAAACCCTCAGGAATGGCGTAATTCCTTCTTTCAGCTGCATGTGCCACTTCTAGGCATCAAACTGAAGTGCTCCAAGAGAATAAGATAATGTTTAGAGTCTAAATATTATTAAGAGCTAATAATATTTGACATATCCATTTTTAGACTGGCAATATAAAAATAGATTCCGCCCAGTATGTCTAAAAATAGAAGTCCATCTATTTTTCCAACTTGACCAACCCTCCGCAAATAGCATCCTGCAACTCATAGAATCATGATCCACATGTCTAAAAATAGACATAAACTAAAAATAGACTTTGCGCCAAAAATAGCCAAAATAGCCAAAATAGGCTGCAAGCCCACTTAGTGAAGGCGACTCCTTTCCACTAAGCTCATCATCTTGTTGCAATCTCAACATCATTCACTTTCCCTAAGAATCTATCCAATACTCCTTTATGTTCCTCTCTCCTTCCAAGTCATTTATAGTTACATAGTTTTTCACCATTATAGAATTGCAACTTCATTCTTTTTCTCCTCCTATTTAGATAAGTTTATCAAATATATATGATAACATTGGAGATCAAACTTAGAAACTCCCCTTCATTTCTTATAATCACTTTCTTTATACTTTTTTTCCCTATGCTCACTCCAGTCATAAGCTAATAGTCCTTCCATGAGAGTTGGATACTATATTAAGGTATGATACTTTTAGCTTTGACTTTATTGATGTGTATTTTCAATAAATTGTACTACTCTTCACAATTTTTCTCCACATCTTTCCCAAATAACTAGTGTCTCTTTTCTTCTACCAGTTATGCCAACAGAAATGAATTGCATATATCTAATGGCCTCTTTTCAATGTCAATGGCAAGCCTCTAAGTTTATTTTATAGATACATCTTAATTTTCCACAAATACTTAGTAACACATATTTACAACATAAACTCATTATATATATATATATATATTTTAATCCGAGAAAAAATTGAACTTTTTATTGGGGTAAACAAAAGTTACATCGCATGTGTTAAAGCATTCCATAAGTTTTTGACCCCTCCAAATGGAGTAAGAGAATCCGCGATCCAACACCCCAAGGGTGGGAGAAGTGGCATAGAGCAAGATCACTCAGAGACCAGAAAGACAAAATATATGCTTAAATGGTATATGAGGATAGGCCATGTGCAAGAAAAGCACAAAACGGGCCTCCCAACCGAGAGAAACACCCGACAGTAATATCGATGGTAGAAAACCATCCGAAATCCGACCTTTCATCAAGACAATTCAATAAGAACATTAAAAGTATGTTTTCAAACTTAAGTTCATGAATTTAGAATTTAAATAAGCTACGTCACATATATGTTAAGAGTCTGGAACAAGATTACAAAAATATACAACCACTCCAGAAGATATAGCAGTGTTGGAGAAAAATTAAAATATATGAAGCGAAAAATCCACTGAAAATGGTGGGGAATCCCCCGTCAATATGGCCTGGTGTCCGATACACGGACCTCCAAACCATCCTTCTCTTCAATCAGCCACGAGGCCTGAGCCTATCTAAGACCAATTTTAGACAAGCCGTCAGCCTGCTAGTTTCGTTCCCTGTAAATATGGCAAACAAAAATCCATGTAAAACGTGTTTTTAGTGAAAGAATCTCATCAATAATGGGAAGCAGTAAATAATTTTGACATCTTTGAGACTTGTTAAACCAATTTATGGCATTTAATGAATCCCCAAAAATCTGATTCGATGTGATGTCCTTGTGAAGAAGCCAACACAAGAGACATTTTAAAGTTTGAAGCTCCGCAAAATTGTTTGTTCCCGATCCAAGACCCACTAAAGCTGCAAAGGAAATATTTGAATATTTATGAATGACCAAACCAACCCCATAAAGCCCTTGAGCAGCTGCTCCATCAAAATAGGCCCAAGGAATATCAGGAATAATGACCTCACATAGAATTTGTCTGGGGCAGCCCGCCTCCGAAGGGGAAGAAGAATTCAAGAATATGGCAGCACATTCACCAGCCACCAAAGTAGGGGAGGAGACAGAGTCTTGAAAAGTACATTTATTCCTTGAAATCCAAATGCCCCAAGAGATAATCAGACGCAAGCACCTATGATCAAGATCTTTCCACTGTTCCCACCAGTTATTCCATGCGACATTGCAAGTGATACCCATCCACAAAGAATCCATATTACACAAGGACAGGGTATACTCCCACACCTTCCTGGAGAAAGGACATTTAATGAATAAGTGCTCAATAGATTCCTCCTCTTCTTTGCAAAGACAACACCACCTTGGACCAATAAAAAATCTTTTTTGTAGTGTGTCCCACGTCATAATTTTTCGGCGTAGGATGTTCCAGAAGAAGAGCTTGGTCTTAGTCGGGCATTCGATCTCCCACAGGGCCTTATACCACCATTCCTTATTCCCCACCTCCATGGCCGCCATAATATGTGCATATCCGGCCTTGGGGGAGTAAGATCTTGATTTCGAATGTATCCAAACCAGACTACCAGGAGAGTCTTTTAAACGAACCTGGGTATTTTCCAG
This sequence comes from Pinus albicaulis, assembly GCA_034641835.2. Taxonomy (NCBI): domain Eukaryota; kingdom Viridiplantae; phylum Streptophyta; class Pinopsida; order Pinales; family Pinaceae; genus Pinus; species Pinus albicaulis. The sequence continues at coordinate 749,712,069 of CM076575.1, read as the reverse complement.
CTCTTGTATGTAGCCCTGCCATTCCCCGACCCATTCAGGATCCAGACCAATCTCCTCCGCTGATTTCCAGGCTTCGACCCATGTGTTGGTTCTACCAGGGTGATCAATTTGATCGAGTGTGCCAAGGCCTTTCTAAAGAAGAATATCCATGAGCCCATCAGATAGGGAGTATTTTCCATTGCATCCAACCTAGGGATCCAATCCAATTCCGCATTTCTCCCCATTGCCAATATTCCACGCGAGACCGTGGCCAACCAGATCGAAAACCTTAATGGACGCTTTCCATATGTTTGAGACTCTCTTTATTTCTTTGGCCGGAGTCCAAATCCAATCAGGATCAATATATTTTCTCTTAACCACAGATGTCCACAAATTATTCTCTCAAAACCAACTTCAAGTCTTACCTTATTGCCACCAACATTTATTACATTGAGACTTGAACTTTGTCACTTATTTTAAATATTCTTAAAAATTTAAAAATAATTTCATACACTCTTTTAATATATAAAATAAAAATAAACCAAAATATTTAATATTTAATACAAAATATTTTTGAGATTTATAAGTATCTATAAAACTTCACAAAAGGAAAATAAATCATGCTTTATCATTTTTATGTTAAATGTCCTTTCCTTTTTTAAAATTTCATTGAAAATAATTCCATTTTTAAAATTTTATTCTAACTTTTAAATTAGGTCCACTTAATAAACTATGTTTAATATCAATCTAAATTTCTATGATTGGGTGCAAAATCTACATGTTAAATCTTATGATTTTAGAATATAAATTAACCACTCATTTTAATCTTATTAAATTAGAAATAAAATTAAAAACATAATTATATTAATTATATTTCACACTTTCAATTACAAAATAAAATATGCATTAAATTATTTAATCCGGAAAAAATATATATAATAAAATCTCACACCATTTCAATTTCAGTAATGAAAATGACCTATAATAAAAGATGGGCATACCATAACCAATAATTAACGTAAATATATATTCAAATTATCAATTTAATATTTATTTAAGAATAATAACAATACTATCCATGAATAGATTCCAAATACCATAAACATAAACTATAATCCATTAATTACATGCCATCATAAATATATTTCATTATTTCAAGTTAATATTTTTTTAAAGATAAATAGAATATTTATAACAACGGGAACATGGAGCATAGTCACCATATGATGACATTTATCCACTTGGCTATTAGTTTCCTTCATGGATTTGTATAATTATCAAATTTATTTGGTGAATTTGAACTTGAACTTTGACGATGTGCATGTGAGGGTAGTAAGGCTTTCAAGTTGTGTATATGCAATTTGTATGGATTGTTGCGTGGGTGGATACGAGGTAAGTGTGCTTTTTTTGGATGGAGTCAGATTCCGAGGTAAAATTGCTCACACAAGAGGATTATGAGGATTCCGTGGTAAAAGTTAACTACAAGACCCGTGGTTTCATAGAAAGGGTAAACTTTCATTGAGATTTTCTCGGTAAATATAAAAGAAATCTAATGATTATGATTATTATTATTATTATTTTTTAAAATTCAATAATTATATTAAAAATATATATTTACAATCAAAACAATTTTATCATATCCAAAAAATTATTTTTTTAATGGCATTTTTGGACAATATACCTCGAGAAATAAGCTAAACTTTCATGGAAATTTTCTGTAAATCTAATAATTATAAAAATTATTTCAATAATTAATCATAAAAAATAATTATATAAAAATATTTACAATGAAACATATTAACCATATGTGTATGCTTCCATGTAAACCAGAGATACGTTGTGTTAATATTGAATTATTTTAAATAATATTATAATAGACCATGTAAAGAAGAGATATGTGAGGTTCTTATCGAATTATTTTAAATAAAATTATAATAATATTTAGCTAGTATGTATAATTTTTATTTTTGAGTTAGTATACATGTGAGTAAAAAGTGACACTAAAATATTTTAATGAAGTTTATTTAATAATTGATGTAAATAATAATTCAATTTAATATATATGCTATATTTAATAAGTTATATAAAATATGCCATATATATTGTTTTCACATTATTGAAAGTAAAATTATTAATAAATCTAATTAAATTTATTTATTTATTTTACCTAGAGGCCACATAAAGTTGAAACCTGCTCTGATATCATATGTAACAACCCCAAAATTTAACATGCAACTAATTATAAAATATGCAATTAATAATCAACACACAAACTATTAACAAGCTAGCATAACAATTTCATAAACACAAGTAAGGACGACTTACTTGTAATGGCGACATTCCTTACTTGAGACTCTGAAGTTGAATGCTATTTGAATCCCGCTAACCGCAACAAAGTTTTGGGGACGACTCTCCACCCAACCGTAGGCTCAGCTGCATGTAATCTTTCTCCAACTGGCCACCCCTGAGCCCTCAATCAACGTACTACTGCCAGGAAATCCTTGGTCTCACAATACCTTTATCCCAAAAGAATGGATGAAGGAATGAAAAATGAATCTCATATTCCTTAATGTCTATTAAATAGACCAAACAATGGAAATGGAACCGCATGCACACATTCCATGTATCAAAATGAAACATTTATTTCTTTATTTTAAGTTTTACTTAATTTAATATTACTCTTAATTTAACTCTTTCTTATTTTATATATATATATATTTTTTCTTTTAATAACAAAGTCAGTTGTTGATTATATTCCAAAAAGAGTGTGAAGAGAAACCTCCATTACATCCGAGTTACAAATAGAGTGTCAAGGAGGGGTGATGTGGCAAAAACCAAGCATCCTGCACACTGACTATTGCTACTGAATTGCATATCAGATTCTTTGTAAGCTCTAACAAAATGAAACAACATAACAATGAATTTAAAAGACATAATATCTAAGATCCTAGTAGGTGGAATGAAGACTAATTCCTGTTGCCTTACCGAGCATTTGAGTTTTCCATGGTGCCGAGATTGTTGTTCAGGTTGGCATTGGGCGCGTTGTTGGAGCTAGAACTCTGGACTGTTCTTTTATCCACCATGTAGCGCAGGATTTCCAGAGATTCTTCTATATGCACGCATCGGTTGTTTGCTCCCCTCAACTGCTTTATGAGTGATTCAACTTGGTAACGAAGGAAGTTGGTATCAACCTGATGCTTCTCCTGCATTATCTTCAGCTGAGCTTTAATCAGGTCCATTTCCGCTTGCATGTTTGAGCAATGGAAGAAATTTTCACTCCTCATCTTGACTGATAATAAGGACGATGAGAGCGCAGCTGTGATAGAGAGAGGTCAAAGATGCAGAGGTGTTGGAGGACAACATAGAGCGATAGGTCAGGGATAGGGGGAAGAACTCTTCGAGAAGTTATCAAGGCAGCATGGAGAGCGCACCACAACGATAAGGAGTGGTCTGCGGGAAGAAGGGAGGAGGTATAAATAGGAAGGGAAGACACAGTAGGCATGCTGAGGAAGAGAGATGAGTGGGAAGCACGAGGAGATGGGAATGACGGGTTTGTAGGAATAAGATCGAGGGGGTACAAAAGATCTTATTGACAGAGAGCACGCAATGGAGAGGATTCATGGAATTAGGGAGTAGTTGGTGTGACCTTGGGTATAGAGTTGACAAGGGGGTCTGAGGCAGGCCTTATTGGCTAGTGAATCAACATTCTTATTGTTGGCTTTGAGGATGTGATAGAAAGAGAGATCCCCTATCTCATTTCTTAAGCTACGGCACCTGATGATCAATTTGTTGAGGTCGACGTTGGGAGATAGAGAAGAATTCAACATCATGTTGATTACAATTGAGGAGTCTACGAAAACCATAGCCTTATTGATATTGAGTCTCTTAATTATTTGAAGGCCTTGCATTAAGGCATACACTTCAGCTCTGTTGTTCGACAGGTGACCCGGTCCCCACTCGAAGGAGGCAACATTGTTACCTTGCTCATCCAAGATGAAACCTCCAGCTCCTGTTGCTCCAGGATTTTATTTTGAGGTTCCATCGAAGAAAAGCTTGGGTCTGCTTAACCCATCAAGCCATTATATAAATTCATTTTCTTTGAGCCTTAGTTTCCACTGTTCTTTGTGAAATGGCTGATTTGTAGCAGGCTTATTGCACCTTGGGAGGATGTCAGGCACTATTTTGAATAGATGTCTTTCCTCTACTTGCAAGTCGTTGATGTTAAAATGAATGTTATTTTTAGCTAGAATGGTCTCTGCAGTTAGGCTCCAGGTCTTGCTCTGCACATTTCGAATGCATGGTTTTTGCTCACGAAAGATGACTTTGTTCCGCATGAGCCATATGTTTAAGAGGAGAGCATAAGGGAGTGTGTCCCAGATTATTTTGACAACGCTCTTCCATTTATTGGCACAAGAGTAATTCATTTTCCATCGAGCTAACATATCAGAGATTGTGGTGTTTGCATCAATCTCGATCTGGAGGGGATCAGAGAGGGTGCTCCAACAATTTTTTGCAAAAGTTCAGTCTATAAAGAGATGTTGAATAAAATCCTCAACTGTGAAGCATAGGGGGCATCTAGAGGCTCCCTGAATGCCTCTTTTTTAAAAATTATCAGCAGTCAAAATATTTCCCTTTACCAAGGTCCAGATGAAGATTTTGATTTTAGGGAGAGCTTCACATTTCTAAACTTGCTTCCAGATCTCCCACGGTGGAGAAGGGAAGTGTTCGTTATGAAGAACCTCATATCCCACTTTTATGGAGTAAGAGGACCCAAAGGGGTCCCATCTATAACTGTCTTCTTCATCTTTTGCAAGAGACGCAACACCATTAAGCATTTCTTCCATTTTTTCTCTGTCATTGTGGAGGTGAGGGGGCAGATTTGGGAACTTCCAACCCTTCCATTGGCTTTTATTCTCTTCCCAACTGGAGATTTGATTCAAGGTGTTGATCCCAAGCTCTCTAAGATGCATTTGAATGCGAAGAAGGCTCAAATCGTTTGAGAGAGGAGGTTCGCCCATGATTTTTGCATTCCAAATGTCAATGCTGCGGTCTCCATGGGGAACTTTGGAGGTGTTGTTGTAGAGGAAGGGGATGGATTTCTTGCAGAGAGTCCATATACGTGAACATGGCCTGTTGGGGATGAGATGTTCTAATAGATGTTACCTTGATGTGGAGAGGTATTTCCTTTCAAGAACTTGCTTCCACCACATTTGTTGACTAGTGATTAAATGCCAAACAATTTTTACTCTGAAGGCAATGTTCAACAACTTAGGGATGAGAATGGCTAGGCCTCCATTTTCCTACTTATTTGTAACCCGCCTCCACTTTACCAGATTGAACTTCTTCTTTTTTCGCTTTTACTACCTTGCCATAAAAACTTCCTTAAGACGATTTCCATTTTATTTTGAATACTAATAGGGGCTTGGAGCAGGGAAAAGTGGTAAAGGGGCAGAGTTGAAAGCACGGCTTTTAGGAGAACCACGCGCCCAGCCAGATTGAGCCAAGAGGCTCCCCAATGTTGGATTTTCTTCTTCATTTTATCTATAGTGATGCTCCAAATCTCTGCCTTTAAAGGACCATTGGTTACAACAATCCCTAGACAATTAAAGTGGTTCCATCTCCATTTTTATGGGACCCCAAATATTTGGGCAATGCTATGAATGGATTCATAGTTGCATTCCATCCATATATGCAGCTTTTGAGATAATTGATCTGACCTCCTGAATAATGCATGATTTTTTCAAGCATAGTTTTGAATCTCCTAGCTCTTATGTAAGTAGCTCCTCCCATCAGTAGGGTGTCATCAGAAAACGGGGAGTGTTTCATGTTTTTAACCCCATTACTGAATTTGATACCTGTAATTAAGCCTACTCTATGGTTGAAGTCCAGTGCCCGACTGAAGGATTCTTCCATGAGAATGAAAATGAAGGGGGATAAGGGACAACCTTGTCTTAAGCCTCTGGTGGATTGAAAGAAAGGTCCAGGTCTCCCATTGACCAGAGGGGAGACCCAAGGGGTAGATATGCAGGCCTGGATAAGAGAGATGAAGTCTTCACAAAAGCCCATTTTCCTTAGGACAGAGTAAAGGAAGGAGTGTGTCGAAGGCATTAGCAAGGTATAATTTTAAAACAAAACCTTTCTCCAATCTGCTCATGCTGGAGTGTATCACTTCTTGGACCAATAAGATGGATTCAGTGATTTGCCTATTTTCCATGAACATGACTTGATTTTCAGAGATAAGATTGGGAAGGTAAATTTTGATGCAGGAAGCGAGAACTTTGGTGGTAATTTTGTAGGAAGAATTGCACAGGGATATTGGTCTAAATCTGGAAAAGGTGGAAGGTCGGGACTCTTTCGGGATGAGGGCTAGAAATTTTGAGTTTGTGAAGCCCCCAATATTTTTCTTCCTTTGGGTCCATCGGATCATTTTGACGAGGTCTTTCTTGATTACCTCCCAGAAGGTCCGATAGAAGTTGATAGAGAATCCATCCGGGCCTGGAGCTTTATCTAGATGGAGAGTCCAAATTGCTTTGATGATTTCACCTTCATCAATGTCCTTGGTTAGGAAGGCATTTATTTCTTCTGTGATCATATTTGGAGTGTGGGTAAAAAGATCGACATAGTACTCTTCCTCCATAGTTTCTGTTAGAAGACTCTTATAATGGTGATGGGCGCCTGAATTAATCTCAGCTTGATCTAAGTACATGGTGCCTTCATCATCAAATATGGCTGTGATAGTGTTTTTGGATGTTTTGAAAGTTGCCTGATTGTGAAATAAGGAGGAATTCTTAGCCCCAGCCTGAAGCCAAAGACTCCTGCATTTTACTATCCATTTTTCTTCTTCCTTTCATTTTGAGTTGTATTGTGCCCAATACAGCTCCTTTTCATTCTCTTGTTTCTCTTTGGTCACCCCTTGGTCATCTATGTCTCTTTGCACTTCTTCTAGCATTCTCTTCATGTCCTGCTTGAAAATTTTCGGTTCTCTGTAATAGTCTTTGACCCAGCCTTTGAGAGTTGTGTGCGCTTAGTCTCCTATCTATGCATTGGGGATCCCTCAACATGCTGGCGCTAAGTGCTTTCCAAAAATTTTCTTGCCTCAAGGGATTCACTCCATAAAGGATTTCAACGAAAGGGGAGGGGCTCGAGGTTTGATTGCTCACCGAGGACAAGGGTGACAACGTAATGGTCCGAGGCCAAGCAAGGCAAAATGGAAGATGTTGCCATTAAAAAGAGGGAAATGAGGGAGAACACAACAATGAAGCGGTCTAATATTTCCATGATGTTTCCAGGGCCAAGCCTACGGTTACTCCATGTGAAGCTTCTATTCTTGGGGATGATGTCCACCAAGTCATGTTCTCTTATGATATTCTCCATCTAATCTCTAGAAGGGTCAGGAGTAAAAGTGCCCCCTCTTTTCTCTTTTGCATGCATAACCAGGTTCAGATCACCTCCAATGATGAAGTTGTTGTTGTCCTCCCCTTCCATATCAGATTGTAATATTCGCCAACACACTTCTTTGTCACAATATTGATTTGGGCCATATATGTTGTAAACTGTTATCGTGACATCCTCTTGGGTGTTTTTTAGCTTAACTTTTATCCAATCTTGGGCCTTTAATTTTGAAATTTGTTTCCATGAGTTTTGTTTCCAAATTGTGGCTATTACTCACGAAGTACCTTTGGATTCTATTGTTGTGCCTATGTAGTTTCTGATTCTACTTATGATGTTTTCCATGTCTTTTTCTCCATGCTTGGTTTCTTGGAGAATAATTATGTCTAGTTGTTCCTGTTTGATAAGATATATTAGGGCATTATTTTTGGAGGGGTGCCCTAATCCCCTATAGTTCCATGTGAGTGCTTTCATTATTTAAGGAATGCGGCCTGAGACCCAGCCTTCCCTCTTGTTTCTTGGTGGCTTGTTTCTTTGATGTTTAGCCCTTCGATAAAGGTCTCTATTGGATGCTGTGTTCCTAGGGAAATTTCCTTCTGAGCTACCTCGTCCTTGTGGTTTTTTGCGGATTTTATTCCTGGTCCAAGTTTTTTCAATGTTTCCAAAACAAGTCCTAGCTCCTTTACTGCATTTTTGGTGACTATTCGAGTAGATGATGGTTTAGCTGAGGATGGGGGTGGGTAGGATTTGGAGGGGGATGGTTGAGGGAGAGGTTCATAAGGGAAGGTGGAGAGGGAGAGCTGAGGGGGATCCTCTTCCAGAGAGGCCAAAGCAGTGAAGGGGTTGGAAGAGATGGGGGAGGGTTCAAGAGTTTGGGAGGGGCCCAGAGGGGGATCAGGATGAGGAGGAATGCTAGGGCTTGCATATTGAGAGGATGGGTGAAATGTTGAAGGTCCATCATTTCTGGCAGTTGCGTCAGAATTTTTTTTTATGACTTCCCACTGGGGTTCAAAGTCAGTATTTTCGATCTCTATTTTTTTTTTAGCATCTATTGGAAAAATGACCGTATTCGTGGCATAATTTGCGGCAGTTGTTCATATTCCAGCTGCTAAATGTGTGTCCGGTTATCCATCTTCAGCTTGATCACCTCCAAAAGTCCTTTCCCCAAGTCTACCTCCACACAGGTTCTTGCACAGGCTTGCATGTTTTCCTTTGGCTCGCTTTTGTCGATGAACTTACCAACAACATTCCCAATCTATCTTACAGAATCATCCCCCCCCATAGTGAAGTGGGAGGTGAGGAAGGCAAACCCGCACTGGGACAACGTTAGAGACATCGAGTTCTAGATAAAAGTCCAGAGTCCATTTGTTTAAATAGATCCCCCTAGTATCCATGAAGTATGACCCGTTTCTGAAGATCAGATCCTTGTCTTTATTTTTCTCGAAGTGAAATGTGTAAAATCCCTACCGCAGAATCTGATGGAGATTTTCCCTTTTATTTTGTCCAACCATTTTCACTCTACCCATTTCTGGATTGTTTTCGGCGATGACCATAGACCCATAAATTGCCCAATGAGCCCTTTCTCCGTGAGGGATAGTGCAACAATTTGAGGGATCACAAGGGGCAGTGAAACTTCCTGGATCCCATCTATTCTTTTGACAAAATTTGAAATCGCAGGCGTCAGCCGAGGAGGATTTAAAGAGTCGATGAGAGAAGAGAAGGTCGAGGTGTGGTCGGGAGAGCGGTCACCTCCGGGATGGAATCCGGAGGGGCCATGCAGCCAAGGGAGGAGCAGCAGGGGGAGGTTGAAGCGAGAGCGGCTGCGCAGATGCTCTAGACCTAGCTCGGGTAAAAAAAAATATTTTACTTTTTGTTAACTTTACTTATTTTTACTATTTTTATGGTTCTCTTAGTTTAACGCTTTCTTAGTTTATTCCTTGTTACTTTTGTTAACTTCATTTATTTTATAGTTTACTTTTATATATTTTTATTTAGAACTCAAGTTTATTATTTACTATTTTATTTATTTATTATTGTTCTCTTTATTATGTATTATTTATTTACTATTTATTTTAATATTATGTTATATTATTTATTTTTTATTATTACTAGGGGACATTACACAATGATGATGGGTGACCCACATGGTGATGCACTTGGTCGAATGACACCCTATTATAGTAGTTGTGGTAACTATTTATTCACTTCACTTGCTTCTATAATAGACTGCATGTACAACCCAAAGTTTGGCAATGGGGATTCTAGTAATAGTTGGATCTCATGCTCCACTTCTCTCTTTGGTGGTAAACCTTTAGCTCCTGGAACACATCCATGTATGCCTATAAAAACTCTTCCAATTATTGTTTATGTTTCTTAGTACACCCCTTTAGGGATACCTTGCCTCTTATGAACTCTTATACAAACTAATTTTCCCTTAAAAGCAATACAACATAATGTGAAAATTTATGAATCTTACAAACAAAAATCCTACTATAGTTAACTGATTTGCATTTCCTACTTGTGTTCTTCAATTAACAAGTTGTTTACATAATTCTTCAGTAAAAATTAATGCAAATACATTGCATCCTACACCAATATACATCTCAAGTACTGAAAAATAAGATGAGACAATCACACAAAGGACACACTTATTTTTGGACTAAACGTCCCCGGAAAAACCCAATGTAGGAAAATTGGTGCAGTAGATATGAGGGTTTTATTATTAAGCAGATTTATAAATAAAACTAGGGTGCCAAATCTGTCTCACCCAACAGAGAAAAAAATCCCGGCAGAAGTACCTCTATCTGGAGACATATATTTTGGCTGATCCAACAACAAAATGATCAAACCCCATAGATGACTGTGCTGTCCCCAGTGCTGCGCAGTAGCAACTACTCCTAGCTCTGCACTGAGACTGCGTCACCCTTCTCGTGAGCCTTCCCGGCTCAGAAACATAATTGTTGAACCGATGCCCGATCTGCCTCACAGAAATCCCAGTGATGCCTATTCAGTGACTGCGTTGCCTCTCTCAGGCTCTACATCACCCTCTCAGGTGCTGCGCCGCCTCTCTACAATGTATTATTGGCTTTGGATTGAAGTCCCACTGCCGAAATTCCCCTCTCTACACTAGAACTTGCTTTGAAATTCTCCGCAAACCGTGCCCCAAAATTTCGACTTAGCTCAAGTGCTTCTCTCCGTGTGTTGTTCTCCAATTGACCCTCAAGCCTTCCTTTATACTTTTCCTGTTGAGAGATCAACGATCGTGATCAAATATTTAATCAACGAATAAGATTAAAACATACTTGATCCTTGTCACTTAGAAGCTTCTCACCCACATTTACATTAATTCACTTTAATTATTTTAATTTCCTAAGTTTTAACTTAGGCTCAATTAAAAATAATTAATTATTTGAATAAAATGCATTCCGGGCGGAATTTCTCCAAACGATTTATGGGTCTTGGATATCTCATGTGTTCTAGCCTCTCCACAAAATTTCGGATCTACAGCACATCTGATGCTACGCAAAAATCAACACTCCCTCTTAGCAAGGAATGTGCTCTAGCAATACTTCTCACCAGAAGCATAACCCTGATCCACGACATCGGTCCTCTGCGCTGTTGATGCTCGGCGTACTGCCTCTCATCCACTGCGCTGTTGCAATATGTACTGCTGCCCATGCCACTACCACTACCACTGATGCATATGTACTACAACTCCCTCTCAAAATGTTGCATCATGTTGCCCATAGCACTGACACTGCTAATTTTTGCACTGCAACTTAGTTGGTTTAGATTTAAGCAATTGAAATACATCCCAAAAATTGACATACTGGTCAGTTTGGATGCACCTTGATGCTGGAACTACCTCTCCTACTAATATTGTGTGACCCTTTGATGCTATTGTGTTGATGCTGCTCTCAACTATGTAAGAATTTCTTTGCACTGCGCTGCTGCTGCTACCTTTGCTCTCCGCTGCTTCAAAATTTGGTGCTCTAGCTCTGCTACTGTCGCTCCATCATTCCTCATACCAACCGACTCCCCTCATTATGCTACTGTCATTAAGGGCTCCCGTAGCCACATGTGATCCAAGAGTTTGGGCTCCTCAAGGATCCTTCCATTTTTCTCTCTATAGCTCCAACTACTGCTCCATATCACCCCACCTCTTCTTTAGAGGTGCATGAGCACTCATGGCACAGTCATCGTCATCCTCCTCATCAACCTGTACTTGAGCATCCTTCGAGTCAGGCTTATTTTCTTTTCCCTTCTTCTTCAGAGGGCATTGTGTGGTGAAATGTCCCGTTTCCCCACATCTGAAGCATCTGACTTTCGAGATGTCCTTTTTCTTCTGTCTCTGTTGCCCTTGCTATCCCTTTGATGCGAGAGCCGTATCCTCCTTTTCCTCCTTCTTGAATTTGATCCCTTTATTGCTGCTTCCTTCCTTGGTCCACCATCTGATCTCTTCCTATTGAAGAGTTTCCCACATCTCCTCCCAACTAGGAAGAGAAGCCTTGCCCAAAATGCTTTGGAAAAAAATTTCACAGTCTCCAGTGACTGCATTTAGGGTAGTTCTGACCATAAATTCAGGTTCTGGTGTAGCCCCTACGGAAGCTAGCTGATATCATATCCCTTGCAATATCATAAGAAAGAGATTGATTTATTCTCCCTTATGTATCTGAAACAATGTTAGCTTACTCTCAAGCAAAATCTTCCACTCGATGGAGGATCCCATGTATAATGTGGTCAAGAACACCCACATTTCCCTTGTTATGTTCTTCTCAACAATATGTGGGATCAAATGATCCTTAACTCCATCCATGATCATGTGCTTAGCTTTTTATTAAGCCTCCACGTACTTCTTGATAGGATCAACATCAACCGGAACAACAACCATCCTCAAGGCATAATCCTTAATGTGATGTTCATCCAAAAATTCCAAGATCCTGGCCTTCTATATGACAAAGTTGGATGCTCCATCCAACCTGTCTTGATCCCTCAGTCCACTTGCGGCCATCTTTGCTCAACTAAATGTCAAACAAGTTCCTTTCTCCCAGTTTCGAAGTTGCCCCAACAAAATTCAGATTTGAATTTCTTTGGTGCTAGAAATCCTCTGAAGAACAAGCTCCCTCTGAATCTCGATTTCCTTCATGGAAATCCTTCTGCCAACAAATGTCGAAGCACCCCTCTTGGATCTCTGTTTTTCGTTTCTCAACACTGGATCTAGACTTATTGGTAAGAAATATTATGAGGAAATTATTCCATCTACTTTGCTTCTGCCTCACCAGACACTGTTGTGCTCCAACAAAATCAACGTCCCACTAGCAACTCCAGATAGAATCTGTACTACACCTCGAACCACGGCAATCAGAAAAATAAGACTTAATAGCCTCTGTTCTAGCCCAACAATCACTACGTTGCCTTCTGCAACTACAATGTCACCCCAGCAGGCTGATGCAGGCTCTTCGTGAGCCTTCCTTGGTGACTGTGTCACCCTTCCTCTGCCTCTCTGACCCGGAACTGCTATGTCTCTCGGGACAACTGCTTTCCTGCAACAGATTTTCCTTTGTCATTTCATTGACAGCTTCAATCCTCCTTGATCTGCAATTGCTCTGATACCATGTGAAAATTTTTGAAGCTTATAAACAAAGATCCTACTGCAATTAAGTGATTTACATTTCCTACTTGTGTTCTTCAATTAACAAGTTATTTACAAAATTCTTCAGTAAACATTAATGCAAATACATTGCATCCTACACCAATATACAGACCAAGTAATGAAAAATAAGATGAGACAATCACATAATGGACACACTAACTTTTGGAATAAACGTCCCTGGAAAAATCCAATGCAGGAAAATCGGTGCAACATATATGAGGGTTTTATTATTAAGAATATTTCTGAATACAACTAGGGTGCCAAATCTGGCTCACCCAACAGAGAAAAAAATCCCGGCAAAAGTACCTCTATCCGAAGACAGATATTTTGGTTGATCCAACAACAGAATAATCAAACCCCACAAGTGACTGCACTATCCCCAGAGTTGCGCAATAGTAGCTTCTCCCAGCTCTGCGTTGAGGCTGCATCGCCCCCTCTAGGAGCTGCGTCACCCTTCTCGTGAGCCTTCCTAGCTTAGAAATTGAACTGCTAAGATGATGACCAATCTGCTTCACAGAAACCCTAGCGCCGCCTCTTCAATGATTGCTTCACCTCTCTTAGGCTCTGCGTCACCCTCTCAGGGGTTGCGCTATCTCTCCTTGGTGTTGCGCTGCCTCTCTGCAATGTATTCTCGGCCTTGAATTTAAGTCCCACTGCCGAAATACCCCTCTCTGCACTAGAAATCACTCCAAAATTCTCAGGAAAACGCATCCCATAATTTTGACTTAGCTCAAGTGTTGCTCTTTGTTTGCGTGTTATCCAACTAACCCTCAAGCCTTCCTTTATACTTTTCCCGTTGAGAGATCAATGGTCGTGATCAAATCTTTAATCAATGGATAAGATTAAAATAGACTTGATCCATGTCACTTGGAAGCTTCTCACCCACATTTACATTAATTCACTTTAGTTATTTTAATTTCCTAAGTTTTAACTTAGGCTCCATTAAAAATAATTAATTATTTGAATAAAATGCATTCCGGGCAGAATTTCTCCAAACTATTTATGGGTCTTGGAGATCTCATGTGTTCTAGCCCCTCCAAAAAATTTCGGAGCTAGAGCACATCTGATGCTACTAAAAAATCAACACATGGTTCTTGCTCGAGCTGATCAATTTCTTAGCTTCGTTGGCACGTACCAGTGAAATTTTTGACTTGCCTTTATGATCGTTGATGGTGAACGATTTTCCATCCTCAACAAATGAATGTTGGCTGGATCTTCGCATAAATATTGCATCTTGCATGACTACCAAGCAAGACTCTGCATACATCAATGGGAATTACATTTAATTCTACTTCATCAATAAAATCAACACTGAAGGCAAATATAACTTTTCATTGTTTTGTTACCTCCAAATCTGCATTCTTATTTACCCATCCCAATGGATATGGGCTTGGATTATCATGAACTTCCAACCCCAACTTCTTGACTAGCTCTGCTATGATGAGATTTTCCAGTGATCTTGAGCCACACAGAGCATCAATCTTAGTCTTCTTTACCTGTATATGTATATGGAAGAGTTTGGTTATTTCTCTCTCTTCTTGTCGTTGAAGGCTACTCAAATTCACCTCCTTTTGCATTGATGTACATACAATCTTCTCGTCTATGTTCTGGATACTTTCAACTTGGTTACTCAGATCAATGGTCATGGGATTCTTCTTCTTATTGTATTTCTTTTTGTTCTAAGAGTTGCTTTGGATGAAACTTCCAATGCTTCTCCTATGTTTGGTCGCTAATGTTGCAGTGGTTGCAGTGGTTATTAGGATCTTTGCACTGATGTGTCATGGTTGTCAAATTTTTATCTTTTCCCCCATTTTGCTTCTTCTTCCCCTCCTAAGAAGCATTATTTTCTCCTTCTGCTTTGATCCACTTTATTTCCCTTTCTTTGGGCCTATGTTTTATGGGTATTGGGCCTGTACACAAGTCTCATCCATTGATCTAGGCTTGAACAACATCACTTGCTCCAGCAGATGGTGGTGTAGACTCACCAATATTTGAGAAGTACATATGTGTTCTTTGGGTAGATACCCAACATTATGCCCATCTTTCTGAACTATGTGGTGCACTCCTACATGTTTTTCCCATGCTTTTTCTAAAGTAGTGCCACCAAATCCACTAGTCCTTTCTGTAATAGCCTCGAGTTAGAACTTTATGTAATAAAGTTAATAAAAGAAAAATAAGACCATGGTCATGGGACACATGTTCCAAGCTAAATGGTGGGAAAAACATCCTAGTGGGTGTTTATTTAGTTTATTATGGCCAAGGAAATTGGCAAAGGCAATGGAAAAGGCTCTTGAAATGCAAAATTGGCATTTATTGGCATTTATCTATGAAAACAATGGAAATTAGGAGAAAAGGAAGGTGAAAGGTCACAAGTTGCACATGAGGAGGAATTTGAAGGAAAATAATGGAAAATGAATAAATTAGAGGCCTCAATGATAGAAAGGCTTATGAGGACCAATTCATGGATTTTTTAAATGTTAGATTTTTTTAGTTTAGTCTTTGGCACTCTCATTCTATTCTTCTCTCTCTCTTACTCTTGGACACTTGGAGTTTTCTTGGAGCACACTTAGAGGGGTGTGGCATACTTGGTATTTGGAGCAAGAAAGTAAAGGAAAAGCAGGAAAGCGCAAGGGAACAGTTGGATCAATGAATATGGTTAGATTGCTTTGCAAGTATCAAGTTACATGTATGGTTTCCTTGCTATTTTTGGCATGCATGGTACATGCATGTGGTTTCTTGGTTATGGGTTGTCATTGGCAAGGAGGATTGCCTGGATTGACAGTGGTTTTGCCTAGCCTTTCAATTTCCTAGATATCCATGGTGTTGTGGGTTTTCCCATTTGTTTTCTGAATGGCGCTCATGTACTTATGGTTGTGGGTTGAGTTACTAGTTCCTGGAGCCTTGGTTGGACAAAAACTCTAGAAGCCTTGTAATAGCTTAGGTTGAGTTACTAGTCCTGGAAGCCTTGGTTCGAGAAACACTTTGGAAGCTCTTTAATAGCTTGGGTTGAGTTAGTAGTCCTCAAAGACTTGGTTGGACAAACACTAAAGAGCTCAACGATAACTATGGGTTGAGTTACTAGTCCTTTTAGCCGGGTTAGAACAAACACTTTAGAGCCCTGAACAACTTGGATAGAGACCGATCTGGTGATGGTTACTGATTTTTTATTGTAAGGAAGAATCACTAATTAAGGGTTGAGGTGATTTGGCCTTTGGAATCCATGGTTTGGTTTTTCTTGGTTTATTCCACGATATCCCACATTCATGCTTGGAATATGGCACGGGGGTGATTGGCTGAAAGAAAGATTTGGTTCAACCTAATCTATGGTAGGGTGGTACGTGGAAGTCCCTAACTTGGTTGCCATTTTCATATGTTAATAAGAGGTTTTTTATATTGTGATTCATGTATGTATGTATTGATTATGATGGTGATATTATGGCTGAGTCGCCATGGTTTATATGTTGGTTACATGATGTATATTGTTTATGGCTCTTGACATGTTTGTTGAATATACGAATGGTTGATGAATTCATGACATAATAGATGATGTTGCAGCTATTATGATAGGGAATTAACGTTCTTGAAAGTTCTCAGATAAGTATCATATCCCTGTGATCATATGTGTATTCATGACCTATACATTTCGTGTTCATCATGTGTTTGACGAAATGTTTGTCATGGTTAGGCTTGGTTAGGTCAATTACTTGATCAAGTTTTATGTTAGAGGCTTTGTCTTTGTGTCATTTATGGTTTTGGAAAGTCTCATCAAGTTATGGGCAGTGAACTGGAGTCTAGCCCTAAAACGGTGGCATAGATTTCACAGTCTCAGGCACAGAACTGGTTGAAAAAGTCTACAGTCGCACCCTTGCAGTGGCTATGCATGCGACTAGAGGTCTACAATCCCATGGATGCAGGCTTGTGCATGCGACTGGGAGTCCTGATCAATGAAAAGGCAAGTTAATTCATGGTTTGGACACTTAGAAGGGTGGTTTAGCCCTTGGGGGTCCTGTAGCACCCGAGGAAGGTTAGTAAGGTTTTGCTTTGTCAATTCCACTTATTTAAGGTGATCTAAGAGGTTGAATAATATTATAGTAACTATTCATCACATATTTACCCCGATGGACTAGTAAGCTTGGGTAAGTGTGGGAGGAGGGTGTTAAAGTGTGGTATCAGAGCATGGTTCAACCCTTGGACTGGATGGGCGAAATGTGTTTTTCATGCATGTATGTAGGTTATATATGTGTTTGATGTGTATGCATGGTTATGGTCATTATTGTAGTTGTGTTGTTGATGGTGTTGTTGTTGGGATGTGTTGATCATGAATGCATATCGGTTGTATATGCATTTGTTATGCATGTCAATGTATATATGTTGTTATGCATGCATTGTTATGATTATGGTTGTGCCTGCATGGTAGGTCAGACATGCATCATGGTGGTCATTATGTAGTTTGTGTCATCGTGATGTTGATGGTATGTTATGATGCTTATGTGTTGCCCGAGGTAGAGCAGGAGATGTAGATCATCAGAGTGAGGTTGCAACACTAGAACTCGAGGTAAGAGTAGATCATCATACATGTTTGTATGTTGTCCATGGAGGTATGTTGGTTAACATTTTTTATATTCATTAGGGTTATGTACATGCATGTCATTCTATTTATGTAATGTTACATAAATGATAGATGCTAGCTAACCAATGTGGTCTTATGCATGTTCATTAGATACTCATGAATGGTAGTTAACTTGTTGTTATATGCATTTGGTCATATGCATGAGGATTATGGTCATTACAACTAAGATATTTATGTTATATGTATCGTACCAATCTGGATCAATGTGTGCAAATGATTATGATTATTATATTTAGGTATGAGTCGATATATTTGTGATGTTGTATCATACTAATCCAGACTGACATGTGCAAATGTGATAACCTCCCTTGAGATATGTTGAGGTATGGTTTTGATTATGTATTATATTATATTTATATAGCATGACATGTTCACATGATGTTTGAATGTTTCATTAATTGCATGATATGAGTATTTTTCTATAAGATTGCATGTAGAAATGATCTTGCTTTAAGATGGCTCTACCAACACAATATGTGTTGAGACAACTGATATGTACTTAAGTGTAAGTAGGTGCTAGTTTTAGTATTATGAATATGATTTTGAGTTGACTGTTGATTATGACATGGTTTTTAGGCTTGGTAAAGGCTAATATATACAATGTCTTGATCTTTGGAACATATGGCTGATATGTGTGAACAATTGTATGGAAACATGTTTGGTATTAGCGTGACAATGTAAAAAATTGATTTGATTATATAACTAACAACTAGGTGATGTGATAGTACATAATAAGACTCAAATGCAGCAAGGAAAAGTTAAAAAAGGGATTTGGGTGAGAATTCCTTTGGTTATGTTTGGAAACCACAATTCCAAACTAATGAGTGCTTGCATGAATACATAAAGTCTCCTTAACCTTGATTTTGTCTGACATTATGTGGACATGTGCTATTCATGAACATGTGTTTGACATGTATAATAGCTAGTTTCCAGTTATGGATGGATTCGTCAAGGAATTGGAGTCCCTTGAGAGGATATGTGTATGTGTTCAGATACCATACATCGTTCATGGCACAACAAGGTAAGGTAATCACTATATTGTTATGTTTATTTATACATTCACAATTATGTGTTTATGTTAGTATGATGCAGTGGATTGCATGGCAAAGATACTACCATGGAATCTTGGAGAAGGCTCAGGTTGAGATATCCCTCGGAAGAATTGGGAAACCATGGGATTGAGTCATGGTGTTTGTTGCCAGTTTTGGGTTTTCGGTTTTTTATGATTTGTTCGCGCTTAATTTGCAGTTTGGTTTATGTTTGGTGCATGGCCATGCCACTTTGGTTGTGGTGTCATATTATTATTGGTTTTCATGGTTTTTCTTCTTGATTATTTATTTTTCTTACCTTTTGTGCTTTGAGGGCCTTGGGAATTGGTTGGGAAAGAGGAAATTTAATGGAGTTCAGGAAGAGTTGGATGAAACTAGAAAGATAATAAAAGACCCAGATGAAGCTTGGTGCATGTATAAGGGTAGTTGAAGGCAAGAGTATGATAACTAGTTGGGCTGGTCGGGTCCATGGGGATAAATGGATGGTGGTAGGACAGTCATGAGGAAGGTAACATGAAAGGTAAAGTAAATGGATTTGAGGTGTCAAATTCCTTGGCTATGTTGGGAACAATTGTTCTCAATGTTATGCATACTGTGCATTGATAAAAGAAGTTCTCTTAGCCTAAAGCTTATGATATTTGGTAATTTTGTTGTGATCATGATTATGTTGGTGTATATACATGTATACATGTATTTATGTATGTCATTTTCTGACATGGTCGTCAGGGTTCATGAATGTTTTATGCTAATTTTTATGTGTATATATGTATGTATGTATGTATGTCGTTGTCTAATAGGGTCATCATGAATCATTCTTGTGGAGGAATGGTTGCTTATGTAGGTGATTGGTGTGAAGAGGTTCCTAGTTTATGAGGAATCAAGTGGGAAGAATAACCATGAAAAATCTACAAGTTCAATATCATGTGGATTTGAATTGATATTATATGCTTGTACTATGCTTATGTTATGTTATGGATAAGTTGTGATAAGGGATACATCAACGAAATGAAAGCAGTATGATCTACGACATGTTAGGACAAGCATGGATGGTGGAAATACATTGGAAGCAAGGTTGCCTGGTAGAAACAATGTGGTCTCTGGATGTGCGATACTATTGTTGTGTTTATGTTGTACCTATGATACTGTGTACATGTGGTGTGTATTTATGATGTTGTGTACATGTTGTTTATGCAGTCTATGTATAGATGGTGTTGTGTACATGTTTATGCAATGCTATGTATGGATGGTGTTGTGTACATGTTGTTTATGCAATGTTGTGTACATATGGTGTTGTGTACATGTTGTTTATGCAATGTTGTGTACATATGGTGTTGTGTGCATGTTGGATATACATTGATGTGTACATATGGTGTTGTGCGCATGTTGGATATGCATCAATGTGTACATATGGTGTTGTAACAACATAAACTTTGAAACGAGAACTATAAACTCAAAACGAGAACTCTAGACAAAAAACTCAAAAAAATCGTGAAAAGAAACCTAAAAACAAAATATGTTGATGCTGGAATACTGGAACGCAGGAAAACCTTAAAATTTTGACAAATTTTCAACCATGACATTATGGAATTTTTTTTGACTAAAAAAACTTTCAAAATGAACACTTGAATGAAAGAGTCAGTGTTCGAGGAGTAGTGTCTCTTTTAAATGTTAAAAATATGATGACTTTAAAATCTTAGCCTAAAACAACTTGACACATTGCAACAAAATTTTGAAAGGCAACCATCAAATTGACACAGAGTGTATGCAAACTCGCACATTGAAATGAAAATTTAAATATCAACTATGAAATTGACACATTGTGTAGGCAGACTCAATCTTTTACAACGAAAACTTTAAAATCAACAATCAAATTGACACATAATGGGACCGACTTACTAGTCGAGGATCGACACAAACCCTATATGAAAAATTAAAATAAAACAAAATAATAAATAAATATATAAAAGAAAACAAAAATTAAAACATTGAAAAAAATAAAATAAAATAAAACAAGCACAAAAAGTTTAAAAAATAATAATAAGTAAATAAAGTTCACAGGGTCTTGGATAGACGGTGATTGGGTGGGTTGTTAAAGCACCTCTTGATGTGAATAATAATATATATTAGAACATAAAAATATATAAAAAACATAGTTAAAAAAACATGGAAAAAAACACAAATATAAATATATATATGAAAATCACAAAAAAGCACAAATCAAACATAAAAAAGCACTAAAAAACAAAATTAATTAAAATCAAACATAAAAAATGTAAAAAAACAAATTTAATTAATAATGGTTTTTTATTTTTTTATTAGGTTATACCAATTTATTTATTTATTTTTAATTTAATTGTTTTATTTTATTCTGATTTAATTTTATTTCATATTTTTTAATTTTATTATAATATTTTTAATATTTTTATGTTTTTTATTTGATTTTAATGTTTTTTTTTAAAACATTTATGTTTTTATTTTTAAATTATTTAAAAATGTTTCTTTTTTAGATTTAAGATTTTTGTGATCCATAAAGTAGATAAATGTCTTTCGGATTAATTACATCATTAGGATTTGGTCGACATTTCGAACGAGCTAATGTGGTTCATCCTCATGACAAGGTGAAAAAGCCCAAGGATCTTCATGAATAAATAGTGTGGATGCATCATTGCCCGGAATTAGTCTTTAAAAATTAGCCGTTTTCTTATAATGATAGTATATGGTTTCTTATGTATTATATTAATTAAAATAATATTTATTTATTAATAATAATTAAAATTTTAATCAATTGTATTAGAAATAATTATTAAAATTTATAGCCATTTAATAATAATTTTTTTAACAATTTATTATTATATTTAATTAAAAGGCATAAAATAAAATTTATATATATAACTAATTAATTGATTCTTTAACGACTAGTTTTTAGACACTATTCTGGGTAATGATGCATCCACACTATTTATTCAGGAAGATTTTTGGGCTTTTTCACCTTGTCTTGAGGATGAACCACACTAGCTGGTTCGAAACGTCAACCAAATCCTAATGATGTGAATAATCCGAAAGACATTTATATGCTTCATTTTTTTTTTTTAATAAATTATGTTTTTTTGAAATGTCTTTTTTTATAGTTTATTATTATTATTATCATTATTTTTTAGTTAATTTTTTTGGTACATTTTTTATGTTTTTTTTTCCTTTTTATATATAATTTTATATTTGTTTTTTTCACATATTTTTATTTTTATTTTTTATCTTTTATTTTGCAAAAAAAATAAAAAATAAAAATCATTATAAAAATAACATTGCAAAAAAGACACATACACACATACACATGTTTGGAAAACTCTTAGAAAAATAATATCCTAGGACGAAAAACACTAAGAGACATAAGACAACTTGAAAATTTGTTAAATAATTAACATTTAAAAAAAAATTGTTTATATTTTGGACATAAGAACATTTAAAGTGTCAAAAATGTCTTTAAAAAAATAAATGTTAATGCTTTTCAAAACATGTATGAAAATCTTCAACATTTAAAAAAAATATTGACACTTAATATACTAGTTAATTTAAAGTGTAAAAAATAAGTTCTCTAAAAAAAGGGGTCGGTGCTGCATCAAAACTTTTCAAAATGAACATGAAAATCACTAACATTTAAAAAAAAAATATATTTGATACGAAAGAAAATTTAAAGTGTGAAAAATATGCTAAAAAATGTATTATGGATGAGCACTTTTCAAAATCAGATTACTTTTTTGCTTCCTCGAAAAAACGGGTACTTGTTTCCGTTCCCGTTTCAAAGTTTACATTGTTTTGTGTGCATGTTGGATATGCGGTGTTGTGTACAGATGGTTCTTTATGCATGTGGTGTCGTGTACAAGTTGTACATGGGGTGTTGTGGGCAGGTGGTGTTGTGTACATGTCATGCATGTGGTGTTGTGTACATTTCGAGCATGTGGTGATGTGGTGTTGTGTACACGTTGTGTAGGTGGTGTCGTGACATGTTGTGCAACCGGTGTTGTGTACACATTGTACAAGTGGTACTATTGTACACGTGGTATTGTGTGCATGTCATACATGTCTTGTGCACATGTGGTATTGTGTGGATGTTGTACATGTTGTTTTGTGTATGTGTGGTATTGTGTCTGTGCATTGCATAGTCATGGTATCATGACATGTGTATTCGTTGTGTTGTACTCTGTGTATGTATGTGTATTGTGTTGTATACCGGGTGTAGGTGTACGTATTATGTTGTGTCATACATCAGATGCTGGTGTATGTGTTGTGTTGTACATCAAGTGTAATATATTGTATGGTGTTGTATGTTGTGTGTGGTTGTATGTATGTGATGCACACTATGTGTATGTGTACGTGGTTGAAGAGAAGGCACTGGTTGTTTGTCGGGTGTGGCAACCGATTCGGTGTGTGTACGGAAAGGACAAAGGATAAAGGTAGAAGCTAAGGATTGATTGAAGGATAAGTATTAGTATTCTATTTCTGTTTTTATTATGCATGTGATTAATGACTATGATTTATGATGGTTGCATGTGATATATAATTATGATTTATGATGGTTGCGTTTTGAGCTAACCGGATGTGATACGTTTATTCATGATGATTTGATCAAAGAGCTAGTTTGACTTGTTGTGACAAGAAGTAAACAAGATTTCAAGTGTACCTTGTTAACAAGCTACTGATGAGGTATGATTGTAATTTATTTCAATTCATTTTGACTCTAATGGTAGTTATGTGCTTGGTACAAGAGAGCATGGAATTTTTTAGTTTGGGTGGCTGAAACTGACTGCAAGAATTAGCAACAACAATGAAAGGAATTGGAACAGGAAAAAATATGTTTGTAAAGCATTCAGGAGTAGGTCCATTATGGGAAACTAGTACCTAGTAGTGTCCATTGATTTCCATGAGCATGCTATGACCGGTATGATAGTTTTGAGGTAGGGTGTACCTTGGTTTTTGGACCTTCCAATGCGAGGAAACCTTTCCAAGGGAGGGGTCTCTCGAGGGATTGTGTAGCAGAGAAGGGGATGCTCACGGAACTTGGAAGGTGTGTGACTGCATAGAAGGGGGTGTCTGGATTTCCTGAGGGACTATGTCGCAGAGAAGGGAAGGTCGGGGAATACATTGATTTTGGTCATTAGCATTGCTAGATGGAATTAGATGCAAATTGGGAGTGTGCCTTGGAACAGTGAGTCAGTCATTGCTCACCGAGAGGACAACAATGTAAGATTGTAGCGTTGGAAATTGGATGCAAACTTTGGCTCTGGCAATGGATTTTGGTATTCCTAGGAAGGAGGTGAATCCTAGTATTACTTTTGAGGGTGGAGGTGTGATCCTCCAGATTCCCTTGTTGCTGATGCAGGCATCGTATATTTTTATTTGCTAGTTGAGAAAATGTGCATATGTGCATATTATTATAAATATTGTATTGAATTGGATTTATAAAGCTCCATAAATAGTATGGTTATTTGCTGGTTGAAGCAAATGTGCATGAGTGTATTAATGGTTGTTATTATAAAAACTTTAATGAGTTGTGTTATAAAGCTCCAATAAACAATATGTTTGCCATGTTTTCAGCAATGGTCATTGTAAATACTGCAACAAGTTGAGTTATAAAGCTCCATGGGAAGTATGTTTTGTTTTCAATAGTCTTGCTAGTTATAGGTGTCATTGAACACCGAGGACGGTGTACCCCTAAAGGGGAGGGTTCTGTAACAACCCTGGGTTAGAACTTCATGTAATAAAGTTAATAAAGGCAAAATAACACCATGGTCATGGGACACATATTCCAAGCTGAATGGTGGGAAAAAAATCCTAGTAGGTGTTCATTTGGTTTATTATGGCTAAAGAAATTAGCAAAGACAATGGAAAAGGATTTGGAGAGGAAAAAGTGGCATTTATTGACATTTATTTTTAAAAATAATGGAAATTAGGAGAAAAGGAAGGTGAAAGGTCACAGGTTGTATGTGAGGAAGAAATTGAAGGAAAATAATGATAAATGAAGAAATTAGAGGCCTCAATGATAAAAATACTTTTGAGGATCAGTTCATAACTTTTGTTAATGTTAGTTTTGTTTTGTTTTGTTTTGTTTTTTTCCAGTCTTTGGAACTCTCATTATATTCTCTCTCTCTCTTACTCTTGGACACTATGATTTTTCTTGGAGGAGTGTGGCATACTTGGGATTTGAAGCAAGAAGGCAAAGGAAAATGAGGAAAGTGCAAGGGAACAATTGGATCAGCGGTTACATATGGATTGATTTAAAAGTATCGAGTTGTATGTATGGTTTCCTTGCTAGTTTTGGCATGCATGGTACATGCATGTGGTTTCTTGGTTATGAGCTGTCATTGGCACGGAGGATTTCCTCGATTGACAATGGTTTTTCATAGGCTTTCCATTTCCTGAATAACCATGGTGTTGTGGGTTTACCCATTTGTTTTCTGATTGATGCTCATGTACTTATGGTTGTGGGTTGAGTTACTAGTTCCTGGAACCTTGGTTGGAAAAATGCTATGGAAGCCCTGTAACAACTTGGGTTGAGTTACTACTCCTAGAATCCTTGGTTGGATAAACGCTTTGGAGGCCCTATAACAACTTGGGTTTAGTTACTAGTCCTAGAAGCCTTGGTTGGTTGAGTTATTAGTCCTGGAAGCCTTGGTTGGAGAAATCTTCTAGAGCCTAATGACAACTGTGGGTTGATTTACTATTCATGGAAGCCTTGGTTGGACAAACGCTCTGGAGCCTGGCGAAAACTGTGGTTTGAGATATTGGTCCTAGAAGTTGGGTTGTAACAAATGCTCTGGAGCCCTGGACATCTTGGATAGAGACCAATATGGCGATGGTTAGTGATGTCCGGCCGTGAAGTGGAATAACTAGTTGAGGGTTTTGGTGGTTTTTCCTATAGAAGCCCTGGTTTTTTTTTTGTTTGGTTTATTCCATGAGATCCCACATTCATTCTTTGGATATGGCATGAGGGTGATTGGTTGAAAGAAAGATTTGGTTTAGCCCAATAAATGGTAGGGTGGTACGTGGAGGTTCGCAAATTGGTTGGCATTTTCATATGTTGATAAGAGGTATTTTATATTATGATTCATGTATTTATGTATTGATTATGATGGTGATATTATGGTTGAGTTTCCATGTTTTGTGTTGGTTATTTTCTTGTTTATATGTTGGTTACATGATGTATATTTTTTATGGCTCTTGACATGTTTGATGAATATATGAATGGTTGATGAATGAATGACATAATATATGATGTTACATCTATTGTGAGAGGGCATTATACTTTCTTGACTGTTCTCAGATAAGTATGAGATCCCTCTGATCAAATGTATATTTATGACTTGTACATTTCATGTTCATCATGTGTTTGACGAAATGTTTGTCATGGTTAGGCTTGGTTAAGTCAAGTAATTGATCAAGTTTTGTCTTAGAGGCTTTGTATTTGTGTCATTTATGGTTTTGGAAAGTCTCATCAAGTTCTGGGCAGTGACTTGGAGTCTAGCCCCGAAAAGGTGGCTTAAATTTCACAGTCTCAGGCACAAAGTTGGCTGAAGAAGACTGCAATTGCACCGTTGTTGTGGCTGTGCATGCGACTGGAGGCCTAAAATCACATGGATTCAAGCTTATGCATACGACTGGGGCTCCAAATCAGTGAAAATGTCAGTTAATTTAGGGTTCGGACACCTAGAAGGGTGGTTTAGTCCTCGGGGGTACTGTAGTGTAACACCCTCTTCCCACATCTACCCAAGTAACCGTCCAATTGGGGTAAACATGCAACGAGAGGATACTAATATGATTCAACCTCCTAGATGACATTGAGGAAGTGGAACAGATGAAAATCTGACAAAGAGACCTTACACTGCATCAACAACACCTTCAGGAGGTAACCCAACCTCCTAGACCCCTGAACCCTAAAGGGGGATTGATTTTTGACTCATTTAGGCCTTAGCCGCGGGAATTTAAGGGCAAGGGAGCAACTAGCAACTTATAGTCATGGGCATGCCTTAGAATGGTCGTGGCCAGGGCCCCAAAAGGTCAGTTCTGTACCTGCAAATCTGGGATTCGTGCCACCTTTCTAGCCCCAGAGCCTAGGTCACTTCCCAAAACTTCATGAAACTTTAGGAGAGGTTAAATAACATTAAAATAAATGTATGGAATCAATCAAATCTTTAATATCTCATCTATAACTTCCTATCCATGACAAACATTTCGTCAAACATGTCACAAACATTTCATCTACAAGTATAAACAACAGATTTAAACATGGGGGTCTCTTACAAATCTGAGAATAGCTAAGAATCATTGCTCCCCTATATCATAAGCTACAATAGTGTCTATTTGACCATAGATACATTGTGCATTCATTTACAGGTAAAAACATAGATAGATCCATGCATCATCACTGATCAAATACATGCTTATAACCAACATAATAACAACAAAAATACAATGTATATAACAACAAATAAATCCATACATTTGCATACCGATTTCTCGAGGAATGAGCTCTTCATTACTGAATGTAAAAACCAACCAGAGATGGGACTTCCACGTTCCACTCGACCATAGATTGGCTGAGCCAAGTCTCACTTCATCCAATCATCCCCGTGCCATATTCCAAGCATCAATGTGGGACTTTATCAAATACATCAATCAACACCAAACTAGGGCTTTAGAGTCCAAACCGCCTCAACCCCAAACCAACGATACCATCTCACGGCTAGTCATCACTAACCATCACAGTTTGATCTCTATCTAAGCTGTTCCAGGGCTCCTGAGTGTTTTTTCTAACTGCAAATTCTAGGACTAGTAACTCAATCCCAACTCTTACAGGGCTTCTAGAGCATTTTTCCAACTAAGGCTTCCATGACTAACAACTTAACACACATAGGGCTTCCAGAGATTTTGTCCAACCAAGGCTCCCAAGACTAGTAACTCAACCCATAGTTATCCACTGGGATTCCAAAGTGATTGTCCAACCAAGGCTTCCAGGAATTAATAACTCAACCCACAACTAAATGAATCATGAGAACCAACCATAAAACAATATGTAAATAAACCCACAACACCATGACTATCGAGGAAATGGAAAGGCTAGGCAAATCCACATGCATGCTGTTTGTCAATTTAATTGTCTTAAATTGATAGCATAAATTATCGACCGAAGTTGGTAAACTTGTGAAGTGAAAATGCACAATATATGCTAGAAGCATTCTTTACTCATTTAATTTATTAGTGTGATGATTTGATTTGTATAGATTACTTCAAAGGATGTTTTTATTCTTATGTTCCTAATGAAATTGATAAATTTAAATTGCAACTAAGTTCTAAAAATCAACATGCTTTCTACTCTGTAAAAACTGAAACAAACTTTCTCTATCTTATGAAGAAATCTTAACTAATTTATTTGTTAGTCTCTAAAAATTCTTATTCTCTAACAGTATTATGCATGAAGATAAAATCGAATTCTAGAAAAGGGAACTTATACATTTTTATGTTTTTGAAATGAAATGTCCTAAAAGTGAAAATAAGTAAATCACTATTGCTCTTAGAAAGAAATCACTCTTGAACTTAAAAAAAACTCACTCATATACTAAGAGAAAATCATTCAATCACTACTGCTTGTAAAGAAATCACTTATGCTCGTGAAAAGAACTCATTAAAAAACTGGAAAATAAATCACTCAATGATTTTTGAAGTAAACCACACATGAATTTGTAAAACTACTACTGCTCTGGAAGAAAAACTATAAATCACTCTGCAATTTAACAATTCAAAAGGGAATACTGATGATTCTACAACAAATGATAAAATAAATCTATATAAACATCTACCTCAAATTACAAAATGAAATTATGGATATAACTACAACAAATGTCAAATTGGAATTTTGGAAACAACTACAACAAATGACAAGTGGGAATGCTGAAAATAACTACATAAAATGATAAAATGAAAACATGAAAACAACTACATTAAAAACATAAAGTGCAGAACCTTCACTATTTGCAAGGGCCCTCCACAAACAGGTGGTCTCAAAGCTTCACACGAATAATAAGCTATGAATCAAATCTTCAAAGCACTTCTTCATTAAAAAGGATGTAAAATAGAGTTTCAACAATTCACGACACGCTTCAGAAAATTAACTTCTTATCTTTGTTTCAATGGAGTGTTTATATAGATGTTGCAATGTAACTTCATGGAGATTCATATGGCTGAAGATCAGAACTGAATGAACACTTATTTTCCATGAATTTGATGAATCACAGTCCATTCCAACCTATGTTTTCTTGATTGGGCGTTTATTGACACATGGGTGTAATGTTTGCTCACGCAACTACAAAATAAGGCTCCAAAGAACCTGAAATATCTCCCAAATGGCAATGAATTTGGAAAAAAATGATTATTGGGCACTTAATTAGGCCCATGCTGAACAAAACCGATGTTTTTTTTTGCGAGATTCGCTTTAGTTTGCTTAGAAAACGCGTTTGAAGTTGACTGGTAAAAATTGCTGCGATTTTCCCTTGATCTTTGCCTGGAGGTCCACATGTGTGAGCTGGGTAGAATTTTACCAACAAAAATCCATATTGGAGTTTCTAGAAACAATTTCCATGTGTCAGATTTCATTCTAGAGTGGTGCTACTACCTTAACCATGGAGACAACTGCGGAAATTGTAGAAACTTGAACTGTCAAACTATCATTAGTAAAACCATGCATAATTCTCTTTAATTCATTAAAAATAATAGAAATAATAATAATAAACCATGTAAACATTTATGCACGAATTTGGTGCGTTTATGAAGAAATATGGTTAAAAATGATGACAATGGGTGAATGGAATGATGCGAAAATGGATGGTTTCATCAACAAAATTATGACAAATTGGAGGCTCAACATCCCCCCACACCGGAGATTTTGCATGTCCTCCTACAAGCAAAGCATTGCAAAGTTTCATAATCCAATTGATTCCTTGTGTTCCTTTATTATGTCATTTCAACTAAATCCTTGACCAAAGCTCCAAGAGAGCAATATTGACCCTTTATCTCAATAATATGCACTTTTATCCAACCCTTCATTATTTATTATATGCAACTTGTGTGAAAAGAAAGGATGCCTACATAGTAGCATATCCAAGTACTTGTCACTATTTTAATTGTGCTCAAATTGTTCAAGCCTTGGTAGAATACCATATTGTGAAGAACACATCAAGACTTCTTCTCCATCTATAGAATGTGCTTTCCATCCTCGTGAAGCTTATCCTATTAGTATGGCTGGAAATGGTCACAGATTGCAGCCCATAATGATTGTCTTCTTATCTTCCACGCATAGCAACCAATAATATTTCAACAATGTTATCAAATAGTTTCTTCAAGAACTCACAAACTAATGAATGAAGAAGACTTCCCAATGTGAAACTTTTGGCAATATGAGTTGCACATAACACAAAATACGAGTTGTTGTTGAGGGTTATACAACTCATCAAAGCCTAAAATATGATTCCAAGTGATTTCAAGAGTGTGTGAACAAAGCCTTGTTGCAATCTTCTTCTTGTGGCTTTGTATTCATCATTTCATGGTTTCCATTAAAAATATCAAGATGAGCAATATGACACATAATTTAAGTGCTCCATGTACTTTTTGATCATGTGCTACAAACATGTACCATGAAGTCAAGTTTTTCTATTTGTAAAATAATTCTTTTTCTCAAGAACATCACGTTCATGGACCATTAAGGAAAGCATGGATTAACAAGAAGAGAAAGTTTAAACAAGAGAGTGGTGAAAGCATATAAGAACATCATTATGACCATGGAAAACAATGAGATGATTGAATGGGGTGCTAGTACTTTGTTGATAAAGAATCAATCATAACTTGTGGGATTGGTTGTTAAAAGGCATGACAAAACATAATGGGAGAAAAATTGGTACTACATGTTTAAAATAGCTTTTCATCAAAATTTATAGAATTTTTAACAAATTAAAAAGTCTAAAACTAGTTTTACCTCAAGTTTACCTTTTGGAATTGGAGAAGAGAACATGATCTAATGGTTGATTTGGTGTTGATTTGGCTCAGGTACTCTACTCCATGATACGTTGACCTCCACTTTGACCTTACTCCACAAAATGTATCTTTTTTATGTAGCAGATTTGTTTTTCCAATTTCTCTCAAATGGTTAATCATATTCTCCTAAATTTTTCTGAGGTTGTTTCTATTAATATTAT
Organism: Pinus albicaulis; assembly: GCA_034641835.2. Taxonomy (NCBI): domain Eukaryota; kingdom Viridiplantae; phylum Streptophyta; class Pinopsida; order Pinales; family Pinaceae; genus Pinus; species Pinus albicaulis. The sequence goes on along the minus strand of CM076575.1, from coordinate 749,681,130 downwards.
GCATCGTCCCACAAAAAATCTCAGCCAATGGGTGCACAGATCTCGAGAAAAATGACAAATGGTTGTAGGTGAAAGTGGCGATTTTCTTGAAAAATACACACTAGAATTTTCTGAAATTTTCCGTGTTCATTTACCCTACCTCAATTCATTTACCATAAAAATTTCAAGCCCAAAGGATGCACGGTTTGCAATTTATGATCAAATCAATTTCTGCTATGTTTCACCTTTCACGCTGTCAAACGTTGCAATAAAAACATATGCCACGAACTCATTTTAAGGCCAAATTGAGTGATTCAAAAGGGAAACCATGTATTTTTACCTTTTCTACCGCCACATTCCTTCATAATCTCATTTTGATGAAGAAAATATGTTACTGTGCAAAAATACTGAAATCTGCCCTAATATGTCTAATATGGTGAAAAATGAAAATCTGCCTTTAAAACCCACTGAGAAGTCTCGAAAAATTGCACTTAAAAAAAAAAAAAATTGTCCGCGTTTTACTCAAATTATCATATTCTGAGAAAACCGAGAAGCTCAGAATGTTTTTATTTATGCTCCAATCTCTTGCAATATTTGTGCCAAAACTACCTCTGGAAAAAAACTGCTACAACAAAAACAGACTACTACAACAATAACTGCAGAAACTGCAACTTTCTGTAGCTGTTGCAAAAAAATGTCAATTTTTGCAGAAAATTGTTTTCTTTGAGTTTGAATTGTGTACTGTATGATGAAGTAGAAACCATGAAACATAATGCATATTGACTAAAATATGCCCAAATTTATTATTTTTCTTGAAAATGAAATGAATGAAGAAGTGTTGTAATGGTGCCATCATGTTGCTGTTGAATGACAAAAAGATGAACATGCTGCTACAAGGAACCAACAAAATGTATTGCTGCATGTTGTTGTTGATCCATAAAACCATTAGTCTTCATCAAAGCCAAAATTCATGGTACAATTCTTACCAAGTGAATGAATGTGTCAAAGTCGAGCATGGGAAGAAATCATTGGATTATCGATCGATGATGAAAATCATTAACCAATGCAAGACAACTCACCAATAATGTAAATGAGTGTCAAGGGACCTAAGTGCATCTTGACAGGGACAAATGAATGTGTTGAATTCGAGTCACCTGCAAGATCTGACAATCAAGAGACATTGTTGTATTCCCATTGTTGTCAACGAAGAGGCTTGCCATTGATGTATGCAAGTTCCAAGGCACTCCAAATAATCTTTGTTCTTGATCCCAAATAAGGTGTTGAGGTCGATGGGACAAGATTTGTTGTAAGGTGGATCTTAAGGAATTCCACATCATCCATCTCAAGCATAGAACTGAAAATGATTTGAAGAACCATAATAAAATATTGAAACCATCATGAAGTTGCAGAACTTATTGTGAACTTTGCTCACTGGTTGCCTGGTTTTCAAGCAAAGCTCATGTCCAATTGCGCCAGCAAGTTGGTTTTCACAATAGGACTTATTTTTCTCTTTACTTATTTTATTTTATTTATTATATGTCCCACTCTACTTGAAAAATAAATCTTGTTCAAGTATATGAATACTTCCAATGGAACCATGTCTGTAACAAGATGATAGATAAACTCATATGCAGGTTTGAAAGATACTCTTTGATATGTACCAATATATGAGAGACCAACTGTCGTGATTGAGATGACGTCAAAAGATACTAAAGAATGGAGAAATGGTATCCGATGACTGTATTGAACCAAGGTTCAATGTAATCTTGTCTTCCTTGGCTTCTTGCTATCATGTCATGCAAGTCTTCAGAGATGTGATCTCCATTTATAGAATCTGGTGATAGGCATGCAAGAAAATTTTCAATCTCAGGTTCCAACAATTTCTCTTTTTCAATGGGCATCCATGATTCTTGGACCTTATCTAAATCTTCTTCTTCTAGTTGTTGTTCTTCAATGGCATCTGGAGAACCATTTTGTAATACCTCAACAATGTAAATGGATTGAGGTTTTTTATTGTTGGGGAGATGAAATGGTTGTGCAAGTAGTGGAGTGGGAATGGATCTTTGGGATACTTGTGTGGTTGGTAATAGAAAGGTTGAATTGAGGTCAACTGAGGGTGATATTGATGTTGTGGTGGAGGTGAATGGTATTGATAACATTGATATTGGTATTGAGGATAGAGAGGGAAAGATTGAGGATATGGTGGATTTCCTTTGTAGGTCCTTTGCCAAATTTGTTGCCAAGATTGTTTTTGAGGTTGGGATTGAGATGTCCAAGGTTTCAAAGGTTGGTTTTGAGGTTTAGATTGAGATTTCCAAGGTTTCCAAGGCAAGGGTGTTTACCAATTACTTTGAGATTGTTGTGCATAACCTTGAAATTGAGAATTGAGATCTTGCATCATACCAGGTTGATGAGGCTGCCTTGGTCTTCTTGGAGCTACATAACAAGATTGTTCCATTGTTTGATTTGCTTCCTGGTAAACTGCCTTTAACCCTAGTAATGATGGACAATATTTAGTAGTATGTGATCCTGCACAAATGTCTCAAATTTTAATGTTATCAAGTGGACATTCATGAAAAACATGTTTCTTTCTACATTTAGGGAAAAATATAAATGAATTAGCATTCTCAACTTTTTGCTTGTTTTGCATTCTTAGCATGTTAATTTGTTCATTTAAATTATCAAGAATGTTTAGCAATTTGTTAAGTTCAGTTTTACTTACCAATCCTGATGGCGACTTACTTACTCTTGCCATAAATGGATCTTGAGGGGATCTTACATACTTTTCTTTTCCTCTTGATATGTTCTTGAAAAATTCACAAATATCTTGAAATGAAAATTGATAGGCATCTCCTTTTCCCACCAGATTAATAAGATCAATCCATTCACCCTTTATAGCATTTAGTAGGAGAATTTTTAATGTGTCTGATCCTAAATTATGCAATTTAGATATTTTGATATTATAAATAAATCTCTCCACTAAATCTTCTATGCTTTCATCGTCTTTTTGGTTCATCTTAAAGACTTCATTTCTAAGTTCATGGTGTCTGCAATAATCTTTATATTTTTCTAAAAATACTCTTTTCATATCATCGCATGTCCTTATAGAATTTGTTCCTAAAGTCGAGAACCATCTAAGAGCTTTATCCTTCAATGTTTCTGAAAACAAATTCAATTTTTGAATGTGTAATGAGTAGCCATAAGATCTAAAAATTATTTCAAATTCAAAAAGAAAGGTTTTGGGGTATTTTGATCTCATACCTTTGAAATTATGAAGTACAGATGGAAGGATGCTCTTCATACGACCATTGACATTAGTTTCTTGAATGGGAAATCCAAAAGGATCTTCCTCATTTTCATCATCTTCATCCTTTTCTTCAACCTCCTTTGTCACATCTTCTTCTACCTGTAAAAATAAGAATTCATGTTGTGGGTGTGTGGCTCTTACTGCACTACATGATATAGTGGGTGTGGTAGGTGATTGAGGTTTTTTTGTTTTTTGTTTTTGTTTTTGTTTTTTTTTTTAATGAAAAGAAAAAGGCTCCTATTTACACTTCCCCGACAACGACGCCAAAGTATTTGTCAATTTAATTGTTTTGAATTGATTACATAAATTATTGATCGGAGTTGGTAAACTTGTGAAGTGCAAGTGCACAATATATGCTAGAAGCCTCTTTTATTCATTTAGTTTATTGGTGTGATGATTGGATTTGTAGAGATTAATTCTAAGGATGTTTTTATTCTTATGTTCCTAATGAAATTGATAAATTTAAATTACAACTAAGTTATAAAAATCAACATGCTTTCTCCTTTATAAAAACTGAAACAAAATTTCTCTATCTTATAAAGAAATCTTAACTAATTTATTTGTTAGTCTCTAAAAATTCTTATTCTCTAACAGTCTTGTGCATGAAGATAAAATCGAATTCTAGAAAAGGGAACTTATACATTTTTATGTTTTTGAAATGAAATGTCCTAAAAGTGAAAATAAGTAAATCATTATTGCTCTCGAAAAGAAATCACTCATGAACTAAAAAATAAATCACTTATATACTAAGAGAAAATAATTCAATCACTACTGCTTGTAAAGAAATCACTTATGCTTGTGAAAATAACTTGTTCAAAAACTGGAAAATAAATCACTCAATGATTTTTGAAGTAACCACACATGAATTTGTAAAACTACTGCTACTCTAGAAGAAAAACTATGAATCACTCTACAGTTTAACAATTCAAAAGGGAAGACTGATGAATCTACATCGAATGATAAAAGAAATCTACATAAACATCTACATCAAATGACAAAATTAAAATATGGAAGTAACTACAACAAATGACAAATTGAAATTCTGGAAACAACTACGACAAATGACAAATTGGAATTCTAAAAATAACGACATCAAATGATAAAATGAAAACATGAAAACAAATACATTAAAAACATAAAATGCAAAACCTTCACTGTTTGCAGGGGCCTTCCACAAACATGTGGTCTCAAAGCTTCACACGAACATTCAGCTATGCATCAAATCTTCAAAGCACTTCTTCATTAAAAAGGATGTAAAACAGAGTTTCAACAATTCACGGTATGCTTCAGAAAATTAACTTCTTATCTTTGTTTCAATGGAGTATTTATATATGGGTTTCAATGTAACTTCATGGAGATTCATATGGCTAAATATTATAACTGAATGGACACCTATTTTCCATGAATTTGATGAAGCATACTCCATTCCAACTTCTGTTTGCTTGACTAGGCATTTATTGACACATGGGCGCAATGTCTGCTCACACAATTGCAAAATAAGGCTCCAAAGAACCTGAAATATATCCAACCTTGCCATGGGACATGGCATGTGGCAGCCTATGGCTGTGTCACATGGCCCTTCTCCATTGGCCCAAAAATTCCACCATTAAAATAATATCCAGCATAGAATAAAATTCCAAAATTAGGATTGGGAGAAAAAATTCAACTTCCCCAAGCAACATTGGCGAATTTGGTGATGATACTTGTCACAGTGTCACTGGCTAAAATCTAGAGAAAAATCCCTGAAGATTCCTAAGGTACCTATTGGAATGCAAAGTCATCAGTCTGTCACTGTTTTGCACAATTTTTACCTGTTTGAGGAAACGAACAACAGACCATAACTTACTCAGACGAACTCGAATTTTGATGAAACGAGTTGCGTTGGAATCCTGGTGACAAGCTCTATCTGGTCATTCTAGTTTGGAGAATTTCTGTGAATTTTCATTTTTTAGCTAAATACTAAGCCTTTGATCATTCCTCCCCACTAGAAGCCTTTTGGACCCCAAATGATACTATCAATTGTTCAACAGGTGAGGGTACAACTCCCTCACCCTTTCACTCTCCATCCATTTCGCCTTTGAAGGATTTTGTCCCTTAATTCCCACTCTAAGGTATTCGACATTCCTTCTTCTTGAAGTTCTGATTCTTCTGTCAAGTATGAGATCTTGTTGAAGTTCATTAAGATATTCTCGCGAGAAATCATCTATTGATAGCAACTGAACATGCTCTCCTTGATCATCAATCAAAGGAGGCTTAAACAATCTCAAATTCTCAACATTAACGACTGAATATATTTGCATATAAGGAGGAAAATATAGCTTAAATGCATTAGTACCAATATTTTCTAGAATTTTAAATGGACCATAACGGATTGGCTTGAGCTTTTTACCTTCTCCTTGCAATCTTTATTTGATCATATATAACCAAACTTCATCTCCAACCTGGAATTTGTGATCAACACGGTGTTTATCATGTCTTGCCTTGTAACTGCTTTGACTCTTTTCAAGTTGTTCTTGCACTGTGTGATCTACCAACTGATTTTTCTCAATGAAATTCCTTGCCTTATCTATGTCACTATGACCATCTATAGCGACATATTTCTCAAATATGAAGTCAAAAGGCAATCTTGGCAAGTACCTAATACATGCCTCAAATGGCAATGTGTTTGTGGAAGAATGATTTTCCCTATTGTATGTATGCTAAATGTAATGCAACTGTTCATCCCACAACTTGGGATGTTTGCTGCAATAACCTCTAATAAGATGAATGAATTTCCTATTCACCACCTCGGTCTAACCATCTATTTGCATATGAAATGTTGTACTCTTCTTCAAATTTGTGTCCATCATGTCCCATAATTTTTACCAAAAATTCCCAACAAACTGGGAATCTCGTTCACTTACAATAGAAGTAGGAAGACCAAAATGAACCCATACATTTTGAACGAAAAGATTAGCAGTTTGTTCAACTGTAATTGTTTTCTTACATGGAATCAAAAGACACGTTTTGTTGAACCCATCTATCACAACATACAAATAATCATGACCTTTCCTTGACATAGGAAGACCACCTACAAAATCCATTGAGATACTTTCCCAAGGATGTGAAGGAACCCGAAGTGGAGTGTAAAATCCAAGTTTCCTATTACTAGGCTTACTTATTGCACATAAAGTACAACCTCTAATAAAACGAAATACACTATCAATCATGCGTGGCCAATAATAATACCTTTGGAGATTCGCTACTGTCTTTCCTACACCGAAATGTCCAATAATTAATGATGTGTGCACCTCCCTTATGATACCGTTTCTTTCTCCCTATAATATACATAACTTTATCAAGTGATACAACAAAATGTTATGCACATGATAATCTAAATCTTCATTTTTGTTTCCTTGACTTAAGCTTTCATACACATCTTGAAAATCACTATCATATGCATATTGTTCATTGTAACTTTCATGCATAACTGAATTGTGCTTGAGTATAATAGATGAATTTACAATAGGCCTAGAGAGCATATCAACTAACTTATTGTAGATTCCCTTTTTGTACTTGATAACCAAATGAAATTGTTGTAGAAATCCCATCCATCTGAAATGTCTTGAATGCTGCAACTTCGACTGTGATTGTAAGTACTGTAATGGCTAATGGTCAGTATGGATAATGGTATCTTTCCCCATCAAATAATGCTTCCATTTATTTAAACTTTGTACCAATGCATATAAATATTTATCATAGGTGGGATAATTAGTCATAACTCCATTAAAAATTTCAGAATGAAATGAAATAGGCTTACCATGTTGCATGAGAACTGCTCCCATAACATAATTACTTGCATCTGTTTGGATCTCAAATCGCTGTCTAAGATCCGGAAGAGACAATAACGGTGCTGAAATTATCTTTTGCTTTAAAGCATCAAATTATTTTTCCTGCATATCTCCCTAATGGAAGACTTTCTTAACACTTGTCAATGCATATAACGAAGTTGCAATGGAAGAAAAATTGGCAACGAATTTCCTCCAATATTGTGCTACTCCAAGAAAGCTTCTTATCTCTGTAACTGTATTGGGCTTGGGCCAATTCAGAATGACCTCTACTTTGGAAGGGTCTATATTCAACTCACCTCCTCCAACAATGTGTCCCAAATACACTAAAGAAGTCTTTCCAAACTCGCACTTCAACATCTTTAAAGATAATTGCTCTTTTCTCAAGACGTCAAGTACCTTGTTCACATGCATGACATGTTCTTCTCTTGATTTGTTGAATATAAGTATGTCATATAAGTAAAAAATGACAAATTCATCTAGAAATGGTCTAAGTACATCATTCATGACTCTCATGAAAGTAGCTGGAGCATTTGTTAGACTGAATGGCATAACTAGCCACTCAAATAATCCTTGTCTAGTTTTAAATGTATTTTTCCAAATGTCTTCCTCAACTATTCTAACTTGATGATAACCACTTCGCAAGTCTAAATTAGTGAAATATATTGCATACTTTAACTAACCTAGCAAATCATCAATGTGTGGGAGTGGGTAGTGATTCTTTACCGTGATTTTATTCAGTGCACTGAAATCTATGCACATGCGCCAAGTCCCGTCATTCTTTGGTACCAAAACAATTGGTGAACCACATGGCGAAGTAGATGGGCATATGATACCTTTGTTCAACAATTCTTGGATTTTCTTATTGATTTTCAAACTCTCCATAATTGACATGCGATACATACCAATGTTGGAAGTGGAACATCATGCTGCAGCTGAATCTCATGCTGAATTCCCCTCTTGGGAGGTAACCCATTTGGTTCTTGAAACATCTCGCCATGATGACTTACTGCATCAAACAAATCAGATTTTAATTTTTCATCACATCCTTTAAAAGATTCATAGTCAACATCATCCGTTTTCTTGATCATGAGAAGCACAAAATTTTTACTTGCATTAACTAGCCTCTTCATTTGCCCTGCCTTAACTAAAGAAATATTCAATTTTTTGCGATAGCTCTCACAATATACTCCACCCCATCCTTAAGCAAATGATATTTGTTCTCATGGTGATAAAACATTGCTTTCCTGTCATACAAATATGGTCTTCCCGAGATAATCCCAGAAATTTCAAGTGGAACCACATCTAGCTCGACTTCATCAACAAAGTTTGTAGTAATAGAAAATCAAAATATGCATTTCCTTGTCATACCAAAAGTATTGTATCCATTAATAAGTTGTGAATAATTTAACCATAGATAATCTCTTGACCATCCCATTAAATAAGTGGAAGACCTATAAATTGGAATTTTTAGCTATCCAACCCAAGAGGTATGGTTTATGATGTGGTACGGTTTCAAGGTTAATCTTTTTGACCAAGTCTTCTGAAATTAGGTTTGCTTGTGACCCACTATCAAACAATGCATCAATATTTGTATGATTTGAAATCACTCTAACATGGAAAAATTCTATCATCGTGTCTTCATTTGGAGTGTTGTTGTGATTATTTGACGAACTAGTGCTTGCTATGGCTTCCTTTCCTTTTTAACCATGGCTACAATCTTGCTCTCATCTCCTGAATCGGATCCAAGATCTTGTTGTGTGGTGGTTGTCATCTTTTGTTTCCCTTTGTTATTTGTTTTCTTTGGCCTTAGTTCGAGATGTAGTTTCCAACAATGGGCTTCATCATGCCCCTCTTTGGAACAATGTTTGCATGTAGATTTCTCCCCTTATTTCTTGATGCTTGCATTCTTCTTTCCCTTTCATTTTCCTCCATTCTCTTTTCCCTTACCCTTGAATGGCTTCTTCTTACTACCCTCTTCCTGAATGTTCTTTCCCCTTGCTTCAAGATGTGTGGCTTGCACACATACTTCATCTAAGTTGTTTGGGTTAAACATAAGGATAGTATGTTTCAAGTATTAATGTAAACCCCCATTGTATTTCAACAGTGTGTCTTGTGAATTCAAGTTTACTCCTAACAACAAATCCCTCTTTCCAAAATCCTGTGTGTACTCTTGAATAGTCTGGCCTTTGAGTTGCCTAAAGTTTTTCCAAATCATTATTGCTTTTTGCATATAGGCTAATGGATAAAACTGTCTTTTAATGGAAGAAATGAATTCAACCCAAGAAATGGATATCTTACCATGAATTCACATTTCCTCTTGAGTCTTTGCCTCCCACCAAACTAGTACTACTCCTTCTAGCCTTAATGAAGCTAACTGGATATTTGTGTTGTCCTCTTGTAGATTTTGAATTTTGCAGTATACTTCCAATTGACAGATCCAATTATCTAACTTATCTGCATTTACCTCACCATTGTACATGGGAAGTTCAAACTTGATGTCCAACTTGAGTAATGGAGCTTTTCCTTTTGGGAATTTTGAATGAGTGTGAGTAGTTTTTGTGGTGTAAGTGGAAGATGAAGATGTTGATGAAGATGATGAGGATGAGGATGGTGGAGATGGAGGCGACTTTCCTCCACTGCCTTTCGAACTCTTCTCTTCATCCTTCTTACCATCTGAATATCCTTCTCCATGTGGAGGCTTAGAACCTTCTCCTGCTCTTTCTGCAGTGAATGCATCAAACATAAGTTCAACCATTATTTGAATTTATTTGAAGTCTCTCTTGACATCTTATTCTTATGAATTTCCATGAGTCTCTCCAACACCTGACATAATGGCTAAGGATTCAAGCTCAACCTATGATTCTTGTACCTCTTCAATCACTTCAGCTTCTTTTGCAATTTTTACCTCTTCAATCTCAACTGCTGGAGATGGAACTTAAGGTGCCTCAAGTGCATATTTGAGTGTAACTTTGGGTGAAGTTGATGCTCTCTCAACTCTCTTTCTTCTTTTCCTAATCTCGGGACTAACAACCAATAACTTCCCTTCTCCTCTCTGCAACTTCAACCTTGTAAGCATCACAAAATTGCAACTATTAAAACCCTTATTGCACACTCTAAAGCAAAGAAAGAAAATAACCTTTAGCAACCTTGTGCTTTGATACAAAATTGATCTGAAATTGATTGTTAGTTAATGCTATGCTAATATCAGTTTCAGAATTAACATGAAAGTGCTTTGGTTTGCTTCTTATGTAGGGGTTTATACATGTGTTTATGATTGACAATTCATTAAACTTGATGAGATTAAGTGTATTTCATGAACTTAAAGGCATGGAAACTCAATGCTGAACAACAACATATAAAAACACAACAAGCACAAATAGCAAAGACAAATACATAATTTTTTGATGAAGGAGTTTACCCCTCCTGGGCTACATCTTCTTGGTCCAGCTTCATAGTGTGGGCCTTGGTATGAGCTTGAATTGTGCAAAAGTTTTGTTTACATTATCCTGTTGCCTCTGCAACTTACTCCACTAGCTCCAAAACATCAAAATATACCAAGAATGACTCTTTCTGAGCCAAAATTGGTCGAAAGTTGCCTCATTTATGGCAAAACCAAATTTTCTTAGTTTTTCTCCACTAATTTTGGAAGTCCGCCAGTTAACTCCACTAAATGTGGATATTCCCCACATTTGGCGGGTCTGCCAAAAGATCCACTAAGGATAATTCGTAGTTAATTAGAGATAAGTAAGGATTAAGTGGATTTTAATGGGTGCGTTTAGCGCTAACTGCGCTTAACCGCAAACTATGGATTATCGTGGGTTAACCACGATTTAATGTTAAATAACCACGTTAATATATGTTTTAAATATCCCGCCAGAACTGGCTTTGGCTCTTGGTCTTCGACGCTCGGACATGTGGGAGGGGGATGGCCCCCTCCGGACCCCCAAACTCTGCGACAATAATCTTTAAATAGTGGCGGGATCTTATGCATTACAAGGATCATGTGGATGGTATGGCGGTAAGGCGTTGGTAGTGTGTGCGGTTGGTCGTGGGTTCAACCTCGACCTATGTCGTAAAATTTTGTTGAACGGACCAAAGGTTTGGACCATATGTCTTGAATTTGGTTATGATTGATATGCGAATAATATGTTTGTTGATATGTTGCGCCCCATGACTATGGTTCGAACTTTAGAATAAAACATATATATGCGCTTAAATTCGACCTTGCATAAAAATTAACATGCCATCCAACCATGCCATGGGGGAGGGCACATGGAAGCCTCCGGCTGCGCCACGTGGCCCTTATTTATTGGCCCAAAAATTCCACCATTAAAATAATATCCACCATAGAATAAATTCCAAACTTAGGATTAGGAGAAAAAATTCAACTTCCCCAAGCAACATTGGCGAATCTGGTGATGAAACTTGTCACAGTGTCACTGACTGAAATCTGGAGAATATTCCCTAAATATTCTTGAGGTGCTGAATGGACTGCCAAGTCATCAGCCTGTCACTGTTCTGCACAATTTTTACTTGTTTGAGAAAACAAACAACAAACCATAACTTACTCATATGAACTCAGATTTTGATGAAACAAGTTGTGTTGGAATCCTGGTGATAAGCTCTATCCGGTCATTCTGGTTTGGAGAATTTATGAGCACTTTAATTTTTTAGCTAAATACTGAGCCTCTGATCAATCCATGTGTCAGATTTCATTCTAGAGTGGTGCTACTACCTCAACCATGGAGACAGTTGCGGAAACTGTAGAAACTTGAACTATAAATATATCATTAGTAAAACCATGCATAATTATATTTAATTCATTAAAAATAATAGAAATAATAATAATTAGCCATGTAAACATATATGCGGGAATTTGGTGCATTTATGAAGAAATATGGTTAAAAATGATGAAAATGGGTGAATGGAATGATGCGGAAATGGATGGTTTCATCAACAAAACTATGACAAATTGGAGACTCAACACATGCCAAAACTAGTGAGGAAAACATACATGCAACTCGATACCTGCACTCATAATCTGTTGTAGATGCTGATCTTGATGTCCTCTTGTGCTTTCCTACTCTTCCTTTTCCTTCTTGCTCCAAATCACCAAGTATGCCACACTCTCCAAGAATGCTCTAAGAAAATTCTAAGTATCCAAGAGTATGAGAGAGAGAGAGAGAGAGAGAGAGAGAGAGAGAGAGAGAGAGAGAGAAAGAATAATGAGAGCTCAAAAATGCAGTGACCAAGTCTTACCCACTAGTCCTCAAAAGCCCTTTTATTAACAAGACCTCTATTTTCTTCATTTTCCTCCTCACATGAAACCTGTGACCTTTCACCTTCTTTCTCTCCTAATTTCAATTATTTTCATAAATAAAATGTCAATTAATGTCTCATGCCTTTCTAAAGCCTTTTCCATTCCCTTTTTCCAATTTCCTTTAGCCATAATAACTGAAATGAACACTCGCTACGATGTTTTTCCCACCATTTAGTTTGGAATACGTGTCCCACCAACCTTGGTCTTATATATTTTTTTACATGGATTTTTCACCAGGGTTGTTACATGTAGCACCCGAGGAAGGCTAGTAAGGTTTTGTTTTGTCAATTCCACTTCAGCAAGGTGATCTAGGAGGTTGAATCATATCATAGTAACTCTTCATCACATATTTACTCCAGTGGACCGGTAAGCTTGGGTAAGCGTGTGAGGAGGGTGTTACACTTTTCATACCCAATAGGGTAAAACTGTGACTTTATAAGGGTTTTGAAGTCCTCCCACTTATTCAATAGAGATTATCCCTCCAACATCAAGGTCTCTATGTGGATTTCAAACTAAGTCAGGGCATGGCCCTCTAATTTTAGCCACACAAATGAAATCTTATGTTCTTCTTCAATTTGACGGACATTGAAATACACTTCTAGTTGCTACAACCAATGATTTAGCTTCATAGTGTAAATATTGTCATGGTATGGCTTGATATTGACCTTCACTTCCATTTTGAATAATGATTGTAAATAATTCACGACACTCGAACTAGGTTGATCTTTTCTAAGTTATTTCTTCAATTGGTTCTATTTATCTTCTTGGTCTCTTGATCACCCCTTTGATTTGTCCTCTGCATTGGAACCCCCATATTCTTTGAATATCCCAAACTTACTGTCGAGAGTCATCATTAGGAGATTTACATTACGATTTATATCCATGACTTATTGTTCCAATTGTGAAAACCTCTCCTCTATAGGATCAAGATGGTTATTCACATATTCGTCCACCATGATTAGGGTTTTATGAATTTTGGCCTATCTAATCCAGATTGGATCATGAGATCTCTTCCTACTTTTGCAGAAAGGGATGTGTTTCCTTTTTCTTTGAAACCAAAGTAGATCGAAACCTCTATCAAAGAATGTAACTAGTTTTGGTTTTCATAATTGTCATTTGACTCATGTCATGATGTAATCCTTGAGTATTTATCAAATGAAGAAAGAAAAATATATAAAGATTGTAACAACCTCGATTTAAAATATACAAATAATTACATAAATTTATATGATTAATAATCAACACATAATTATTCAACTATTTAACATAGAATTTTGAAAAACACGAGTAGAGACGACTTACCTGTATCGACAATATTCCTTACTTGTGCTTTTGAAGTTGAATGCTATTTGAATTCCACAACAAATATTTTGGGGGAGACTCTTCACCCAACCATAGGTTCAGTTGCACATTAATATTTCTACAGTTGGGCACCCCTGAGCCCTCAATCAATGTACTACTTCCAGGGAATCCTTTGTCTCACAACACTTTTCTCCCAAGAGAATGGATGAAGGAATGATGAATCTCATCTCCCTCATCGTCCATTAAATAGATCAAACAATGGAAAGGGGCCCGCATGCACATATTCCATGTGTCAACATGCAACTTTTATTTCTTTATTTTAAGTTTTACTTAATTTAACTCTTTCTTATTTTATTCCTTTTTACTTTTTGTTAACTTCACTTATTTTTACTATTTTTATAGTTTACTTTTACACACACACACACACACACATATTTAGAACTCCAGTTTATTATTTACTATTTTATTTATTTATTATATTCTCTTCATTATTTATTATGTATTTACTATTATTAACTTATTATTTATTTACTATTTATTTTAATATTATATGTTTTTATTTATTTATTATTATTATTAGGGGACATTACACACTCCCCCTCTTTAAGGAACTTCGTCCCAAATTTAAGTTGAATCATTTAACATTTTATTTATTTAGTTATTTATTACTTTAGGTTTTCCCTTCACCCTCTGCTGAATTAGTATAACCAACATGCATCGAAAATTTCCTCAACACCCGGGAAATCCTAAGGAATATTTGTCCTTTTTCCTACTTTCTAAACTAGGCATAAGCCTCATCGGTCTATACCCTAGCCTATGGATGGCCCCAAGGCTCGCGCCAAGACTTAGACCTCATCTGCCCCAAGGCAGACATTCGGTCCCAGTACTCAATGACTTTGGGCATCTCGCAAGGCTGGACCACTCCCTCCACACTCATTAAGGTTCACAACCCCAGGCATCGAAGTTCTTACACCACCACCAGACTTCGACATCACAATCCAACACCAGACACTTGGCCTCCTCAAGAGGGTACCACAACCCTTCAAGAGCTATGCAAGACAAAGGAACCACTAGCATATGTAGTGTTGATTTTGTCCTCAACCCATATGTTGTTACATATTCCCCCTCGCAAGTATGGGCTCCCACGATATCATCAAATAAATTGGCCCTCTAGGCCCATTTGTGGATTTCCTGTCAATCACCACATCTCAACATACATCCAATGCATTAGATATAACATCATAGTATCATAGAAAATAATCCACATGCCAAATCTTGCATGTCATCATGAGAACATAACATCATTGTTATCAAAAAATTCTGCATGTCATAAATCTAGATACAATTACCACATGCTTCACATCATAATATCCTCCTAAGTTATAACATCAACATTCAACATCAAAGACATATCATCATATAGTAAATTAACCACATGTCAATATGCCTCAACATAACATCATAATCCCTATGCATATCAGATTCATCATAAGCATATAACATCATTATCCTCATACCATCATATCATGAAACATCATCAATATGAGAATCATCTCAATATAGAACAACAATACACTATAGGCATTCTTATCATGATTCATCAGAAAAATCAAATTCAAAATACCAACTATGAAATGATATTGTTCAACATCCCTCTAGGATCTTGGCTATCTTACCAATACTATTAGTGTCGTGTTTTCATCTAGATACCAATTACTTTTCAATAATAATTTCCACTTCCTTTACTAAGAAGTTGAAAATTTACTAGTAGATATAGTCATTTAAGTACCTTGTTGAATCATCTTCAGCCTCAACTTCTAGCCATGTATTCTTCTTCCCCAATGAATTTTAGTGAAATTCATCATTAAGATTTTATTGGTGGTAAAATCATCAATATTAAAATTCCATGATCATTATACACATTTTGTTTATCTATTCTAGTACTATTCTACTCAATGGGAAACAAATAATAGGTCATCCTTTTTAAAGTTTTTTGTCATGCTTAATCCACTTGCACAAGGGTGGCTGATCCTTGGTGATTTATCCATCAATCAATCATTATTGTTATCCATTTTAATTTTTTTTTTTTAATCTCATTTATTTCCCATCTCAAATTTGATCTCTTTTATCATAGAGTCACCTTTATTCGAGTTGGACTAGGAATTCTTCCCCTTAACTTTTGACTTGTCAAATACCGTTCTTAATTTACAATCTGTAATGCTTGGAATCACCAATACCATTATTGTCCACAAAAGTTGTATATGCCCGGTGTGTTCGTATTAACTTCTTTTAATACTAATGGCACAAACTTGATAAGTTGATTTATATGAAGTATCCATACATTTTTAATAACTCATGAAACAATGAGTGCATATCAATAAAGTACACTCTGTAGTTGATTCTTATTTTTGTTGCCAATCTATACATAATTCTTCTCAAGGTCTCCTTATAAAATTTAAAGAAACATTCCTTCTTATAATTTAAATTTTATTTTTGACCATTTAACCTCTAAACATCTCATTTCCTATCACAAATAATTCTACACCAACTATGAGTATTTTGGCTCATAATTATGGATCTTGACACCTTCGCCATTCATGTTTCTTGATGTACTTAGCATATATCTGCAAGAGGCTTGTCAATAAAAGAGATACACTTCTTCACTGTTGTCACATAAGTTTGTCATGGGATTTATTACATTCTTAGGCTTCAACCTATCACTTCGATGTCATTTGCTAGGTATGCACTCCAAGGAAGTTGTATGAGCTTTAATCAATTTTCTCCTTTTTTTTGTGAGTGTTGGTTGACATAATTTTA
This sequence comes from Pinus albicaulis, assembly GCA_034641835.2. Taxonomy (NCBI): domain Eukaryota; kingdom Viridiplantae; phylum Streptophyta; class Pinopsida; order Pinales; family Pinaceae; genus Pinus; species Pinus albicaulis. The sequence continues at coordinate 749,664,575 of CM076575.1, read as the reverse complement.
ATACCATTCTTCCCCTCTTGAGAAGCAATGTCCACAATAGAAAAAAATTATAAATTTAACCTCTTATAGCTCAACAAACCTCTAAATCCATGCAATATAATCTTAGTCATCCAACCATCTGTAAACTATTAAGTCATCATTACTAGTTTTCCTTTTATATAGCTCATCCCAGTTTGATCTCAAATTTTTAAGCTTGTAGCTTCCCTTTTTAGTCTATGGGGTAACTCCCTATAACACTATGACACACCTGTTGATATTGATATCCTTTCCAATTTATGCTCATCCTAAGATCATATCCATCACGACTTTCATTGATTCTGTTAGTAACCTATAAATATAGGATTCATAACTTTGACTTAACTGATGATAGTCTTGTAAATATGTACATATTTTTCTTTCTGCAAGTTGTATTCCCATATTTTGTAAAAAATAATTAAAAAAATAAAAAAAATAAAATAAAAAGAGGGTAAAAAGTCCTAAAAGAAAGATAAAAGGACTTAGAAAAAATAATATACCATAAAAGAAAAAAGAATCCAACAATTTAATCTAGATTTTTGGATGAAATAAGGTTAGAATTAGATAGTTTTACTACTTTTGAAAAGAATAAAATGTTGTAAGGTTGCTAGCTCAAATGCACCTGATTAAAAGAGAAGAAAAAATGTTAGAAGATATGACTGGGTAGGTAGAAGAAGGTGGGAAACATCATTGTAAATATCTTTCACTAGGCTATAAATAACTAATTTCCCCTCCCCATAGCAATTTGATATTCTAGACTATCACTCAAAGAGGCTCAAGGCATTTCCTTGACTTCTGTTGGGACCGGACCCAAGGCTCAATGACTGACTAGTTGAAAATGTTAAATTTCTACATTAATCCCGAACATCGCATCATTTACCCTTCATGCACTCATCACCATTTGATCTCATAAGTGAGAACTCTTTTCTTACTTAAATGTTACATAAAGGCCCATTTAATTAACTTCCTCTGTTTTACAAAGCATAAAACCCTCAAAATGACATGATATACTAAGTGAAAGGAGTTATGAAAATGAAACTTTATTCTAATTTTCACTTTCCTTAGTTTTATTTATGAATTTTTGAGTATTCATTGTCCCTTTTCATATTAACACTTAACTTAGTTATTAACTCCCTATCAAATATCCTAGTCCTATTAATATTACTTCTTTTTATTTAATATCCCAAAAACCCCTATATTATATGATTTTTATATCAAAGATATTACTCACATGTTGAAAAAACATCCCGAAATCATCCCTTTGATATAAAAATACCCATAAAAAATATTCCCGCTCCCCTATAGTTTTAGAACTTGAAATAAATCTAAAACTATATAATAAAGTTAAAATAAAACAAAAAACACATTCTGTGTATTTAAAAAAGGTGCAGAAAAGCAATACCGTTACTCCCGTTCCTGCATTAACTTTACCCAAGGTTAACGCTTTAAACTTACCCATTTCCCCCGGTATATATCCATTTACCAAAGTCTGAACCTTGGTTGAATTTTATTAAACCCGCCCCATTCTATGTATAAACTCCTTTTATACATAAACTTCATCAAATAACTATGCGCCCTCGCATTCATTCCCATCCCTCCGATCATCCTCATTTCATTAATCTGACGGTCCAAAATTAATACGATAAACCATTCCCTTGCCCCACCACTCCTCATCGCATTAAAACTCAACCATTGATCATCCCTATCGAATCAACGACTGACATTAAACTCGGGTCCCACCTTTCCTTGCCCCGTAGCTTCCCAAGAGATCTCGACCATTCACATCGTTCAATCAAATCCAACAACGTATATTCAATATCGCATAACAAAAGTGATCGAGCAAAGTTTATGAAAAATAATGCGATAAAAGTTGTTTCATGAAACCACCATCTCCTACGTGTCAAAATTCTACTGGATCGCGTTCCAAAAGGGAAAAACTGCTTATCGCTTAGGAGCAATGTGATAACCACTAATGGTTTCGCCTTTAATGCGAAAACCTCTCCCGCCATTTGGTTTTCACCTATAATTAATGTCTTGCATATCAATAAAACATAAGGTTTTAACCTTAGTTTTTCATTATTTCCATATCATTTGCACCTTCGCCCTTTGGAAAACTACTTGAAGACACCATTGCCGAGCCTCTGCTGACCAATTCGCCCATCTGAAGCCGATTTCCCCTCTGAAATTTACCACTAAAGACTCTCTATGCCTTCTATCAGCCACCTACGACTAGTTTGAAGACTGGTACAATCCCGAACATTCTCCTCGACCGCCATTATACCGTTAAAAAGGTATTTCTCTAAATTTCAAGACTTCATTTCACAAATTTAAGAAAATTCAAATCGGTTACATTGTGAAATATAAACTGCCAAGTCTGAAAATGCCCAAACCTTGAAGAAACAGGGGGAACCCTGTCAAAATTTTCCCAGAATTTGCCATCTTCTCCAAATTCAAATTTTCAGTATTTTTGACCATCTAAAGGCATTTTTCACGGTTGAAATCTATTTGAATTACAGTAAAAGCCATTGAAATCCCTTTTCCAGTCCTCTGCACATTGTAAATCTGCGTTTCCATCCTAAAACCCTTGCCCAGATTTAGAATTTTCCCTAAAAGCAGCTCAATTGGCCTTCTGTTTCCAAAAAGAGCTAAGCAAACAGTCTAATATTGCTCAGTTTTATTCAAAATGACAAAGAAACAAGTCACTCCTAAGACTGGAGGTCCCGAACCTCAGAAATCGGCCTCCAGCAAGCTTCCAAACCCTGAACCTTCAAAAATCAATAAACCTACTCCTGCCCTAACTAAAGATTCCACTGAAGTAGTTAGACCTTTGCAGCCACCTGTCACCTCTGAAGAAAATAGTTCATTAGTTGATTTGGAATACAAAATCTTTGATCCTTCATTAGAATTCAACATACTCGAAGTACACAACTGGTGCTATGAAAAATTTGTGAAAAAGATTGAAAATGATATACCTATCTGGGACTCAAACTTGCCTAAATATGTGGTTCTCATCACCCATCAAGCTCAAGATTTCATTAGGCTATGTCAATTACACTATATCCCTGACCAGAGATGTATGGTAAACAAAGATAGAGAGTTCATGTGTTATATAACTGCTGAAGCCATCAATGATATGCTCCAACTAAGCCATGATCCAAGAGTAGTATCATTGTCCATTGAAGATTTAACACAACTCTATCTAGATCTGGACTTCCCTAAAAGATTCATTCTTTCAAAACTTCTGGCCCACTCATGTTGATATTCCTAAGGTAAATCCACCTTATGACACTTTTGACTTCCCTGAGGGCTCTAGACAAATCATTTCCATGCTTTCATTCATTCTAGGCTATGCTAATGATGAGTTTACAGATGCCTCCATTCTAGGTTTCCTCTCTACCTTGTCTTCAGGACAACATCCAGAACTAGTCTTCAATTTTGCTAAACTCATTGCTGATAATATGCATTATTAGTTGACTAAATTACCTAAGGAAGGAGTATTCAGATATTCATCCTATGTATTACATCTCTTCCTATTTTTTCAAGCAGAAAAGTTCCCAATTGCATTAAAGAAGATGGATGTGGAAGGTAAACCTCTTTCAGTGGTATTATGGAATTATTTACTCAGAAAAGACATCAGTGAATACAACTATAAAGACTTCAATGATTTGTTTATTAAACCTGCCATGAATTTTTTGAACAAAGCAGAACCACCAAGGATTAATGAAGACATCAAAAGAATTTTACAATTGTCTGAAAACTGTAAGGTAGGAGACTGGTATTTGTACGAAAATCACACAGAAATCAAAGTATATGGTGCACTCCTGGCTCCTTACAAATTACCCAAGTTTCTAACTACCAGGATTTTTGCTTTAGAGTACTTGAGACAGATCTTGAATGCAGATGCAGTGAATTTCATAGCTTCCAAAAAGAAAACACAGTACAAGATAAAAAATCAAATTGGCCTCTTCATAGTCAATAACAGAGACGCTTTGAAAGAGATAGTCAGCAAATTATCAGAATTTAAGTTCCAAGAAAGCTTTCACTGGAACTATGACCCTCAAGGTGTTTTAAGTAACCTTAGTGTCAAGTGTAAGTTTACCCCATTCCTCCATGACTCAAAGCCACAAATTGAAAAGTATGCTTATCAGATTGAATGGGTTGCAAACACATTAATTGATGATATTCAGGGAATGAAAATAGATAACATGCAAGGAAAACATATGGATAGTACACAAGTGATTACAGTTGGAAAACAAGCAGAAGTGTCCAATAAAAGACCCAGAGAAGAAGAAGGCTATACTGTAGAAGCCATTGTAGATAATAAATTTAAAATCCTTTACAACAAGAAAGCCAAAATGACAACTACAGAGAAAGAAAAAGCTATAGAGATAGGTGACAAAGAAGATCAACAAACAATAATTGTCAACAAACAGATGATGAAGCAACATTGATTGTTAATGAAACACTTAAAGATATTCAACAAGATCAGGAATTAGCACAAAAACATGATATAATAATGATAGAAAAACAAATAGATGTGGAAGTTCCTTCCTCTTCTAAATTTGTAGAAGAAAGAGATTCAGACATCCCGAAAAAGTTCAACCAGATCATAGAAAGGAATGAGGAAATTAAGAATGAATTTTATTCGAAATTCCTTAAAGAAAAGCCAGGAAACAAAGATAGGTTGCTTACTGCATTTGATTATTCCACCAACAAAATGCTCATGTCATTTCTGAAACCCACAGTTGATGATCCTAAGTCAATTGTTGATTATACAAAGACATATGTAGAGGTGGACACTGATACAATTCATGCATTAGATCAGATTGAGTTCCACAGAAGCACAAATGAAATGCTATATTCAAAGGTAGTCCACAAAACCATGAGTGCTACCATGCTTCAAAAGACTGTATCTAATCTACAAGCTCAAATGAAATTAGATAAGGCATCTCTACATGCTAAGGATTTGAGGATCAAGTCCTTAGAAGATTTGGTGATAGAAACTGGAGTGGATCCCTCCAATATTGAAGTTGCTAAAACACTCATAAGGCAAAAGAATGAAGATATTGCTGCCTTGAGAAAGCAACTTAAACTTCCATAGAGTGAGCACCCACAGGCTACAGAAATTCTTCAGGAGAAAACAGAGAAAGATGAATTAATGCAACTAGTTTTAAAGATGACAGCCCAAATTAAAGAAATGGAGAATCGAACATAAACTCTGATGAAGGAAAATGAAACATTGAAAAGAGAAAATGAGGTCTCCATTCCTACAGTCATTCCAACTGTCAGTACTGCTGTTCCTTCTACACTGGCAGAGAATTTGGCACCAAAAGGAGTATTGGCAACTGCAGTGTCAATAACATCTATAGATACCTCTGCCACTGCATCATCTACATCATAGGTACAACAAGTAACAGGTACATCAGACCTAGTTAAATCTATGGAAGAAATGTCCCTTAAGAACACTGAGATCAATAATTTAAAGAAGGCAAATAAAGATCTCGAAACCTCACACAGAAATGCTTTAATCACATCTAAGGGACATGAGAAGAGAGAAAACAGACTTCAAGAGTAGGTAAAGATTCTACAGCAATAGGTCAATCTCAGTGAACAGGTAAAATGTATCAAAAAATATCTTTGGAATAACATAATTCAAGGCATACATCTACAGTGGCCTTCCATAATATCATTTATGAATAGAGAGATTTACTCAATGCAACACAAGTAGAAATTCAACAGACAAAAGAGGAGCTTGTTGATAAGCCATCTCAAGCTTTAAAGCAGATTACATTTCTAAACAGTAAAAATAGAGAAGATCTTGAAGAACTAAAAATTCAGGATAGGACTGAAACCATACTAAAAATAAAAAAGGTCCTAAGTAAAAGGAATATAATGAACAGTTTGGAGGAAAGATGCAAAAACATGAACTTGTCAATAACAAAATTATTGGCCAAATACACTATATTAACATAAGCAGGCCTTCCAGGTATTCATGGTTTCAATGAAAAACTAATGGTTCAGACAGATTATGACAAGAAGATCAAAGCATATGCAAAAGAATAGGTGAACAAGCCTCTGCCACAAGGTTCCCCAACTGGCAAAGTTATCTTAGAGTACTTTGAAAACCTGTTTTTCCCACAAAATTAAATTAAGCACATTTTCATTATCAAGCCCAACTTTGCAACGTACACAGAGGCTGATGAAAGCTACAGAAAACTGAAAAGCCTGAAGATACCAAGTGAATGGCAGGAATTCACTGATTTGATATAACATCATGCAAACAGAGCAGAACAAATGCAGTCATATTCTTCATTTTTAGAAAGGGTAAAATTTGCAGTAAAAGTGTATCAGGTAAATGATCAGAGTCAAAGAGTATGAGTCAAAACAATAATTACTGTGGTAATTCTTCATTTTACAACAGTAAAGTAAAAAAGTGGCAATGTGAAAGAGTATCAGAGTATAAAGTACAGGATGAAGAGTGTATTACAAGTCATCTTCCAAAGCTATTTTTCCAAGTGCCAGCAAGCATTTCCAGCAACTACAACAAAGCAATAAGTTAAGATAATTAGTCCTATTTTTTATTGTTTAGAGGACATCTTGCCAGTTTGTTTTGCAGCTGTCCCTCTTTCTATGTAATAATCTTTATTTTTGCCTATAGATATTCTCATATCTCTTAGATATTTTGTAAATAATCGATTTGTATAAATACTTCTCTTTTTGAAGTATTAAAGGTGGAATAAATTTGTCAGGACTACTATAGACATTTTCACTGAATACATTGGAGTTTGTGTGAGTCGATTTGTAAAGCAGCAGACTGGAACTAAGTCAAACAGACATCATAACTTAGGATTCTTGTGCTGATCAAATAAGTCAAGTATTTTCCTGTTTTCATTGTTTATCTTTCTGAAGTTTCCATACATACATTTTTATGTTTTCTATCTTGAATGATTGACTCAGAGGATTTATACAGGATTAGTGTCAAAAACTCCCTGTTTTTTACTAGTTATTCATTGATATGTTTTCTGCTGATAACCTGACTTAAGAATTCTTAAATGCTCTTAGTCCCTGTTTGACCCCTTTCTTTCATCTTCATTTCTGTAACTTAAGGATTCTTAATTTCCCTTTTGTTCAGATCTTGCCATTTCATCAAAAAGCCTTTTTCCAAACCCTTTGAAGGTCATCTACCTTGCCCTTGGTACATTTGCTCTTTTGACCTTATTTCCTAGCTCTACTTGCCAAAAGTTGACTCCATAGCCCAATGGTCTGGTAGATCCCTCTGTGGTTTACCTTGAAATACCTTTTATTCCCACCAAACATTCAAACAAACCAATTGTCCAATCATACCTAGCCTAAAATCTTATAACAAAAATCAAGCTAAATCTTGAGGAGAGATCCCTCTCCAGAATTTAGGAAGGCTAGATCCTAGATTTCAAAAGAGGTTCTTGGTTACCCCTAGTTTTCTTTAACTATAAATCAAAATCCCACAACCTAAGAAATTACTAGGGTGATAACATACTGGCGACCATACTGGGGAATTAACCACTCTCCAGTTTTAAGTTTAACCTTAGAGGCAGATTTTTAAAACATATATTTTCTACTTTAAGGTTAAGTTTAAAGGTTATGGGTATTTATACAATAATCATTCTGGCTCCCAAGAAAGTCTATTATACTAGATCCAACCCTGATCCCAACCCTGCAGATATAGTAGACAATCCAGACCAGATAGGAAAAAAGAAAAAACAGACTGTTAGTTTAGAAACTGAAGTTCCCTTGAGAAAAGCTAATTCCTTACCCAAATAATTAGTAAGCTTATCAGATATTGAATTTGATTTCAAGTTTGAAAATTCATTATTAGAAATAAATCTGAAACTGATTTAAAGGAAACTATCATAGATCCTGTTTTTACTTCTTTTGTGAATGAGAAACACAAAATTATTTCAACATCAATAAAATCAGACAAAACTGAAATTCAAAGTCCAGTAGAAAGGGTTAATGTTACACGAATTAAAGACATTGATGAAGCTATTAAATTAGCCAATTTTTTGTCTCAATTTAAACCTCCAATTTCTCAATTATACACCACAGTTTTTCCAACAGTAGATTCTAATCTATATGCTGCTACTTCATTTATAGATTCCATTGTCAGTTCACCCACAAAGCCTGTTAGTCCAGAGCTGCCTTTGCATCCTAGGATCATATATTCATCATACCCTCAATCCATCGCAAGTTCATCCATAGAATCATTCATTCCTGAGTTGCCTTTGCAGCCTAAGATAGTATTTCCATCATCTATTCAGTCCACCACATCCACTACCACTACATCTACTAGTGTTATAAGCACTACTTCATCAGTTGTTATAACCAACACTATTCTTGCCACTACTATTGTACCTCCCAGTTTAGCAAAAATCCAAGCCATGGCAGCCAGATATGCTCCCCTGGTTTTACCCCAACCTCTCAATGATATGCCAGATGGATATCAGAAAATTGTTCCCTTATTTGATGGTCTCTAACAATATTCTGCACAACAACATGTAACCAAAATGAGTGAATTTTGTGAGATCTATGAAATAGATGAAGTTGATGTTCAAATGCGATTATTTGCCCAAATTCTAACTGGAGAAATAAAAAAATGGTTTAAGAAATTAGCTGCTGGTAGTATCAGAGATTTAGATGCATTTCAGAGAGCCTTTATAAATAAATGGGATAAAAAGAAAAATCCTTTACAAATTTTATCAGAATTTGATTCCATGAGGAGAAATCCTACTGAGTCAGTTCAGGACTTTTGCACTAGATACAACAGTATCTACAATTCCATTCCTGCAGATCTCAAACCAACTCCATATTTCGTGCTGCTCAACTTCCCTGATTGTTTTGATGTAGACATGGCCTACCAACTTAGAGAAAGAGATGCAGAGACTCTAGAACAAATGCAACTGAATGCTGTCAGTGTAGAGATTAATATCTTAGCCAGAAAAGCAAGACTGAGAAATGAAAGAAGGGTTACTATAAAAGAGGAAACATCAAATTCTGAAACAAAATTAGATATTCTTGCCAGAACTTTAGACAGAGTGATAGATAGATTAGATAACATGGAAAGAAAGCTTTCTTGGGACAATCAACCCCAAATAAGGAATCCAAATTTTCGAAAAAACAACAATCCTGGAAAGGCTAAAGAGGCTGCTCCAGATCAGAACATAAGAACCCCATTCCAAGAGAACTATGCTGAAATTTCTCGTGACCATGATGATGAAGAGGTAGACATTAACATAGTAATGGGTATAGATGAAAGCAATACCATTTTCCGCACACAGGAAGATTTATAAATAGTTGAGCTTCAACAACTCAGACTAGATTCTAATGAATCTTTTGATTTTAAACAAGGTTATGATTCTTCCATAAGCGAAATTTATAGTCAATATATCCTTCGAAGCAAGAAAACCAATGATCCTTCTAACAAAAAATATGCTTCAAACCAGAATAAAAAGAAGGATGAAACTCAAAAAAACAAAGTTTTGCAAATTCTCCCTAGAGAGAATAAACAAATCTCCAATCCCTCAAGTCCAAATTTTGTTGATATCACTGATCAAACTGTTCAATCATCTAATTCATTGAAAACAACCATCCCAGATCCAAAGAAAACTTCTACTGATTCTAAATCAGCAAGTTCTAAAAATGACACTCAAAGAAAGCCTTTGGCTGATAGTTCAAAAACTGATAAAGCTTCTGCTTCTACTCAAACTGCCTTTGAAAAAAGAAATAAAGACAACAGTGATCAACAGACTCAAACTGGAAACAGTAAAACAACTAGTGAAACGCAAGAAAAGTCATCCCAAACAATAAATCCAAAAGATGAATTAATTCAAGCTATCAAATCTCAGTCAACATTTAACATTCAGTCGGAAATATCTAAGTTGAAGATAGCCATTCCCTTAATTGAATTGGCTAAAAATGACTTGTATAGATCTATTATTACTGAAACATTGAATGTAAATGAAAATGAGGATATAATTAATATGAGTGATGATAGACCTGAATTAAACTTTGGTCCAAATGTAGACGGTAAGCATTCAGATGGGTCAGTACCTCCATTTTACTTGAGTCTTACTATCCATGATCAGATATTACACAATGCAATGCTAGATACTGGAGCTTCCCATAATCTAATGCCCAAAGCAATAATGAAAACCCTGAATATGGACATAACCCGACCATATAAAGACTTGTTCTCATTTGATTTATCTAAAGTCCAATGCATAGGATTGATTAAAGATTTGTGTGTCAATTGATTCGGATCTTGGGGGGGAGGCCCCCAAGATCTAAAAAGTTGAAATAGATTTGACAAGATCTGCAAAATTAGAATGCCAGAAAAAAGAGAGAACACAAAGAAAATAAAACCACAAAGAAACTTGTTTTATTAAAACATAGAATAACTGTAGAAGCTACATTGTGGCGGACAATCTCTCCTTTTACAAACTCATGCTTGTTATTTATAGCCTTTTTTGAGTTACAATACCATGTGTAGATAACCTGGGCCAATACCATGGGTAGATACCACTTACAATACCATGGGTAAATCCCATGTGTGGATGAATACCATGGGTGGATACATACCATGGGTCACTTACAATACCATGGGCGAATAAATATCATGGATGGATGAATACCATGGGTTGATGTCATTTACAATACCATGGGTAAATTCCATGGGTGGATGGATAACATGGGTATATGAATACCATGGGTTGATGCCATTTTCCATTCGGATCATTCCTCCCTCCTTAAGAAGCAATGGTCCCCATTGCGTGAAGTTCCCTCCTGAGAAGCCTTTTTTGAATATGAAAAGCCACTGAAGAGAAGGGTTTTGTGTAGTTAACCCATAACCATGATGAACGAAGATCCGAGGATAGAGATACCCTGTAATGCTTGTGACCAACTATGATATTGACAGTGTGCGGCCTAGCAAATGGACTTCGATGAAGTGTGGGTTTGTGGATGAACAAAAACCATCGGATCATCAATTTAGTCCAATATCCTGGTAAAAGCATGATCATGGATGTTGTGGTAGTTGATATCTCGCCAAAGTGTGGCATGCTTCATTCTCGCTCATGGGGAGAAAAGTTGTAGGGATCTCTACAACTTGAAATGAGTTATGCCACTATCTCGGTATTTGGACAACCCAAAAAGCTTTACAGAGAAACCTTAATGAAGTTTATGATCAGCAATGCCGAAAGACCTACCAATTACCCAATCTATTCAACTCCCACTGATCTTGATTCCTTTATTCTTTGTAACTCTAATCATAGTAATATCCAAACTAAACTTATTGATATAAAACCTAAAATAATGGAGGATTACATTGGTCATGAAGCTTTATGGCATTTTGATTTTGATGGTTCAGTGAATAAATCAGGAGCTGGTGCTGGTGTGTGGATCACCACATTGAAACTAGCCATTCCCAAGGAGATGCCTTTAGATTGAATTTCAAATGTACCAATAACATGGCTGAATATGAGGCTTTAATCTTAGGTCTCCAGATCATTAGAAAATTGGGAGGTCAAAGGATATTTATCATGGGAGATTCGGAGTTATTTATCAAACAAATAAACACAGAATACTCTGTTCACAATCCTAGATTGGCTAGATACAAGGGCACAACAAAAGATTTGGTTGAAGATTTGTTAGAAAGAAAATTTGCCATTATTCCTAGAAAACACAATTTACAAGCCCATTGTTTAGCAAACTTTTCCAGTACTTGTCTTCTTCCATTTTCTCCAATACAAAAATACACTGCTGAAATCAAACACAGACATATTGTTCCAGATAATGTAAAATACAGGAATTTTTTTTCAGAAGATCAACAAATCTATCACTGTTTGAACAATGAGGGAGAGTTTCAAAATTACCAAACTAATAATGATTGTAATATAGATTCACCTTGTAACATAGATTCAATTTTTTTTCAAATAGATGATTTAGATGTACATACTTTTGATAAACCCACTATATTTACTCAGAGTGACATAGATGACTTGGAAAAAGTAGATATAGAGGAAATGATTGAAGCTGAGATAGATTTGATAGATTTGAAACATAACATTTTACCAAAAGGTTTGAATCCCTTAGAAGACTTGTTTGATTCCAATGATGTGCCCAGAAATCCAAAAATGGAACCAGTCAGGTCTGATATTGAAGAGTGTAACATAGGAACAAATGAAAAACCAAAAATGATCAAAATGTCAAAATCCTTACCATTAGAAGAAAAATTTAAATATATAGAACTTTTAAAAGAGTATCAAGATGTCTTTGCATGGGGTTACGAAGATCTAAAAACTTACAACAAAGACATAATTCAACATAAGATTCCTTTAAAAGAAAATCAAAAACCTTTTCAACAAAAATTAAGAAGGATTAATCCAATTTTGTTACCTTTAATCGAAAAAGAGGTCAAAAGAATGTTTGATGCACAAATAATTGCACCAGTCAGGTATTCTGATTGGGTTTCTAACTTAGTGCTCACCAGAAAGAAAACAGGAGAAATTCGACTGTGTATAGACTTTAGAAATCTCAATAAGGCTTCTTTGAAAGGCAATTATCCCTTGCCTAAAATGGATCATATTTTGTAGAGGGTAGCAGGTTCTTCAAAAATTTCTTTACTAGACGGTTTCTCTGGTTATAATCAAATTCTAGTTCATGAAGATGATCAAACTAAAACTGCATTTACCACTCCTTGGGGCACTTTCATGTATGTGAAAATGCCTTTTGGATTGAAAAATGCAGGAGCTACTTTTCAGAGGGCCATGGATATTGCCTTTGCTAAGGAGATCCATGAATTTTTAGTTATCTATCTTGATGATATTATTGTATTTTCAAAAACAAATGATGAACACTTGGATCACCTGAGACAAGTCTCTATCAAGTGTAGAAAATATGGTATATCCCTGAATCCTCAAAAGACTCTTTTTGGACTAGAAGAAGGAAAACTGTTAGGACACATAATCTCTAAGGAAGGCATTAGGATAGACCCTGCAAGAATTGAAGCTATTTTGAACATTAAACCACCAAGGAATATAAAATAACTTCAATCATTCTTGGGTAAAATCATTTTTTTAAAAAGATTTATCTCTAACCTGACTGAAATCATAAAAGAAATCAACAATATGCTTAAAAAGGACTCTGCAATAAAATGGACTGTAAAAGCCAAAAAATATTTCGAATCATTAAAATAGGCCTTGACAAAGGCACCAGTTCTAATCAGTCTAGATTACACAAAAGATTTCATAATCTTTTCAATTGCCTCAGAACATACCATAACTGCAGTTCTACTGCAAAAAAACAACCAAGGTTTTGAACATCCAATTGATTTTTTTAGTAAATCCCTTAGAGATTCACCTCTGAAGTACAATATAATGGAAAAACAAGCTTTAGCCTTGGTTAAAGACATAAAGGATTTCAGAGTTTACATACTCCATTCCCACATCATTGCATATGTCCCCAATGATGTAATCAAAGATATTCTGGCACAAGATGGACCTGATGGTAGGAGAGGAAAGTGGATTGCCACTATCCTTGAATATGATCTAGAAATCGAACCTACAAAGCTCATTAAAGGACAGGGTTTAGCCAGATTGATGGCTGAATCTAATTGTAATGCTTTAGATATAAATTTCATTGCACAAATAAATGACCAGGAGGAGATGGCGACTCCATTGATCAGTGAGGCCTATCTAGACTCACCATGGTACTCTGATATTATCTTTGTACTCACACATTTACAAGCTCCTCCCGGGTTAACTAAAACCAAAGCTAGATTCATCAAACAAAAAGCAATGAGGTTTTGTATATTAAATAATGCACTTTACTGGAAAGAATATAGTGGGATTTTACTAAATTGTTTATTAAAATCAGAGGCTGACAAAATTCTCGAGGAATTTCATGTAGGTGACTGTGGAGGCCACTTATACTGGAAGAGTACAACAGACAAAATACTGAGAGCTGGTTTCTACTGGCCAACTTTATTTTCTGATGCCAAAAAATTTGTTTCCTCCCATCACAAATGCCAAATTTTTGAAGGGAAGAAGAAACTATTGCCCTTACCTCTTAAGCCTATATCTACTGAAAAGCCATTTCAGCAATGGGGGTTAGATTTCATTGGTGAAATCCATCCTCCATCTTTAGGCCAACATAAATGGATTTTAACTGCTACAAATTATTTTACAAAGTGGATAGAAGCTGTTCCCACTAGGCAAGCTACTGATTTAGTTATAACCTCATTTATAGAAAGTAATATTTTGTCAAGATTTGGATGCCCACATAAGATTATCATTGACAATGCAGCTACATTCAAATCCAAGAAAATGATTTCTTTCTGTCGTAAATACCATATTACCTTAGGTCATTCTACTGCTTATTATCCCCAAGGTAATGGTTTAGCCGAGTCATCAAACAAAAGCTTAATCAACATCATCAAAAAATTACTTCAAGAAAACAAAAAGACATGGAACAAAGGGTTGATAGACTTAACACAAAGAAGTCTATTGGAACTTCACCTTATCAGATTATCTATGGAATGGATGCAGTTTTCCCCTCCCTTGGGTTTTCCAGTCATGAAGATCATTCAGGAAGCACAGGTGGAAACAAATGATATTCAACGAAGAATTAATGAAACCATACATCTCCAACAGGGAAGAAGTTTATGAAAAATCGCAAGTTTTACATGATAAAATTAAAAAGATTTTTGACAAAAGGGTTAAATAAGATGATTTTTTCATAGGAGATCAAGTTTTGAGATGGGATTCAAGAAGAGAGAATAAAGGCAAACATGGAAAATTTGACTTTATATGGCAAGGACCTTATGTGATATATGGTTACAGAGGTAACAATTCTTTTTTCATCAAGAATTCGGATGGAACTGAACTTCAAGAAGGACCAGTGAATGGTAGGATACTGAAACACTACTATTCTTCTGAGTCACTCACCAGTTAGATTGATTGAATTTTATCATTATAAATATTCATTGCAAGTGTGTAGATTGGATTGGAGATTTTATCTACAAATTTGAAGCCCGAAGAGAAGGCCCTAAGCTTTGCAGTATAAAATATCATAAGTATGAATTGTTGCAGAAATAAGAAGGCAATTATAGGATCACGAAGGTTAAAGTTGAAGGCTACTGATCTCAGAGTTCTTGAAATTCCACCAGGAAATGCCATCCCCAAGTGAAGCCGATGTTAGTAACCTATAAATATAGGATTCATAATTTTGACTTAACTGATGATAGTCTTGTAAATATGTACATACTTTGCTTTCTACAAGTTGTATTCCAATATTTTGTAAAAAAGAAAAGAAAAGAAGAAAGAAGGGTAAAAAATCCTAAAAGAAAGATCAAAGGACTTAGAAAAAATAATATACCTCAAAAGAAAAAAGATGAATAAAACATGAAAGTGTGCAAGTCTAAATGCCACTACTTTTAATTTTTCCAGTTGATTATGGCAGAGTGTCAATAAATGCCATAATCTGTGATGAGTTGAACAATTTAATCTTGACTTGTCATCTTTCAATTTCAAATGTTTTAGAGAGAGAATAAAGAATTGTCATACAGTTTAATCACGACAATTCAGTAGTTAGGTAGAGAAATATAAGAATCCAACAGTTTAATCTGGATTTTTGGATGAAATAAGGTTAGAATTAGATAGTTTTACTACTTTTGAAAAGAATAAAATGTTGTAAGGTTGCTAGCTCAAATGCACCTGATTAAAATAGAAGAAAAAATGTTTGAAGATATGAATGGGTAGGTAGAAGAAGGTGGGAAACATCATTGTAAATATCTTTCACCAGGCCATAAATAACTAATTTCCCCTCCCCATAGCAATTTGATATTCTAGACTATCAGTCAAAGAGGCTCAAGGCATTTCCTTGACTTCTGCTGGGACCGGACCTAAGGCTCAATGACTGACTAGTTGAAAATGTTAAATTTCTACATTAATCCCGAACATTGCATCATTTACCCTTCATGCACTCATCACCATTTGATCTCATAAGTGAGAACTCTTTTCTTACTTAAATGTTACATAAAGGCCCATTTAATTAACTTCCTCCGTTTTACAAAGCATAAAACCCTCAAAATGACATGATATACTAAGTGAAAGGAGTTATGAAAATTAAACTTTATTCTAATTTTCACTTTCCTTAGTTTTGTTTATGATTTTTGAGTATTCATTGTCCCTTTTCATATTAACACTTAACTTAGTTATTAACTCCCTATCAAATATCCTGGTCCTATTAATATAACTTCTTTTTATTTAATATCCCAAAAACCCTTATATTATATGATTTTTATATCAAAGATATTACTCACATGTTGAAAAAACATCCCGAAATCATCCCTTTGATATAAAAATACCCATAAAAAATATTCCCGCTCCCCTATAGTTTTAGAACTTGAAATAAATCTAAAACTATATAATAAAGTTAAAATAAAACAAAAAACACATTCTGTGTATTTAAAAAAGGCGCAGAAAAGCAATATCGTTACTCTCGTTCCTGCATTACCTTTACCCAAGGTTAACGCTTTAAACTTACCCCTTTCCCCAGGTATATATCCCTTTACCAAAGTCTGAACCTTGGTTGAATTTTATTAAACCTGCCCCATTCTATGTATAAACTCCTTTTATACATAAAATTCATCAAATAAATATGCACCCTCGCATTCATTCCCATCCCTTCGATCATCCTCATTTCATTAATCTGATGGTCCAAAACTAATACGATAAGCCATTCCCTTGCCCCACCACTCCTCATCGCATTAAAACTCAACTGTTGATCATCCCTATCTAATCAAAGGCTGGCATTAAACCCGGGTCCAACCTTTCCTTGCCCCACAGCTTCCCAAGAGATCTCGACCATTCGCATCATTCAATCGAATCCAACGACGTATATTCAATATCGCATAAAAAAAGTGATCGGGAAAAGTTTATGAAAAATAATGCGATAAAAGTTGTTTCATGAAACCACCATCTGCTATGTGTCCAAATTCTACTGGATCATGTTCCAAAAGGGAAAAACTGCTTACCGCTCAGGAGCAATGCGATAACCACTAATGGTTTCGCCTTCAATGAAAAAACCACTCCCCCCATTTGGTTTTGACCTGTAATTAATGTCTTGCATATCAATAAAACATAAGGTTTTAACCTTAGTTTTTCATTGTTTCCATATCATTTGCGCCTTCACCCTTTGGAAAACTACTCGAAGACACCATTGCCGAGCCTCTGCTGACCAATTCGCCCATCTAAAGCCGATTTCCCCTCTGAAATTTACCAACAAAGACTCTCTACGCCTTCTATCAGCCACCTACGACCAGTTTGAAGACTGGTACAATCCTGAACATTCTCCTCGAACGCCATTATACCGTTAAAAATGTATTTCTCTGAATTTCAAGTCTTCATTCACAAATTTAAGAAAATTCAAACTGGTTACGTTGTGAAATATAAATTGCCAAGTCTGAAAATGCCCAAACCTTGAAGAAACAAGGGGAACCCTGTCAAAATTTTCCCAGAATTTGCCATCTTCTCCAAATTCAGTTTTTTAGTATTTTTTACCATCTAAAGGAATTTTTCACGGTTGAAATCTATTTGAATTATAGTAAAATCCATTGAAATCCCTTTTCCAGTCCTCTGAACATTGTAAATTTGCGTTTCCATCCTAAAACCCTCGCCCAGATTCAGAATTTTTCCTAAAAGTAGCTCAATTGTCCTTCTGTTTCCAAAAAGAGCTAAGAAAACAGTCTAATCTTGCTTAGTTTTATTCAAAATGACATAGAAACAAGTCACTCCTAAGACTGGAGGTCCCAAACCTCAGAAATCGGCCTCCAGTAAGCTTCCAAACCCTAAACCTTCAAAAATCAATAAACCTACTCCCGCCCTAACTGCAGATTCCACTGAAGTAGTTAGACCTTTGCAGCCACCTGTCACCTCTGAAGAAAACAGTTCATTAGCTGATTTGGAATACAGAATCTCTGATCCTTCATTAGAATTCAACTTACTTGAAGTACACAACTGGTGCTATGAAAAATTTGTGAAAAATGTTGAAAATGATATACCTATCTGGGACTCAAACTATCCTAAATATGTGGTTCCCATCACCCATCAAGCTCAATATTTCATTAGGTTATGTCAATTACACTATATCCCTGACCAGAGATGTATGGTAGACAAAGATAGAGTGTTCATGTGTTATATAACTGTTGAAGCCATCAATGATATGTTCCAACTGAGCCATGATCCAAGAGCAGTATCATTGTCCATTGAAGGTTTAACACAACTCTATCTAGATCTGGACTTCCCTAAAAGATTCATGATCTTTCAAAATTTCCCCATGTTGATATTCCTAAGGTAAATCCACCTTATGACACTTTTGAATTCCTTGAGGGCTCTAGACAAATCATTTCCATGCTTTCATTCATTCTAGGCTATGCTAATGATGAGTTTACATATGCCTCCTCTCTAGGTTTCCTCTCTACCTTGTCTTCAGGACAACATCCAGAACTAGTCTTTAATTTTGCTAAACTCATTGCTAATAATATGCATTAGTAGTTGACTAAATTACCCGAGGAAGGAGTATTCAATATTTATCCTATTTGTTACATCTCTTCCTATTTTTTCAAGCATAAAAGTTCCCAATTGCATTAAAGAAGATGGATGTGGAAGGTAAACTTCTTTCAGTGGTATTATGGACTTCTTTACTCAGAAAAGACATTAGTGAATACAACTATAAAGACTTCAATGATTTGTTTATTAAACCTGCCATGAATTTGTTGAACAAAGAAGAACCACCAAGGATTAATGAAGACATCAAAAGAATTTTACAGTTGTCTGAAAACTGTAAGGTAGGAGACTGGTATTTGTACGAAAATCATACAAAAATCAGAGTATATGGTGCACTCCTAGCTCCTTACAAATTACCCAAGTTTCTAACTACCAAGATTTTTTCTTTAGAGTACTTGAGACAGATCTTGAATGCAGATGTAGTGAATTTCATAGCTTCCAAAAAGAAAACACAGTTCAAGCTAAAAAATCAAATTGGCCCCTTCATAGTCAATAACGGAGATGCTCTGAAAGAGATAGTTAGCAAATTATCAGAATTTAAGTTCCAAGAAAACTTTCATTGGAACTATGACCCTCAAGGTGTTTTAAAATCCTTTATAGCAAGAAAGCCAAAATGACAACTACAAAGAAAGAAAAAGCTATAGAGATAGATGACAAAGAATATCAAACAAAAAATAATGGTCAACAAACAAATGATGAAGCAACATTGATTGTTAATGAAACACTTAAAGATATTCAGCAGGATCAGGAATCAGCACAAAAACAAGATATAATAATGATAGAAAAACAAATAGATGTGGAAGTTCCTTCCTCTTCTAAATTTGCAGAAGAAAGAGATTCAGAAATCCAGAAAAAGTTCAAGCAGATCAGAGAAAGGAATGAGGAAATTAAGAATGAAGTTTATTCTAAATTCCTTAAATAAAATCCAGGAAACAAAGATAGGTTGCTTACTGCATTTGATTATTCCACCAACAAAATGCTCATGTCATTTCCCACAGTTGATGATCCTAAGTCAATTGCTGATTATACAAAGATAGATGTAGAGGTGGACACTGATACAATTAATGAATTAGATCAGATTGAGTTCCACAGAAGCATAACTGAAATGCTATATTCAAAGGTAGTCCATAAAACCATGAGTGCTACCATGCTTCAAAAGACTGTATCTAATCTACAAGCTCAAATGAAATTAGATAAGGCATCTCTACATGCTAAGGATTTGAGGATCAAGTCCTTAGAAGATTTGGCGATAGAAACTGGAGTGGATCCCTCCAATATTGAAGTTGCTAAAACACTCATAAGGCAAAAGAATGAAGATATTGCTGCCTTGAGAAAGAAACTTAAACTTCCATAGAGCGAGCACCCACAGGCTAAAGAAATTCTTCAGGAGAAAAAATAGAAAGATGAATTAATGCAACTAGTTTTAAAGATGACAGCCCAAATTAAAGAAATGGAGAATCAAACAGAAACTCTGATGAAGGAAAATGAAACATTGAAAAGAGAAAATGAGGTCTCCATTCCTACAGTCATTCCAACTGTCAGTACTGCTGTTCCTTCTACATTGGAAGAGCATTTGGCACCAAAAAGAGTATTGACAACTGCAGTGTCAATAACATCTATAGATACCTCTGCCACTGCATCATCTACATCACAGGTACAACAAGTAATAGGTACAACAAACCTAGTTAAATCTATGAAAGAAATGTCCCTTAAGAACACTGAGATCAATAATTTAAAGAATGAAAATAAAGATCTTGAAACATCACACAGAAATGCTTTAATCACATCTAAGGGACATGAGCAGAGAGAAAACAGACTTCAAGAGCAGGTAAAGATTCTACAGCAATAGGTCAATCTCAGCGAACAGGTAAAATATATCAAAAACTATCTTTGGAATAACATAATTCAAGGCATACATCTACAGTGGCCTTCCATTCAAATCATTTATGAACAAAGAGATTTACTCAAAGCAGCACAAGTATAAATTCAGCAGACAAAAGATGAGCTTGCTGATAAGCCATCTCAAGCTTTAAAGCTGATTACATTTCTAAACAGTAAAAATAGAGAAGAGCTTGAAGAACTGAAAATTCAGGATAGGATTGAAACCATACTACAAATCAAAAAGGTCCTAAGTAAAAGAAATATAATGAACAGTTTGGAGGAAAGGTGCAAAGACATGAACTTGTCAATAACAAAGTTATTGGCCAAATACACTATATTAACACAAGCATGCCTTCCAGATATTCATGGTTTCAATGAAAAACTAATGGTTCAGATAGATTATGACAAGAAGATCAGAGCATATGCAAAAGAACAGGTGAACAAGCCTCTGCCACAAGGTTCCCCAACTAGCAAAGTTATCTTAGAGTATTTTGAGAACCTGTTTTTCCTACAAAATGAAATTAAGCATATTTTCATTATCAAGCCCAACTTTGCAAAGTACACAGAGGCTGATGAAAGCTACAAAAAACTGAAAAGCCTGAAGATACCAAGTGATCAACAATGGAAGGAATTCACTGATTTGATATAACAACATGCAAATAGAACAGAACAAATGCAATGATATTCTTCATTTTTAGAAAGGGTAAAATTTGCAGTAAAAGTGTATCAGGTAAATGATCAAAGTCAAAGAGTATCAATCAAAACAATGTTTACTGTTGTAATTCTTCATTTTACAGCGGTAAAGTAAAAAAGTGGCAACGTGAAAGAGTATCAGAGTATAAAGTACAGGATGAAGACTGTATTACAAGTCATCTTCCAAAGATATTTTTCCAAGTGCCAGCAAGCATTTCCAGCAAATACAACAAAGCAATAAGTTAAGATAATTAGTCCTATTTTTTTATTGATAAGAGGACAACTTGCCAGTTTGTTTTGCAGCTGTCCCTCTTTCTATGTAAAAATCTTTATTTTTGCCTAGAGATATTCTCATATCTCTTAGATATTTTGTAAACAACCGATTTGTATAAATACTTCTCTTTTTGAAGTATTAAAGGTGGAACAAATTTTTTCAAGACTACTATAGACATTTTTACTGAATACATTAGAGTTTGTGTGAGTCGATTTGTAAAGCAACAGACTGGAACTAAGTCAAGCAGACATCATAACTCAGGATTCTTGTGCTGATCAGAAAAGTCAAGTATTTTCCTGTTTTCACTGTTTATCTTTCTAAAGTTTTCATACATAAATTTTTATGTTTTCTATCTTGTATGGTTGACTAGGAGGATTTATACAGTATTAGTGTCAAAAACTCTCTGTTTTTTACTAGTTATTCATTGATATGTTTTCTGTTGATAACCGGACTTAAGAATTCTTAAATGATCTTAGTCCCTGTTTGACCCCTTTCTTTCATCTTCATTTCTGTAACTTAAGGATTCTTAATTTCCCTTTTGTTCAGTTCTTTCCATTTCATCAAAAAGCCTATTTCCAAACCCTTTGAAGGTTATCTACCCTGCCCTTAGTACATTTTCTCTTTTGACCTTATTTCCTAGCTCTGCTTGCCAAAAGTTGACTCCATAGCCCAATGGTTTGGTAGATCCCTCTGTGGTTTACCTTGAAATACCTTTTATTCCCACCAAACATTCAAACAAACCAATTTTCCAATCATACCTAGCCTAAAATATTATAACAAAAATCAAGCTAAATCTTGAGGAGAGATCCCTCTCCGGAATTTAGGAAGGCTAGATCCTAGATTTCAAAAGAGGGTTTTGGTTACCCCTAGTTTTCTTTAACTATAAATCAAAATCCCACGACCTAAGAAATTACTAGGGTGATAACAAATTCCATACTTCATTCTTCCAAGAGCCTCAACCAATGGACCATACTTTCATAAAAATTGTCAATCCCACCAATGTTAATGGGTCACCCATAATCCACAAGAAATAGTCTCATTCTTAAACACTAACAGATCATTATACATGTCACCACAAAATATAATTTCTCTATATTTAATTCCAAATAGATGTAATTTTATTTTTCATTACTAGTGAGGATTTTATGGCCTTTGTATAAACACAAAAATTGTATAGTTCAATCTCCATAATTTTAGAGCTAAGGAATAAATTAATATTCATACTTAATATCAATAATCATTTTATATCTTTCTTTCTTCTCATAAGAGTGTTGTTTCTTTATATATATTTTTTCATCATGTACTTATAAGAGTAGGCATATTGTTCCTCCAAGGATAGTTGCTTATTATATTCTGATATGAACACACTACTTCAAGTTTTCATTTGTACCTTCAAGGAACTATACTATCATTCATTCAATTATAATTTCTCCATATTTTGCATGAATATCTAAGGTATTCTTTACTTCCTCATCTTACCTCGGCCAGTTTAGCATATATGTGTTTGTAGATTACTTCATATCCCATTTTCTTCTTAATATTCATAGTTGTGCCTTCAAATCACATTTAAGATACATTTTGATTCTTCATGTGCACCTGTTGGTGCATATCTACATCATAAACTCATTGTCCTATTGTAGCAATATACCCCATTCAATTTTGATATACCTTAGTAATATACTCGTATTACACTAATATATCTTGACGTTTTTTTTTAAATGATTCATGCACCGCATTCTCCTCCTTAATATTAATATACCTCTATAGGTCACATTCATATAATATCTAATTACTTCATAAGGGAAATACATTTTAAAAATATATTAGCAAAAACCTAATAAAAATATTTCTTATTATATTATATTTATTCCCTATACATAATTCCTTCTATCTAAAATAATGTTCTCAACTTACTCTTCAAAAATCTTAGAAGAGTTTCTAATTCACCCATATGTTATTAATTGTGTCCATCTCTTAGAGTAGTTGGAAACTATATTAACTTCCTATATGAATAACAATAATAGTTGCACGATAATAAGTCCCTGCCTTTAGTGGGGTTTCAAGAAGTTAAGAAACATTTTCGAGGAGTAGTTTTTCCACAATGTGCTCAAATGAGGCTTCAAATTCCCAATTTGATCCAGGTGGATGTTGGTGCCCGCCCGCCTATTCCACTTAGACCCCCACCACTATCTCTTTCAGTATTTCAGTTTCCTTAATTGTAGCACAGTTTACTATTTTTGGCAATTTTTGGGTCCAAAACATTCAAAGCCATTTTGAGGCCCTAAATGACGTATTTTGGGAAAACCAGGGCAACATGAGTCCTAAACAATGTTTTCCACTTGAAGGTTGTAGTCCTCGTATATACATTTCTAATGAGGTATTGTGCGCCTCAAGAGGAGATCGTATGCCAAAGTTACGAGCCCGAGAAATTGATGTAACAATTTACCCAGACAGGGCCCATAGTGTTGGCGCTTCATCTCCTAGGGTTAGGTTTTTGGATGTTTAGGGTTTTCCATTGTTTCTCAATAATAAATAGGCCTTCGAGCCTCATTGTAACACAATTCAGAGGCATGCAGTCTCCACATCTCTTCTTAGAGATAAGATACTATCGCCCGAGCTAGTTTATTTTGATTTTGCCTGTAAGCTTATTTCAGCATTTGATATTGATGAAATGAAGTGTTATTTCTGCTGCATCTCTATAATTATGGCTATATCTGTAATTTTTTATGTTCCTATTTAAGTTCATATCAGTGGTATCAGAGCGGTCTGCCCCTTCTCGGTTTTTCTTTGCATGTCCTCAACGAGGTCGGGATATAAGGAGTTAGGGTTCAAATTGGTCGGACCTTTGCAAGAACAACCTTGCAAACCTCGACGACCTCCCATGGCGGAAGAGAAGAACGATGAGGGGGAAGGATATCCTTTCAAAATATTGCTCGAAGAATCCCTCGAGCAATAAAGGAAGGTGATGATGGACAACTTTTTGCAGATCCTTCCGTGGCTACCCAAAGGCGATGCATCTCCTTCCAACAACCACTTTGGAAGCGCCACACCCTTCAAGGTACAAGTTAACTTTGACATCCCCATATTTTAATGTCAAATAGATGTGAACGCCATAGATAAATGGTTAAATCTACTAGAAGGATATATTTTTTGTTCATGATTTTTCCATTCGGGAAAATATTACTTTTGCACTTCTCAAAGTCGCCCCCCACGTCAAGGACTAGTGGGAAACCTACTGTGAGAAGGAGGACAAAAGTACACCCTCACTATTTTCAGCTGCACCCACTAGGAATTCATTCCAAGATGCCATCAAGGAGAAGTACTACCCTATTTGGAGCTATGAGGATAAATACATAAAGTGGACCATGCTGCGGTAGGGAAGGGACCAAGACGTGCCTGATTTTACCGATTTTTTTCATACCCTTCACACGAAGTTGGGTATCAAGGATTTTGAGCGGCATTTGGTACTCAATTATCACGACTATCTACATAGGTACATACAAGACGAGATGGAGTTCCTGGACATCTCCTTGCTCAGAACTGCATACCAATACACTGTCAAGATTGAGAAGAAGTTTAAACAGAAAAAGCAAGATTTCGGATATGCGAATCCGAAGCAAGGGAAAGGAGCCCCCACGTTGCAGAGCAAAGTACAAAGCCAAGGCAGGGTGACTCAGGATAACCCGTCGAAGCGACAAGAAAATAAAAAAACCACGAAGATGAAGAAGGACATGGGAAAGTGGTGTCAATTCCATAAGAGCTCCACTCACAACACAAGTGAGTATTGGGCCAAGTAGTCACTGGTGGCCGAGCTAAAGGATTCCGAAGTAGATGCATGTTCCAAATCTGAGTCAGAACCCGACAAGGGGAATGAAAAAGGGATGCATATCATTGACGCGAGCCCAGTGCCACTATGGCCACCACCAAGATCCATAAGGTTGAGCCTGAAGATGCAGAGGAAGGGGAACACCTCTTACACTCACAAATGTAAATGAAGGGTTCTTCGCTGCAGTTCATTGTCGATAGTGGGAGCCAAAAGAGCCTCATTTTAGCAGAGGTCATGAAGCGACTGGGCCTACCAACTACAACTCATCCACAATTGTACACTATTTGGTGGCTTCACCAAGGACGAGATCTCCACGACAACCAATAGTGTTGCCTTCCCTACAACATAAAGCCCTTCACGGATGAGGTACAATGTGATGTTGCTCCTCTTGAAGTTTGTGATGTATTATTAGGAAAACCATACTTGTGGAAGCAACATGTTATATATAAGTCTAGACCTCACTCTGTTATTATTTCTTTGTGTAATAATTTATGCAGGATACCAGAGGTAGCCTCGCCTACCGTCATCTCTTTGATCTCTGCTAAGCAATGTAGTAAGATCATCTCCCAAACTGGAAAATTTGTTTTCTTTCTAATTTTCTCTCAAAGTAAGGGGAAGATTGTAGCCACATCCATGGCCCCCGGGAATGGGTCCTCCCCATAGCAGAAGCAGGTGGATACGGTTATGGAAGAATACAGGGACATCTTCTCCTCACGCACAGGGGTACCCTTACACTGTCAGGTCAAGCATTATATCGATCTAACTATCGGAGAACCTTTACCCAACGAGCCAATATATCGCCTCTCCATTATGGTAAATTAAGGGATCAAGCGGTAAATCCATGAGTTGCTGCAAAAAGGGCACATTCGACCAAGTTACTCGCCTTGTGGGAGCCCAATTATACTTGTATAGAAGAAGGATGGGACGTGGAAGCTCTGCATTGATTGTCGGGCACTAAGAAAAATCACTGTCAGGAACAGGTATCCAATCCCACAGAATGATGACATTCTAGACCAACTCAAGGGGGCCAAGTATTTCAATAAGATCGATATGAAGTCTTGTTAATTTTGGACAACTAGGTCCAAACTCCATGTTGTGATGCTCAAATGAAGATGCCAATATTTTTATTGGATTCCTCTTTAGGTGAGGTGCAAGATTGATCTAAATATCATCTTGATACGATGAGCAGAGCATTTATTTTGAATTGATTCCACTAATGTGCAAGGTCGGCCAAAATTGAAATGTAGGCTTGAAGCCCCAGCAAATGTGTCACACACCCTCACTGATGGATATATATAGGTCAACATTGGAGGCCATTTCACTCATCACATCATCACACATTCTCTCTCATCATTTGATTGGTTCGATCACCTTGGAGGCTCTTCTTCTCTCACACGTGGGAAACACAGCAAAAGGATTTTCTGTTTTCGACTTAGGGTTTTCAGTGCAGATTTGACCAACGTTGACTTTGGTCAACACATGGTCAAAATGACCCCAAAATTGGTCAAAATTCCGATTTATGCAGTCTGCATTTATTGGCACAAAAATTTAGGTTGATCATTGACTTTGACCGGGATGCATTGAATTTTTGCTATTGCTGTTTTGTGTTGACCGTTGACTGGGACAACGTTGAATTTCATTGACTTTAGGTTGACTGATATAGCTGTTCGAGAGGGTTGTGTGAAAATTCTGGTTGGTTGATTGTATTGAATCTTTGCTGGTTGAAGCATCCTATTGACCGCCATAACGCACCACAACACATATATTTTTCTTATCAAGTTAAGTGTGTTTTTGGCTTGTCTTATGTGGATCTACTAGTATGTTCTATCAACATTTTACTTTCTTGTTTATGTGATTACTGTTTGACATTGGGGATAAAAATAAAGTTGCATCAAGCATAGAAAATCTACGAAAATTTACATGGCATCAGAGCCGAGGTGAAGACAAAGCCCAAGTTTGTAGCAATCACCGAAGAAGAGCATGGGTACCTCAAACTATAATGGCTTTAAAGCTGATGAAAAATTGACTGGGAAGGAATACTTCCTTGCCTGGAAGATGACATTGGATCTTATGTTGGAAGACCAAGATGTCATGGACTATGTGCAGGGTAAAATCCAAGAGCCTCCATCCACAACACCTGCTGCCATCAAGTCTAAATATAAGAAGGGGGAAATCAAAGCAAAAGCTGATGATCAGGGACTCAATTCATAAGAGTCTGGTTGCCTACATCTCTGAGCTGGGCACATCCAAGGAGATGTATGATAGTTTTGTCAACATGTTCAAGGCCAACAATGAAAATCAAGTCCTTTTCTTCAAGAACCGACTGAAGAATCTAAAGAAAGGTAGGGATGAATTCGTTCAATCATATTTTCTAAAATTGATTGAAATCAGAAATAATATTTTGGCCATTGGAGAGACAATAGCTGATCGAGAAATGGTTCTCATTGCACTTGGAGGTCTCTCCTCCGAATGGAATGTATTCAATACTACCATTCTCAATAAAAATGTGATACCTGACTTTGACGAAGTACTATCGAGATGCGTACAAGAAGAGACAAGGATGAAGGAATATGAAAATGGAGGAAATACTGCCTTCACTGCTCGTGCTAAGAGGAAGAACTATGGTGGTCCGAGGAAAAAAGGAAGAGCAGGCGCCCAAGGGAAGAAAGGTAAATGTTACACATGTCACAAGACTGGCCACTACACCCGAGAATTCCCTTTCAAGAAGGATTCTCCTAATGATGATGACAACAACAACCGGAGGAATGGAAATAAAAGGAACAATAGGTTCAAAATGAAGAGGAAGGCTCCCTCTATTGGAAATGGGCAACCTTTCAAAAATTCGAGAAATTCCATGTATGAGGAATCAAATGTTGTTGATGATAAAATAAATGAATTCATTATTGTATCTGCCCTCTTTGCTGCATCTCCACCCGATACTATGGATGTCTAGTTGATAGATAGTGGTGCCTCAAGGCACATCACTGGGTTCAAGGAAGCACTTTCTGATATGGTTGAGAAGGAAGTTAATTTGAAAATTATCCTTGGAGATAATGCCACATATCCCGTGAAAGGGACAGGGACTGTGACCCTCCACTTATCTCAAGGTCAAGTCCTCCACGTGTAAGATGTAATATATGTATCTGATTTGAAGAAGAAACTTGTGTCTATTTTTTCCATGGAAGACAAAGGTTTCAATGTGGCATTCATTGATGGGAAGGTGCGTATCGGGAAGAAGAGTTTCAAGGAAGCTATCACGATTGGGTTTAGAGTTGATACACTTTACCAAGTTGTAGGAAGTCCACTGGAAGCGATGACATGTGATACTATGTGACAGACTGAACTATGGCACTAGAGGTTTGGACACCTTCATTATAAAGCCCTTCCCGAAGCAAGGAAGGTGGTGACTGGGATGCCCGAGTTCACAAATAATCATAAAGGTGTGTGTCAGGGCTGTGCCGAAGGAAAATATACAAGGGGACCTTTCCCCTCAAGTGTCACAAAAACATGTGATGTCTTGCAACTGATACATTCTGATCTGTCTGGTATGCTTCCCGTAACATCCTTGGGAGGATGTTCTTATTATATGATGTTCATAGATGAATTCTCTCGCAAAACCTGGATATACTTCTTGAAGAAGAAGGGTGAGGCTTTCATGTGGTTTCATACTTTCAAAGCCTTGGTGGAAAACCTAACATGGAAGAATATGAAGATATTGAGGACTGATAATGGCACTGAATGTGAGATGAACGAGTTCAAGAACTTTTGCAAAGAAGCTGACATCAAGAAGGAGACCACAACCGTATATAATCCTGAGCAAAATGGTGTTGCTGAATGAAAGAACAGGACCATTGTGGAAGCTGCGCGTGCCATGCTATGTGACCAAGGTATTCCGAAGTTTTTGTGGGGAGAAGCTGCGAGCACTGCTGTGTACATACAAAACCAATGCCCACATTCCGCTCTGGACTCCAAAACTCTTGAAGAGGTTTCCTCTAGTAAGAAACCTGACGTCTCACATTTTATAGTTTTTGGATGTTCTGTTTATTTTCATGTACCGAAGGAGAAGAGGAGCAAGCTGGATGCTTTTGGGAAGAAGGGAATATTTTTGGGCTACAACAAAAATTCAAAGGCTTCTAGAGTCTATGTGCCTGGTCAAAGGGAAGTGGATATATGCCATGATGTTACCTTTAATGAAGATGCTTCCCTGAGGAAAGTAATCAATCTTCCGAGATTTGAGGAAGACCATGAAGCAAGGCCTAGAAATCAAGAAGAACCAAAGGATGAGACGATGCCCGATGTTGAAGGACCGATGGACCCTATTGATCCACCTCCTTCAATGAGGAAAATACCATCATGAATCAGGGACACTCTCGAGGATGCCTAGAGACATATGGCCCCAAGGGGGACATTCTGTGAAAGCAAGAAGCCGAATAGATATCAAGGGTATCTAGCAGCCATGAGTACAATCGTACAATCTGAGCCTGGATCTTTTGAGGAAGCCATATAGCATTAAGTCTAGAAGGATTCTCTACACGAAGAATATAATTCCATTATTAAGAATAATGTCTGGGATGTGGTTCCAAGACTAGAGGACAAAGCAGTTGTCACCTCGAAATGGATCTATAAGATCAAGCATGGATCTAATGGTAGTGCTGAAAAATTCAAGGCAAGATTCGTTGCCCGTGGCTTCTCTCAAAAGGAAGGTGTAGACTATGATGACACATTTGCACCTGTGGCTCGATATATCACCATCCGATCTATCATAGCCCTTGCAGCTAGGCAAGGATGGAATCTTCATCAGATGGATGTGAAGACTGCATTTCTACATGGTGCAATAAAGGAAGAGGTGTATGTGGAGCAACCTCTGGGGTTCAAAGTCTAGGATCGGGACACCCACGTTTACAGGTTGAAGAAAGCCCTCTATGGGTTGAAGCAAGCACCCAAAGCTTGGTACGAGAGGATAGATAGCTACCTGATGAAGCTGGGCTTCACTCGTAGTAATGCTAATCCGAACCTTTACTTCAAGGTTGATAGAGAAAAGCCTTTCATTCTGGTGCTGTATGTGGAAGACCTCTTCCTGATAGGTGCTGACCCTCTCATTCATCAGTGTAAGATGGAGCTCGCTACTGAGTTCGAGATGAAGGACCTAGGATTGATGCATTACTTCCTAGGCCTGAAGGTTTGGCAGAGACCTGGCGAGGTTTTCCTTTTTCAAGGAAAATATATTGTGAATCTTCTGGAAAGATTTAGAATGGTAGAATATAAGTCCGTGTTGACACCGATGAAGCTCAACTTTAAGAATTTGAGTGGCAGCGCTGCTGGGCCCGTGCTAGCAAATCCTATTGAGCATCGTCAACTTGTAGGGTCCCTGATGTTCTTAGTGAACACCCGTCCAGACGTATGTTTTGCAGTGAACACTTTGAGTCAACACATGGTTGATCCTCATCACATTCACTGGGTTGGTGCCAAGAATATGTTGATATTTCTTCGGGGCACGATAAACCATGGGCTGAGATACACTGTTGGGAACGTGACACTCCATGGATATACTGATGCCGATTGGGCTGGCAGTGTGGTGGATCGCAAAAGAACATATGGATGCTGCTTCACACTTGGTTTTGCTTCGATATCTTGGATGAGCAGGAAGAAAAATTTGGTGGCTTTGAGCACCGTGGAGGCCGAATACGTTGCAGCGATTATGGCCTGTTGTGAAGCAGTTTGGTTGCGAAAGTATTTAGTGAGCTGTTCGGGCATGTGCTAGCTACCTCCGTGATACTTTGTGATAACTAGATTGGGGTTCGATTTTTTTATAATCCCGTGTTCCATGATCGATCCAAACATATTGATATCAGGTACCACTTTATCCGAGATATGGTACAATGAGGCCCTGTAAGGCTCGATCATATAGGAACTGATGAGTAGGTCGCGGATATTCTCGCAAAGCCCTTGGGGAAGGTCAAGTTCCTAACCTTTCGTGAGAATATTGGAATCGTGGAACGACCCTATGCTGAGGGTCCTGTTGGACGATGGGCTCTGGGAGCTCTGGGGGGCTTTGGGGATAGCTTCTTAGAGCTATAAGCACACATAGGGCTAGGCTTGCTAAACCTTGTGGTGCTTCTGCCCCACCATTATGATGTTGAGTTGGTTCACCTATCATGATCTGTGCCCCATATGCATCCTACCCATTGAGTCCCAAACTCATGGGAAGTAACTCTCATTTGGCCAATGAGGTGGGAAAGGCTAGAGACTAGTAGCACAGATCGATGGACACATCAAAGATTTCCATACTCTCTATGTCTAGGATGGCAAGTGTCCAACCACTTGATCTAGGATATAGTGAGGTTTCGGACCTCCAACTGACTTCGGGTCAGGTAAACCAACTTTGGGGTTGGTATGTGACTCTTTTGAGTCCTATAGAGGTTTCAGACCTCTGGGTTGAATTTTTCAGCTGAGAATGATGTCTTTGTGACTGACCCTTTATGTTCTGAAATAAAGAAGCCAACAAAGCAAGCTACAACGGGATGAAGCACGATGTTTGGATGGCACAGGTGGATGGAGTTCTCCCTAGTTGAAAAGGAGTGTTAATTTTGGACAACTAGGTCCAAACTCCATGTTGTGATGCTCAAATGAACATGCCAATATTTTTATTGGATTCCTCTTTCGGAGAGGTGCAAGATTGATCTAAAGATCATCTTTATACAATGAGAAGAACATTTATTTTGAATTAATTCCACTTATGTGCAAGGTCGACCAGAATTGAAATGTAGACTTGAAGCCCCAAAAATATGTCACACACCCTCACTGATGGATATATATAGGTAAACGTTGGAGGTCATTTCCCTCATCACATCATCACACATTCTCTCTCATCATCTGATTGGTTCGATCACAATGGAGGCTCTTCTTCTCTCACACGTGGGAAATGCAGCAAAATGATTTTCTGTTTTCGACCTAGGTTTTTCAGCGGAGATTTGACCAGCGTTGACTTTGGTCAACACATGGTCAAAATTAGGATTTCTGCAGTCCTCATTTGTTGGCACAGAAATCGAGGTTGACCATTGGCTTTGAC
Organism: Pinus albicaulis; assembly: GCA_034641835.2. Lineage (NCBI taxonomy): Eukaryota > Viridiplantae > Streptophyta > Pinopsida > Pinales > Pinaceae > Pinus > Pinus albicaulis. The sequence continues at coordinate 749,632,218 of CM076575.1, read as the reverse complement.
TGGGCTGCGTTGAATTTTTGATGCTGTTGTTTTGCGTTGACCATTGAATGGGACATTGTTGACTTTAGTTTGACTGATATAGTTGTCTGAGAGGGTTGTGTGACACTTCTAGTTGGCTGACCGTATTGAGACTTTGCTGGTTGAAGCATCCTATTGACTGTCGCAACGCACCACAGCACATATATTTTGCCGATCAAGTTAAGTGTATTTTTGGCTTGTCTTCTGTCGATCTACTGGTATGTTCTATCAACATTTTAATTTCTTGTTTATGTGATTTTTGTTTGATATTGGGGATAAAATTAAAGTTTCATCAAGCATAGAACATCTACAAAATTTTACAAGTCTGGATATCACCAGGTTCTAATAGAGCCCACAGATGTATGGAAGACCACCTTCAAATCCAAGGAAGGCATTTTTGAATGGTTGGTTATGCCCTTCAGGTTGAAAGATGCCCCTGCTACTTTTATGAGGTTAATGGATGACATGTTGCGGCCCTTCACCAACTCATTCGTGGTTGCATCCTCATATTCAACAAGATTTGGGAAGAACACTTGCAACAAATTCAATAGGTGCAATATCTGGGTTGCATCATAGATGAGTGTGGCATGCATGTGGATCCGACTAAGATCCAAGTCATTCGTGATTGGCCGGCTTTGACCACTCTAACAGAGCTTCGCATCTTTTTGGGATTTGCAAATTTTTATCGGAGGTTAGTGTTGGGATTTTCCCATATCACTTGGCCTTTGAGTCAGATTAATAAGGGCAGGGTGAAAGCAAAGTTTTCCTGGTCTAAGTCCTAATAAAATACGTTAATTGAGTTGAAGCATCACCTCTACTCTGCACTGGTACCCACGATGCTAAACCTGCAACAACCATTTGAAATTGAGATGGACTCATTCGACTATGATATTGGTGTAGTATTCACCCAACACGAGCATCCCCACCTATGATAAAGATATGTATTCCATCTTGCAGGTTTGTCGGCAATGGAAGCATTACATTATGGGGAAGTAGACAGTCATTGACATCGATCACCGACCTCTTCAGTTTATATAGACACAAGGGAAGTTTCAAAATGATCACCATTAGAAGTGGTCTACATATCTGCAAAAATTCCACTTGAACATTAAATACAAAAAGGGCAACACCAATCATGTTTCAGATTGCCTCAATCGATCCCCAATTTCAGCACTGACCACTGTTCTCAACTCTTGTGGCCACGAGACCTCTGGATGGCCGCAACTATATAAAAATGATCCAGATTTCTCCTGCAGATACTAGATGCTAGTAGATGGAAATAAAGTTCATGATTTCCATCTCCAAGATGCATTATTATGCTACATGGGCCACCTTTGTGTTCCTTCAAGCGAGCGTGCCAAGATGATTTGGGAGGCACACTACAGTTGGGTCGCAAGACACTTTGGTGTGGATAAAAACTGTGGCTATACTACAAAATTACTTTTATTGGGAAAAACTCCGACTGGATGTTGGGAAATATATTAGATCCTGCACTGCCTGCGCCATCTCCAAGCCAATCATCAAGAAGAAATTCCTGTACACTCCTCTGCCTACTCCCAACCATCTGTGAGAATCCATATCCATGGACTATATATGTGGCCTCCCTTCTACCACGCATGGTAATCACTGTGTATTTGTGGTCATGGACGTATTTTATAAGATGACTATATTTGCAGACTGCAAGAAGATTATCACAACATAGGACATTTCCCAAATATTCTTTCAAATAGTGTGGGTACATTTTGGGATCCCGCAGACCATTATATCAGATTGAGATAACACATTCCCGAGTACATTCTGGTCAATCCTCTGGACACTATTGGACACCAAGCTCACCAAGTTAATTGCCTTCCATCCACAAAATGATAGCAAAACGAAGGTCGTCAATAAGATGATAGTGCACATACTTCGCATGTAAAACTCCAAGAATCCAAGAACTTGGGATGATAGTCTTCCCTATGCTTAGCACATTTATAACATAGCTCTCCATAGTTTGACTGGTCGCAATCCATTTCAAGTGGGTTTAGGATTTCAACCATTGTGTTTAATTGATGTTGCCGACTACACAAACATAATCCACACATGTATTATCCGAGGCTGATAAAGTGACCAGATTTATTGAATGCATCCAACACATCTTCCAGTAGGTTCACAACATCTTGGAGAATTCAAATGCCAAGTAAAAGCAGCAACATGATCAAGATCGAGTGTCACACAAGTTTCAGGTGGGCGACAAAGTTTGGTTGCATTTGTAGAAAGAATACCTTACTGGAGCCCATCGAAAGCTCAAACCACTCTAATATGGTCCTTACACCATTACCAAGGTTGTGGGAGATAATGATTTTGAGATCAACATTCCATTATTCCATGGCTTGCACCCAGTGTTCAATGTGGACCGCCTTCAACCATACGTCCCATCGTTACTGGACACATCAGACATTGCAAAAAAAATCGCACCAAAACAGAGTTAAACCCAGACTTTATGGAATATTAGATCAAGAACACTTATCAGCAGAATATCAAGAACACTTATCAGTAGAATATCCAACTATATCGGGTTGTCAAAGTTGGCCAACTCCTGCACCAAGGCAAGTGGCTCACCAGGGACTAAGTTCAGCAAAAGTTTCCCCATCTCATGGAGGCATTCAACGCAATGGGGACCATTTCTTCTTAAGGGGGAGGACTGATCCAGGTGGATTTTGGTGGCCACCCGGCTATTCTACTTGGACCCCCGTCACTATCTCTTTCATTTTTTCAATTTCCTTAATTGTGGCACAATTTACTATTTTTGGCAGTTTTTCGGGTTCTGAACTTCCAAAGTCATTTTGAGGCCCTAAACGACTTTTTTTTTTGGGAAAATTGGGGCAAACATGAGTCTTTTATTGATGTTTTCCACTCGAAAGTTGTATTCCTTAGATATATATTTTTAACGAGGTATTGTGTGTTGATTTTGGGGTAGCATCGGATGTGCTCTAAGTCTCAAAATTTGCAGGGAGGCTTAGACACATGTATTCCAGGTAACCCAGAAATCGTTTGGCGAAATTCCACCCGGATTGTATTATATTAAATTAATTAATTATTTTTAAAGGGACCCTAAGTCTAAACTTAGGAAAATAAAATAATTAAAGTGAATTAATAGAATATGGGTGTGAATGTTCTAGAAAAGGCGGATCAAGTCAAAAGTTAATCTTAGCCATTGATTATAAATCTAATCTGGGTTGTTGAATTTTCAACGAGAAGACTATAAGAATGGCTTGAAGGGTCATTTGGAAAACACATTTGGTAGAGTAAAGATCAAGAGATCGATTTCTTTAGTGAGTAGTGCTCATAGATAAAATTTGATCGAGAGATATTTTGTAGAGAGGGGCATTAATTCTAGTTGGAAGGATTCCTGAGCCAAAGAGTGCATAGCAGCAGAGACAAAGAGAGCCACAGAGGCATTGCAGAGCCAGTGATGCAGTGCTTACGCAGTCACTGCGCAGAGCCTGAAGGGAAGTCGTATTTTTGCTGAAGAGGAAGCATTGGGCCAGTTCTAGATCCCATAAATATTTTTCGGAGGCTAGGACTTAGTATCTAGCCAGCAGACAAACCAGGGCAAAGACAAAGGACAACCGTAGTTGTGACATAGAGACTATGTGGGTGACGCAGAGGTAGTCCAGTTGGGGTGCTGATCAGTGTCGGGTTCCCGTGGAGGAGTGAGGTTTGTCTCACAAGATCTCTTATTTCAGTTTCTATGCATGATTTGACGGATGTGTCCATCATAGAATTGTACTCATAAATATTTATTGCATAATATATAAACCCTGAGCTGCTGCATCGGTTTTCCCGCATTGTGTTTTTCCGGGGACATTGGTCCAAAAATAACAATGTCAAATGTGTGTGTTATCTATTCTTATTCATATTTGTTTCCGCACTTGTATTTCTTTCATATTTTAGTTGTGTAGGTTGCAGTGTGATGTATTCAATGTTTGCCATAGTAAACTGCAAATATATTGGTAAGTTAAAATTAACAATTAGGTGAATATCTTCCATTTGATGCAATATGATTCCATATATTTATGGAATTTTCAAATTATACACGTCAAACATAGATCGTATGCCAAAGTTATGACCCCGAGAAGTTGATGTACCAATTTACCCAAAGGGGGCCCATAGTTTTGGTGGTTCATCTCCTAGGGTTAGCATTTTGGATGTTTAGGGTTTTTCATTGTTTCTCAATAATAAATAGGCCTTCAAGCCTCATTGTAACATAGTTCAGAGGCATGTAGCCACCAAATATATTCTCAGAGATAAGCTACCATCACCCGAGCTAGTTTATTTGCATTCTGTTTGTAAGCCTATTTTAGTATTTGATATTAATGAAATGAAGTCTTATTTTTGCTGCATCTTTGTAGTTATGGTTATATCTATAATTTGTTGCGTTCTTGTTTAAGTTCATATCAAAATTAGTCCATAGTGTGCTTAGGTGAGGCTTCCAATGCCCAATTAGTGCACAATGTGCTCAGGTGAGATTCTCAATGCCCCTGCAACAATTGCATTTTCTACGACGTTTTTTTTTTTTTTTGCCACAGGTTGCGACGACCCACATGAAAAATCAGTCAAAATATACAAGTGAAATAAACCCTGTGAAGCACACGTATTCTTCTCTATGTTTGCACAGGTATTATTCTCTATGTTCTTCCTCGCAATTAGAAGCACATGTATGGTCTTATTTAATATGTAAATGTTATCTAATCTATAAATGTTATCAAGCTGGTTGTTTTCATGTTTTGATTCATAATGTTAACCTTTAATGTGATACTAACACTAATGGAAACTTTTAATCCCATACTAACACTAAGGGCTATGTATTTTTAAAGATTGCAACCAAACATGTTACCGAGGTTATGGAACGAATTTAATATGACTTAATGGTCTTTCCTCAAAATAAAAATGAAAATGTTGGGCATGATAATGCAAATTGCTTTATGCAACATCTTAATTGCATGGTAAGCACAATAATACATGTTGAATTTAGAATTTTGAAATATAAAAGATCACATTTTAGGCATATTAGGGTTGTTATACTCAAATCCAAGGCATTGCAGGTATAAACCAAATACATAACATACATTTCCCGTTTCAAATTTAAATATCTACTTACCCCCTAGGCATAGAAATAGAATGAGTGGAGTAAGAAATTAAACTTGTTCACTTTTATTGGGAATCTTGCTTTGTTTGCTCATTCTCATTTGTGATAAGGTTTTGACTAATAAATTCTGCAAAACATATTACCCTAAAAAATAGCAATGACATAACATACTTTAAAAATTACGATGACATGATCACTAACACTATAATAATATTTTTAGTTGGAACTGTAATGTATTACATTTGAAAAACATAGACTTGAAAGTAGAAATACAATTTTTATTATTATTTACCAATACATTGAATTTTTTTGTTTTTTAATCAAAATTTCAATAAAACTGATAAAAATATATAAAATAGATAAAATAACTTTCAGATTAATCACATCATTAGGATTAGGTCGACGTTTCGAACCAGCTAATGTGGTTTATTCTTGCTCAGAAATTTGGGGTCCTGTGTACTCTTGCGACTTGTGCTCTTAGAATCTATGACGATAATTCCTTGGAATTAGAGAAATCTCATCTTTTTGATGTTTTTGAAAATAATGGTTACAGTAGATCTCAATGTCTTAAAGCCTTTCAAAAGGCATATAAAATATTGAGTGGTAAATCTACTCGGGTGGATCCTATTTCCAAGGTCCATCTCCCACTTATCCAGGGGACAACGGACAAAATTGCCCATGTCCTTAGGAGAAATAAAATCTCTATTTCTTTCAAACCTCTCTGCAGTATCATAAATTCTCTTGGGTCCGTTAAAGACCCTATCGACCCAAAGGACATGAAAGGGGTTTACATGATTCCTTGTTCTTGTGGAACTCCCTATATAGGAGAAACAGGTCAATCCATTAGGCAGAGAATCTAGGAGCATGCTGCGGATATTAGACATAATCAGTCTCGTACCTCAGCTCTTGCTAAACATGTGGAAAAATCCTGCCACCATGTTTGTATTGAAGACTCTAAAGTCGTTGCTAGGGTAGATCAATTCCTCCATAGGAAATTGAGAGATGTGATCGAAATTGAGTGACATGCTAAAAATCTCAACCGTGATGATGGTTGGAAATTAAGTAAGAGTTGGACCCCGGCTCTCGCCACGTAACATCTGTTTAAATTTCTTATGTTTTATTCTATTTTTATTTTAATTAATTTATTGATTTATTTTTATTTTTCTAATATTTCTAATTAATTAATTATTTTATTTAGTTTACTTAGTTAATTAATTTATTAAATTTTGCCCCTCCATAGTTCTTTCCTAGGTACTTTTATTTGGTTATTATTTTATTTTTAGTTATATATTATTTAATTCATTTATTGATTTATTTTTATCTAATTAATTAATTAATTCTTTAATTAATTTTATTTTATTGATTAAATTAAGTTACCTCCTATTACCTATTATATTGTTAATAAACATTTTATTTAATTAATTATTTTATTTTAATTTACTTTTAATTTATATATATATATATATTAATTTATTGATTTATTTTTATCTAAATAATTAACTAATTAATTGTTGAAATGTTAATTTCAACTGCAGTGTACTCAGAGCCGCTTGCTATCTTCGTTTGAAGGGTTCTGACACAGAGCCGCTTTCTAAATTTGTTGAACAGTCACAGTTCCAGTACAATTTGAAAACAGAGTCTTAAAACAAAAAACAGAGCACCTCTTTTATATACACAGGAAACAGGTATGCAGGAAGTTTGTTTAAACAGTAGGCCGTGAGAGTTTGGTGGTCCCACACCACGCCAAGTCAGCAAGGATACGTGGAAGCATGCGATTGGATCACATTTTTATTTGGGCCGGTTCGCACAGTTCATTTTCGGACCCGAACTTTTCATTGAGGCGGATTGTATAATCTTTCGGGTTTTATTTTGGGCTGTCCCTGAAACCTAAATCCGGACCCGATATCAGTTTATAGGCGCGATTTGATAATCATCGGGCGTCCAAGCGATGACGTCACGAGAGCCAATTTGTAACGCGAATTCTTCCATTGCAGTTTGGTTTAATGTCTTTGAAGTCTGGGCGTAAGATTTATGTTATGTTCTTATTAAGGTTTACGTTATAATGCCGTTTTATATGGCGCGATGAAATATGTGTTATGATATGATTAACGGACATAATATATATATTATAAACTTCGCGAAGTTATATATATATATATATATATATATATATATATATATATATATATCTGTGTGTGTGTGTGTGTGTTTTAAACATATATCATATGTGGCGCTATTGCTATGTGGGCCCAAAAGCCAATCATAGTTTTAGTTTTAGTTTTATATAGTTGTTTGTTTTATATTTTTTTTGTGTGCCATATAAAGAAAAGTGCCCGAAGACTTATTTAAAAAGATGTAATTAACATACACAACAGTGTATTGTTGAAAGACAAACAAAGTCTTAGAAAGGAGCAGTGTGTGCATTTTCTGTGTGAGATAGAGTGCAATATTTGTAACAGAGACAGAGAACATTTTATGCAACAGTCATTTTTGTAATCCCTCTGTGAGAGGAAGTTTTTTGTAATAGATTTTTCAGTTAATGGAATAGAGAAGTGTTTTTGCAAACTCTGTCTCCTGTGAGCAATTTATTTTTATAATTCTCTGTGTTTGAAGGAGAGTATCATTCTCTCTGTAGTTTGTTCAGGAATTCTCAGAAATTCCAACATGGTATCAGAGTTAGTCCAGGCTCTTTGAAGGTGTCAAAGAAGCTGAAGGAATAATTTCTTTTGTTGCAACAGCTTCTCCAGCAGAGTGAAGGCTCAGTAAAAAAGAATCCAAGGTATTCTCAAGAAAGACAGTTTTTTGTGTTACTGTTTGAAGATAGTCAGTTTAGTTTATAAATACACAGTCAAGTGTTTGAAGCATAGTTAGAGTGAAAGTATGGCAGGAGCCAGCACTAGCATGAGTATGGGTAATTCTCAACTCCCACAATTTAATGGGAAAAATTATGATTACTGGGCAATCACCATGAGAGCCCTGTTTGCCTCTCAAGACTTATGGGAACTTGTTGAGGATGGTTTTGAAGAGCCAGTAGATGAAAATGAATTTAATGCCTTAACACAGACAGAGAAGGAGTTGTTGAAGAGAAATAAGAAGAAGGACTCTAAAGCCCTCTTCTATTTGTATCAAACAGTACATGAGAGTGTGTTTCCAAGGATAGCAACAACTAAGAGATCCAAAGAAGCATGGGAAACTCTCAATACAACCTATCAAAGCATGGAGAAAGTGAAGACAACAAAACTACAATTGCTGAGGAGAGATTTTGAGACTCTCTGCATGAAGGAGTCTGATAATATAGACTCATTATTCACACATGTGATTGGAATGGTCACATAGATAAGGTCTCATGGAGAGACACTTGAAGAAAGGAGGATTGTGGATAAAATTTTGAGGAGCTTACCCTTAAGGTTTGATGTAATAGTCACCACCATAGGAGAGACAAAGGATCTCTCAAACTTTTCAGTTGATGAGCTTCATGCATCACTGATGACACATGAACAGAGATTGGGTAGAAATGAAAACTCATATTTGGAGCATGCCTTCAAGACCCATATGTCCTTTGGAAGAGGAAGAGGTCAAGGTAGAGGAAACACGAGAGGAAGAGGCAGAAGCCAAAACAGAGGTGGAAGAAATAGTCCAGCAAATGCTCAAGGAAGGGGCAACCATCAAAATCAGAACCAAGGCCAAAGCAGCAGCCAGCAAAGTGGAAAAAAACATGCTCATGGAAAAAGGTATGGTAAATCCAATGTCCAATGTCATTATTGTAAAAAATATGGGCATTATGCAAATGAATGTAGGAAGAAGTAGAATGATATGGGTAATAGAACTAGTGCAAATTTCACTAGAGAAAATATCAGCCAAGATAAATTGTCTTTAGCATGTAATATGGCTGAGGAAAAGAGTGACGATTTATGGTTTCTAGACTCAGGTTGCAGTAACCATATGACAGGAAACATAGCCATGTTTTCTATGTTAGATGATAATGTGAAGTCACAAGTCACATTAGGGACAGATAGTAAAGTTTCTGTTATGGGAAAAGGAGATGTAAATGTCTTAACAAGGAAAGGAGAAAATAAATCCATAGCAGATGTTTATTATGTTCCTGGAATGAAATGTAACCTCTTAAGTATTGGACAACTTGTTCAAAAGGGGTACAATGTTTTCTTTGAGGATGATGTATGCACCATCATGGATAAACTACCAAGCAAATAATGTATTGCTGAAGTGAATATGACAAGGAACAGAATGTTCCCTCTCAGGATGAGGGCAGATTTAAAGAATGGAGAAGAAATGGCAGCAGTGACACAAGAGGCTTTCCAAAGAGAAGCAAAAGATGAGAATTGGTTGTGGCACTTGAGATTTGGACATCTCAACTTTTGAGGTCTTAACTTGTTGCACATAAAAGGAATGGTAAGAGGATTACCATTGATTGAGAAACTGGACAGCCTTTGTGAAGGTTGTATCTTGGGTAAACAACACAGAGAAATTTTTCCATCCGGGAAAAGCATAAGGGCAAAGGCACCCTTAGAAATTGTCCACTCAGATTTATGTGGACCAATGAAAACACCATCACTTGCAAGCAGCCACTATATGTTAACTTTTATAGATGATTTTACAAGAAAAACTTGGGTTTATTTCTTGAAAAATAAAAGTGAAGTGTTTGAAAGATTCTGCAATTTCAAAGCACTTGTGGAGAACCAAAGTGGGCTGCATATCAAAGTCCTAAGAATTGATAGAGGAGGTGAGTACATCTTTAAATAATTTCTGCATTTTTGCAAAGAAAATGGGATTCATAAGTAATTTACAACTAGGTACACTCCGCAGCAAAATGGAGTTGCCGAAAGGAAAAATAGGAAAATCATGGATATAATAAGGAGTATGCTAAAGGAAAAACATTTGCCGAATGATTATTGGGATGAAGCTGTACATTGTGCAGCGTATATCTTAAATAGATTCCCAACAAAAGCAGTCATGAACAGAGTTCCGGAAGAGGCATGGAGTGGCACAAAGCAAGGAGTCACCCACATGAAAGTTTTTGGTTGTGTGGCTTATGCACACATTCCAGATCAGCTAAGAAGGAAGTTGGACAACAAGGGGGAGAAATGTATTTTCATTGGATACAGTGAGGAATCCAAAGCTTATAGGTTGTATAACCCATCCACCAAGAATTTTATTGTGAGCAGAGATGTTCAGTTCATTGAAGAGGAAGCTTGGGATGGAAGCATTGAGAAAACAACGAATGTTAAAAACTGTTTGTCTCATGATGAAAGTGATGAAGAAATGGCTGAAATACATCCCTCAATAGAAGCACCAACACAAGGACAACAAGGGACACCCTTGAGGAGAAATGAAAGTGCTTCTCTAAGCACACCACAAGGAGGAGATTCGAGTGCTACTTCAAGCACTTGTACACCAAATGAAAGAGGAACAAAGTTCAGAAATTTAAATGAGATTTATGAGCAAGAGGCAGAAAATGAAGGTATGAACTCTTTATTTTCTTTGTATTGTCATGTTAATGACCCTATTCATTTTGAAGAAGCTATTAAAGATAGAAAATGGATAGAAGCTATGGATGAAGAGATTAATGCCATAGAAAGAAATAAAACATGGGATTTAGTTGAACTCCCAAAAGGTAAAGAAGTTATTAGAGTTGAATGGGTCTACAAGACCAAGAGTAATGCTGAAGGAAAAATTGAGAGACACAAGGCCAGACTTGTTGTCAAAGGGTATAAGCAGCAGCATGGGAGAGACTATGAGGAAGCTTTCGCACCGGTTGCTAGAATGGAAACCGTGAGGGCAGTGCTGTCCATAGCAGCACAAAACAAGTGGAAAGTTTATCAAATGGATGTGAAGTCAGCATTCCTAAATGGAGTGTTAATGGAAGAGGCTTATATTGAACAACCTCTAGGCTACGAAAAGAAAGGCCAAGAGCACAAAGTGTGCAGATTGAAGAAAGCTCTTTATGGGCTGAAACAAGCACCAAGAGCATGGCACAGTAGGATAGATTCCTATCTACTGGAAAATGGTTTTGAAAAATGTGAGGGGGAACCAACCTTATACATAAAAGAGAAAGATGGTAAGATGTTGATTGTTGTATTATATGTTGATGATGTGATCTTTACAGGTAATGATGATTACCTTGTTGAAAATTTTAAGAAGGTCATGAAAGATGAATTTGAAATGACAGATATGGGTTTGCTAAAATACTTCTTAGGAATAGAAGTAAAGCAGGATGAGAATAAAATTTTTATTTCTCAAGAAAAGCATGTTAATGAGGTTTTGGAGAGATTTAACATGCAAGATTGCAAGGCAGCAATTACTCCCACAGTGATGGGATTAAAACTCAGCAAAGAGGACAACAACAATGATTTTGATCCTAGTTTGTACAAGAGCATAGTTGGCAACCTCATGTATTTGACTGCAACTAAGCCGGATATTATGCATGCTGTTAGTTTAATTTCCAGATTCATGGAAAGGCCAAAAGAAGCACATTGGCAGGCAGCAAAAAGGATTCTGAGGTATGTTAAAGGAACTAAAAGGTATGGCATTTTGTATACCACTTCAAAAAATTCTGAGTTAATTGGATACACTGACAGTGATTGGGCTAGAAGTGTAGATGATCAAAAAATCATATTCGGTTATGTTTTTCACATGGGTTCAGGAGCCATTTCATGGGCTTCTAAGAAACAACCTATTGTAGCATTATCTACAGCAAAGGTAGAGTATGTGGCAGCTAAAACAACAATGTGTCAAGCAGTTTGGATGAGGAGAATGTTGAGAAGTTTATGCCAAGAGCAAGCAAAAGGCACAATGATTTATTGTGATGATAGCTCATCTATTACATTATCAAAGAATTCTGTGTTCCATAAAAGAACGAAACACATTGATACAAATTTTCACTACATCAGGGAATTGGTGAACAACAGAGAAATTGTTTTAGAACATTGCAGAAATCAGGAGCAGTTTGCAGACATTATGACCAAGCCATTGGGGTAGAAAAGTTTTGAATTTTTAAGGAAATGTTTGGGTATGACTGATAATCCAGCAGTTGAACTTAAGGGGGAGTGTTGAAATGTTAATTTCAACTGCAGTGTACTCAAAGCTGCTTGCTATCTTTGTTTGAAGGGTTCTGGCACAGAGCCGCTTTCCAAATTTGTTGAACAGTCACAGTCCCTGTACAATTTGAAAACAGAGTCTTAAAACCAAAAACAGAGCACCTCTTTTATATACACAGGAAATAGGTACGCGAGAAGTTTGTTTAAACAACAGGCCACGGGAGTTTGGTGGTCCCACACCACGCCAAGTCAGCAAGGATACGTGGAAGCATGCGATTGGATCACATTTTTATTTGGGCCAGTTCACACAGTTCATTTCCGGACCCGAAATTTTCATTGAGGCGGATTGTATAATCTTTCAGGTTTTATTTTGGGCCGTCCCCGACACCCAAATCCGGACCCGATATCAGTTTATAGGCGCGAATTGATAAATCATCATGCGTCCAAGCTATGACGTCACGGGAGCCAATTTGTAACGCGAATTCTTCCATTGCAGTTTTAAAGTCTTTGAAGTCCGGGTGTAAGATTTATGTTATGTTCTTATTAAGGTTTACGTTATAATGCCGTTTTATATGGCGCGATGAAATATGTGTTATGATATGATTAACAAACATAATATATATATTATAAACTCCGAGAAGTTATAATATATGTGTGTGTTTTAAACATATATCATCTGTGGCGCTATTGCTATGTGGGCCCAAAAGCCACTCATAGTTTTAGTTTTAGTTTTATATAGTTGTTTGTTTTATATTTTGTTTGTGTGCCATATAAAGAAAAGTGCCTGAAGACTTATTAAAAAATATGTAATTAACATACACATCAGTGTATTGTTGAAAGATAGACAAAGTCTTAGAAAGGAGCAGTGTGTGCATTTTCTGTGTGAGATAGAGTGCAATATTTGTAACAGAGACAGAGAACATTTTATGCACTGTGTTTATGCAACAGTCATTTTTGTAATCCCTCTGTGAGAGGAAGTTTTTTGTAATAGATTTTTCAGTTAATGGAATAGAGAAGTGTTTTTGCAAACTCTGTCTCCTGTGAGAAATTTATTTTTATAATTTTCTGTGTTTAAAGGAGAGTATCATTCTCTCTGTAGTTTGTTCAGGAATTCTCAGAAATTCCAACATTAATTATTTTTATTTTGCTTTTAAAATAAAAAGTTTACCCTTCCCTTTTACCGATTACATAATAATTTATAAACCCTTTTTAATATTTTTTTTTAATTAAAGAATTAATTTATTTTTAACTTACTAACTTTCTAACGGTTAGTTCTTAACAACTAGTTCTCAATGGCTATTTCTGGGCAATGATGCATCTCCACTATTTATTCATTGAGATCAATTAGTCTCTCCACCTTGTCTTGAGGATGAACCACATTAACTGGTTCGAAACGTCGACCTAATCTTAATGAGGATGAACCACCACATTAGTTGGTTCGAAACGTCGACCTAATCCTAATGATGTGATTAATCCGGCAGTTCTTTTATCTACATTATAGGTCACAAAAGTCTTAGATCTAATATATAAATTGTTTTTTTTTCACTAAAGTATCTAGAATTATCTATTTTATAATACACTTCCAAAATTTTTAAGGCAGACCTCGACTAAAGCATTAATTTGTTAATTTATAATAATTATCGATGGCACATATTTTTTTAATGTATAATAATTATAGCTGGAACGTGAAAGCTGGATTGTGGGATATTGGCAAGATTTGGTTTGATTATTAACCCAATGTACATCTTCGTTTGGCATACACCTTTTGCATGGAAAACACTTGGCATGCCCGTGCTTCTTTGCATTTTCTCAAACCATTTCAATGCAAAAGCGCAGAGATCGATTATATACATAGGAGCTATACTCAGAACTTGTGAGTTGATTCAAATTATGTCAATTTGGTTGGTTCAATTCAATGCAGCAGTGTATTGCCAATTTTTTTGCAATTTTTTGTGGCTTCAGTTCAATGAAAAAGTGCTGGAATAGATTATTAATTATCTGATTTATGATGGATAAAAAATGCATTGGTTTACAAAATTTCCAAGGATTATGGGGATTCTGTTACGTAGTGGATCTCCCACAGATATCTCAATTCCCGGAGTTGTTTGAGAGTCAGGAAAGGCTACTTTGGAAATAAAAGAGTTGTTTCAACAAGGTGTTTTTACAGCTGAGTTTGAAGGAAGACATGCCTGGGTTGGGGAAGGAAGACATAAAAACTCCAGGTATTCAACAAGTAATATTTTCCTTTGTCTTTATTTTTATTGTGTGACAAATGTTTCAACATGATTAAGCATCCTTACTTTCCAACTACTACCCTCTATTTTAAGTTTCGATGTGAATAAGGCCTGAGTCCCCTACTACCCTGGCTAATTACCGTGGGAAGAGATAAGCTCACAATATACATAATTATTAACAATAGTGTCATAGTTATAAAATTACCAAGAGCACTCGTTCAGTGAAATCCCGCTCAATGCGAACCCGAATTACCAATAACAATCGTTTAACAAAAGCCATCTCAACTCAAAACCCGCCGGAGTTTTCCTAACCCCAAACCTTACCAACAATAGTTGTTTAACAAAGGCCCGCTCAAACCCAAACCCGCAGAGCTTACCTTTTCCGACGAATGCTAAGAGTTAGGGCTAATCCTAATAGGATAATAAACAAGGCTACACACAATATTCATACATAATAATACAAAATAATTGAAAAGGAGACATTTCAAGTGTTTATATATTTTATTTACTTATTTTCTTGTGTTTGAAGGTCGGTCTGGTCATTCAGTAGTTGCTTGCTTGTGGTTGGGTCTGCAATTCTGCTTTGTTCATTCAACTTTCTAAGTTGGGCGACTATACGTATCAGGTGTGGGTAGCGTCATTATGAGAGACCCACTTACCTGAATCTGCTCTTTGCCCGATCCAGATGCTACATTCTGGTCTAACTCCAAAAGAAGTAAAACACCATGTTATTACTCTTAATAACATAAAAATAATCTCATCCAAATAAAAAATTGGACACGGCAAGCAAATATGGTTAGTAACATGCAAACCACAATTTCAACACGGTAAACATGGTTGGTTGGTCTCTAGAGTGGTCACAAAAATACAATGTTATATAATGTTTGGATCTTCTTCAAATTTAAGATAGGATGCATGTAACTAGACATTTAGTGTCTATGCTTTAATGTTAACATTAAAGCAACAAAATTCTACATGAACTTGCAGATGATTTTTTTTTTGTTTTTTTTTTATTAATCTAAGTTTTACAATGAAGAATACTATTTAAATTTGCTCTGGCCTCGATATGGGGTCAAATAAGACGATGATTTTTTTGATTGGTTAAAATGAAAAATCTTATCGCACTAATTGGTTAAAAAGCAAACACATTTCAGTAATATAAAAATAGTTTTGGTTAAATAAGAAAAATGTTCATTAGTATCCATGTCAAACTAATATGCATTTTGAAAAACAATAACTATAGTCCCTAAAACCCCGAAAAAGCAAAGACTGATAATAAATAGAAAAAATAAGAAAAATAATTTATTAAAAACAAAATAATACCAATTATAAACCAAAATAAATAAATAAATCTAGAATACTAAACCATAAGTATACATAAGTATATATCTAGTTTGCATAATATTTATTTAAACATTTTTCACTTTATATAACGTTGGATTATTGTAAATGGACAAAGTGACACGTGTTGGATTATACATGCACTACTTTTTTTTCAACATGAAAAATACTTCTGGTGTATATAATGTACCAGGCCAATGTCATTCAAAAGACTAATATGGGCTTATTACATCCACCTTCATCCCATTCGTTTATAGATACCATGGGATCAGTTTTCAAAAATAAAACCATTTTAAACTATTACAGCATAACCATTCCTTCTTATCAGAATTTTAGTCTTTACAATTTAAACATCATAAAGAGATGGTAAACAAAGAAACATCTGTCCTCCCTCTATGTGCTATCCTGATATATAGAATCATGCCTTCATTTACTTTCTTTTCTGAGTCAACAACCTTTCTGGTGTGATATGAAGTTCACCTTCTCCTTTGCTCTAGGTCCATTTGAGTTATATAACTCATAGTGCATTTCCCCGAAAGTGCCATTCAATCCTCTTTTTGATAAGCAGTCTGCTTCATTATTTTTTTCCCTGTAGATGTGACAAAAAGATATGAAAGGGAAAGTCTTTTTTAAAACATATATTCTCTCTAGCCAGTGAGAGAGGTTTCTTGGATTTAGATTAATGTTCTTGTTCAAATGGTCAATAAGGACTTTAGAATCACCAAAGACACACAACTTTTCTATATATAGTTGGCTGGAAAACCACAAGAGTCCCCACAAAGCCAGACACTCTGCCCTCATATTCGTGCGCACCCCCCCATTCCAATGTATTTTGTAGTGACAATATGTAGAAAACATGAGCCACGCACCACAACCACATATTTGATTTTGTGATGCACCATAAAAAAAACCGGCAGGATATTGTAATTCAAATGAACGCAGTCTCTTTGAGTAGTCCTTGGGTGGCTTCTGCCTGACTTTTAGTTTTTCCCAATAACTATAAATGTGCATGCAAATTTTATCATGTGAGCATGGCGTCCTCTCAAAGAGCTTCCTGTTTCGGCCACACCATATAAATTAGTGGAAAAGAAAAGAGATAACTCTAAACTGTTTTCCTCTTCTATACCACCATCTTATGCATTCCTCAGTCGTCCTATAATCTGGGGTCCACAACTGAAAATGAGCACATAAAGAAGCGATGGTCTCCCTTGCAAAATTGCATTGGTAGAAGATGTGTTGATTGTCTTCGGATTCTTCCCCGCATAGTACGCAAATCCCCTGCCCCCTGCAATCCCCTCCTTTGTAAATTTGTCCAAATAAAATTTTTATCTTTCCACACGAATCAGAGAAAGATTATCATCTTTACTTGGACATTTGCCTTCCACATGGCCTCGACAGAAACGCTGTGGCGCGAGTCATGAGTTATATTAAAAATACCTTTATGCACTACTTATGTGAATTGAACTCCACTTAAATAGATTCCAAAGACCATGAAATTACTTAAACACTATCATAAATTTATTCCATTATTTCAAGTTGTCACCATTTCTTTTTTGACAGATGGAATATGGATAACAAAGGAACATATGGGCATGCTCACTACGATATTTAACGTTTTTCGTCTCGGCATTGTATTGGAATTTTCGTTAATTTTGTGAGTGTTGGTGCTTTTCGATTTCAATGGAAGAAATTAGTGTAGTTTTATTGAAATAGTTGTGGAGTTAGCTTAAGTTTATGCTTTTAAAGATTAAATTGGTTTACTTTGTGTAATTCCTTCGAATGTGTTGTTTTATCTCCAATTCTGAAGTGTTTTGCATCTTAACTAATGGATTCTATCTGTCGACTGCGTTATATATTTGAATTTGTATATTTTCAAAAATATGGATGTATTCGAATTGCTATAATTCTTCTACCTTTGCACGGTACAACAAAAACTTATATTTTAAAATATAAAATGTTTTAAGGGAAAAAAATATTTTAATGTATATTAGGTTAAAAATGGCTTATGAAATAGATTGTTTTTTGGTTTTTGTATTTTGTCTTTTTTCTTGTGAAATCTTACAATAAATACTCTCAATTCCAATTTCTCGACAAACTCTTTGCTAAATAAATTACTTCTATCAAACACTAATTATAGATACCCAAGTGCCCTTAACAAAATATTTCTCTTCATATTAAAAAGATTTGATCCTGGGGTGAAACCCAAGAGATCTCAGTTCAAATCTCATTGAGCATGTGGCTTGCTATGATCTTGGCTCAAGGAGTAGGCTCCCCCTTTCCCGAGGGGTCTCGGCTCTTGCTGTATCATAAGAACTGGTATATATGACTTGCACACTGTTGGATATATTCTGTGTTATTGTGGCGACCATGAGGATTGATCATGGATCTCCCCTAAATTACTCTAAAAAATTACCGATTCACCATGTGTAAAAAACAAAAAAATTTTATCCTAAAAATGCTACTAATCAAATTTGATTTTATATATAATTCATGCCCAAAAATAAATCATTTTAAAAAAACTGAACAATACTTCTTTAAGAAAACCCTTTAATGAAGCTCTTTTATACACCTTTACGAACCGTTTTATAAGCCCCTTATTATTTTTCTTTTATACAATGAAAAAAAACTTTTGAAAAGGAGATGTCACGTATTAATTATGGGCTTAAAAATCCATGTGACTTTAACTTGCCATTAGTCTTTGCTTTTCGACTTGCCCTTAGTCTTTTGCTTTTCCATTGAAAATATTTTTATTAAATTTCGCAAATTCATGGAGCTTGTGAATAATTCAACATGGCAGGAAGATGCACAATCGTTCAATTCTATGAACAGCAACGGCCACAGGGCTGTGACGATAGTGTGCACCAATTGGAGCACCGTCAAGACTCCGCTTTGGTGAACGACCCGTAGGGATCCAAGTCTCTCTGTAATGCTTGCGGTATTTGGTGCACGAATTTGGGAAAGTGGCAAGAGGGAGTTTGTGGAGCAAGGGAATTTAGTGGAGAGCTATTTCATTTAGAGTAGTTTTTAGTGCGACTTTTTGAAGGCTTTTATGATGGTTTTTTCCGGTGTAATTTCTTTAACATCCGGCAGGAATTTATTGAAAAGAGAAATTTGATTGCTAACCTTGCACAATCGAAGTGCCCTAGGGGTTTTCGAGGGTGCTGAATCCATATATAGATTCAAAAAATCAGTTTAAATAACAAAAACCAAGATTTTACCTCAAAAATTTTCATCGGATTTCGACACCTAAAACTCCAAAAAGTCGCACTAAAGACAACTCCATTTCATTTTGCTGGAATTTTTAAGTTATTTTGTGGATTTTTTGAAACTATTGATGTATTATATAGATGATAAATCAACAAAGACAAAAGCTAAGACTTTAGAAATGCAAAAGGATATATTTTGCACATTTATTTATGAAAATAATGGAAATTAGGAGAAAAGAGAGATGAAAGGTCATAGGTTGCATGTGAAGAGGAAAATGAAGGAAAATATTGGAAATTGAAGAAAATAAAGACCTCATTAATAAAAAGGTTTATGAGGAGTAGTTCACAAGCTTTTGTTACCTTTTGTCAGTGCATTTTTTGGAGCTCTTTCATTACTCTCTCTTTCACTCTTGGACACTAACAATGTTTTGGAGGATTTTGGCATTGGACCAAGAAAGACAAGAAAGCAGGAAAAATAAGGAAATAAGCAAGGGGAGCGAGAATCAAGTAGCTACAGTAGGATTCTTGGCAGGTATTGATTTGCATATGTATTTTCCTTACTAGATTTGGCATGCATGGTATCACATGTGGTTTTTTGCTATCTTGGCATGGGTTTTTGCCAGGTGTGACAGTATATTCAGCCTAGTCTTGCCATTTCTAATAGCCTTGATGAGATGGGTTCTCATACTTCGGTTGAGCTGGATGGATTCGAAGCTGAGTGGGGTGGATACATGATAGTGTGTTACATGGCCTAGTAACCCCTGAACCAAACTGTTGTTTGTAGTAAAACTAGATAGTGTGTTTCCTCGGTGGGCCTAGGAATCCTTAATCAATGAATGGCGTGATATACGGTAAAGCCTGGAGGTGGTTTGCCTTGGTTTAGGGCCTAGTGATTTGGGTTTGGATTGCAGTAAAGCCTGAGAGGTGGGTGCTCTCTGTTGGGCCTAGGAGACCCGAGATGGGATGTACGGTAAATCCTGAAGAGTATGTCTCTGTTTAGGGCTTAGTGAGCCCTGATTTAGACTGTGGGTTGTAGTAAAGCCTAAGAGGCTAGGAGATAGGAAAATTCCTCACTGTTTAGGTGGAGAGAATTCGGTGATATCCATGCTTGTATTGGTCTAGTGATCAGGCGTAGATCATAGTAAAGTCGGTTATGACATGTTTATTGTGTTGGCCTAGTGATTTGGGATGAATTACGATAAAGCCTGATTTCTATTGATGAGGTGAGTTGGTTTAGCCTCGAGATGCCCTGGTTGGTTTTTCGGTTTGAGTCCCACATTCATGCTTGGAATATGGCACAAGGGTGATTGGCCGAAGAGAGATTTGGTTCAGCCAATCTATGGTCAGGTGGAATGTGGAAGTCCCATTTTCGATTGGTTTTTACATTCAATAATGAAGAGGTCATTCCTTTAGTATTTGGTATGCAAATGTACTAGTTTATGTATGGATTTTATTGCTATTGAATCCAGGTATTTCTGTTGTTATTATACTGGTTATAAGTATGTATTTTATCAGTGATGTATGGCTCTATCCATGTTTTTACTTGTAAATGAATGCACAATGTATCTATGGTCAAATAGATTGTATTGTAGCTTATGATTGAAGGGAGCAATCTTTCCTAGTGGTTCTCATATAAGTATGAGACCCCTATGTTTAAATCTATTGTTTACACTTGTAGATGCAATGTTTGTGACATGTTTGATGAAATGGATATCATGGCTAGAAGGGGTCCAGACGAGTTTCTAATTACGTGATTGATTTCGTTCCTTTGTTTTAATGTTATTTATCATCTCCTAAAGTTTCATGAAGTTCTGGGCAGTGACTTGGGATCTGGGGCTGAAAAGGTGGCACAAATCTCGAAGTTGCAGGCACAAAACTGACCAATTGGGGCCATGACAACATGCTTGCTGTGTTGTGCTTGCGGTTATAGGCTCCCAACCGCTACCTTGCCTTAGCATGCCTGCAGCTATGGTCTAGAAGGGTAAAAAAGTCAGTCTCCCTCAGGGGTTAGGGGTCTAGATGGTTGGGTTACTTTTTGGGGATGTTGTTGATGTTGTGTAAGGTGTGTTTGTCTTGTTTCCGTCAGTTCCACTTCCTTAAGGTCATCTAGGAGGTTGAATCTCATATTAGTAGCCTCTCGTCACATGTTTTTCATGATTGGCTGGTTGCTTAGGTAGATGTGGGTAGGGGGTGTTACAGAGTGGTATCATAGCATGGTTTCACTCTCCTTGGGTGGTGTTTGGTTTTTGTTCTCTTTGTATGATATCTGATACCACAGAGTAGTATCAGAGCATGGTTGCGCTCTCCTTGGGCGGTATCTAGTTTCCGTTCTCTTTGGGTGATGTCTAGTTCCCGTTCTCTTTGGTTGATATATGATACCACATAGTGGTATCAGAGCATTGTCCAAACCTCATACTGGATGGGCAGTGTGTTGATCATACATTTATGTTGGTTGCATATGTGTTTAGTATGCTTGTGGTTTATATGTGCTTGTTGTATCTGTGTTGTGTTGGCCATGGTGGCAGTGGTGTTGCTATGTAAGTGTTGATGGTGTTGGTGTCAACATGTTGTCATGAATGTAGGACTGGTTATGTGTTGCTTATGCTTGTGTATTGTTCATGCAAACTTGCTTACAAATTGTTACATATTGTACATGCATTTCTTGCTTATTCTAGGGTTACATATTGGTCATGTTTCGGTGTTATCCGTTTATGCTTGCTTATGTGATGTCATATGTTGAACATGCATTGGTCGTTTTTGACTGGTTATACATGTCAAGTGGGTGCATATGGTCAATTTTGCATTGGTTTGATTGAGGTTGTTGTGCATAAGGTCATTGTATGCAATTAGGTCATCATGATGATATTGGTATCATATGATGCTAATGTGTTGGCTAAAATAGAGTAGGAGATGCATAACATCAAAGTGAAGTTGCAACATTGGACCTTGAGGCAAGAGCATGTTATCATACAGGATTGGAGGTTGGGCACGTAGGTATGTAGGTTAATGATTGTTATATGCATTATGGTTATGCGTATTACTTTCATTCTATTGATGTTATGGTGCATACATTATAGATGTTAGTTGATTAGTGCGATTATATGTACATGTGTCAAATAGTAATGAATGATAGCAACGTGTGGTGGTATGCATTGCTATTGTTGTTTTATATTAGATAGCTTATATGTTGTTGATGAGCATGTTATGGGTTAACTTTTTGTTGTTGTATGATATTTAGCTTGATTATTAGGTTACACATTGTTGATGATCATGATATATGACTTGTTGTTTTTACATCCTAGTGACTTGATGGTTAGGGTTATGACATTCAAGCACGAGTCAAACTAATTATGATAATGTGTTGTATTATGTCTAGATTGACTGTGCATATGTGATTGTATGCATGAATGAAAATTTTCTATGAGTTTAGGGTGTGAACATGTTAGTTAGATATTGTTAGGAAGATCATGACCTTATTTATGATTGGGTTGATATGTTGTAAAGTTATATCATGCTAATTTAGATTGATTGTGCAAACATGATAACCTCCCCTGAGATACATTAAGGTATGAGCTTGCTTGTCACCTACTTTGTACTTGAATGTTTGATTATGTCATCTATTTGGTGTTTGAGTGTTGGTGTCTATTGTGTCGTATATTTATTGTTTGAATGCTTAATTACTCTCATGATATGAATATGTGTTTATAAGATTGCATGATCTTGTTTAAGATGGTTGTAATAACACATATGTGTTGAGACATTTGATATGTACTTGAGTGTGAGTAGGTAATAGTTGTAGCATTATGTATTATGACCGATGAATGTGAGTTGATTGTGGATTATGACACGGTTGTTAGCCTTGGTAAAGGTTGATTTTGAATTGATAGACATGTTGTCTTGATCTTTGGAGCATGTGGATGACATGTGTGCTTAGTTACAAGGCAGTGTGCTTGGCATAATAAGGTAAGGTAATTGGCATATTGTTATATTTATTTATGCTTTCAGTTATGTGTTAATGGCGATATGATGCAGGTGATTGCATGGCAAGAGACTGCCATGAAATATTGAAGAAGGCTCATGCTGAGATTTCCTTTGGAAGTATTGGGAACCATAGGGATTGAGTCATGGTGTTTGTTTCTAGTCTTGTGCTTTTGGTATTTTGTGATTTGTGAGCTTGATTTGCGGTCTTGTTTATGTCTAGTGCATAACTATGCATCTTTGGTTGCCGTGTTGTATTTCTATTGGTTTTCATGGTTTTCTTGTTGTTGTTTCTTGTTATTTTCCCTTGTCTTTTATGTTTTGAGAGTCTTGGGAATTGGTTGGGAAAGAAGAAAGTTGGTGAAGTTTGGGGAGAGCTTTGTGGTACCCAATAGGTAATAAAAGATACGAATGAAGATCGGTGCATGAGTAAGCACAACAGAAGGTAAAAATATGACAGTTGGTTGGAATGGTTGGGTCCATTGTGGTGGACATTGGCAGTACATACATGAGAAAGGCAACATAAAAGGTAGAGTGAATGGATTTGAGGTGTTGTATGCCTTCACTACGTTGGTAACTGTTGTTCTCAACGTTGTGCATGTTGTGCACAAATAAAGGAAGTTCTCTTAATCTAGACCTTATGATATCTAGCAATTGTGTCGTGATCATGATCATGTTGATGTTTATATATGTATACATGTATGTATGCATGTATTTCATGTATGAAAGGGTCGTCATGGATCATGGTTGTTTAATGCTAATGTTTATATGTATATATGTGTGTATGTATGTCGTTGTTTGACAAGATCATGATTGCTCTATGCTAATGATTATATATATGTGTATGTATGTATGTATCTATGTCTTTCTCTCACAGGGTTTTCAAGGATCATTCTTGTGGAGGAATGATTGCTTATGTAGGTGAATGACATGAAAGAGGTTCTTAGTATTTTGAGAAATCAAGTGGGAAGAGTAATCTTAACAGATCTATGAGGTCAATGTCATGTGTATATGAATTGATATTATGTACTTGTACTATGCCTATGATTATGTTATGGAAAGGTAATGCTGAGAGGTACATAAATGAAGTGAAAGTAGTGTGATATGCAACATGTTAGGACAAACATGGATAGTGGAAAGACAATAGAAGCAAGGTTGCTTGTGGGGTCAGTATGTGGTCTATGGATGTGCAATACTACTTTTGTGTATATGTTGTGCATGTTATATATTCAGTGATTGTACCTATGGTGATGTGTACATGTAACATATGTAGTATTGTGTACACATGATGTTGTATGTTTATTGTATATCTGTTGTATATATGGTGTTGTGTGTATATTGAATATGAAGTGCTAGGTATGGATGGTGCTATGTACACGTCGCATGTGAAATTTTGTGTACATATCGTATTGTCTGCATGTTGGATATGCGGTGTTGTCTGCATATGGTGTTGTGCGCATGTTGGATATGCGGTGTTGTGTACATATGGTGCTATGTACATGTTGTATATGCATTGCTATATACATATGGTGTTGTGAGCATTGTTGAAGGTTGCAACAATAAACAATGAAATTGGCATCCAGAAACATCTTTGATCCTAGTGAAAATTAAGCACCTACACTAGGTGAGGTCCACACAAGCTATTTTTAGGTGGATGTCTATTTATAGATGCATGAGAAAATTCTATTTATAGATGTATGTGCAAGTTCTATTTATAGATTGCATGTCTATTTATAGATGCATGTCGGCTATTATTATCCCTTAATATTAGTTGGAAAATAAACAATAATCTATTCTCAATGAGCACTTGGAAATAGTTAACTGAAGTGGAAAATCAGTTAGCAAGAGGAATTTCAAGTTAAGAGGTTGGTTGGTGGGACATGCAAGTGGACTTAGTTGTAATGAGTGATTCAAAGTTGTAACAGAGTTGGAAGTGTAGTTATGAAAGTTGTAAAGTAGTTTAACTCAGTTAAGTGAGTTAAACTCAGTTGTGCTAGTTGTAACTGAAGATACACTAGTGAGAGATCAAGTGAATTAATTATTAATTAATTTACAATCAGTGGTCTCACATGCAACTGAAGATTTACTACTATTAACTGCATGCATGTCAGACCCAGTTGAGATGTAGGTGAAAGGGATAGATTGACTATCAGTTGTGACATTATCAATTGCACACATGCAACCACACACAAATTGGATGTGCCTATGAGGATTGCGCAGTCAAGGCAGGAAAGAATCAACTAATTCAAGGGTTCTTGACCATCAGAGATTGCGTAGTGGAGGCAGGCTGTCTGGAGACAGTTAATTGGCTAAGGAACTTGCCAATTTTTGTATGACAGTGTGATACAGTTAGCTATTGTACTGAGAGCTCTTGGATTGGAGCTTTGTATGTAATTGTTTCATGATCCATGATATAATACATAACAGAAGATAGTGGGGTTTTTAGCTTTATGCTTTCCTGGTAAAATTATCTGCGTTATGTGCGATTGATATTTCTTTATGATATTTCTATTGGCGATTGTGTTTTAAATTCCGCAAAGATTTTGTAGAAGCGATTCTATATTTAACAATGGCATATAATTGTTAGATTAGGAGAGTCCAAGATATACATGCATATTTTGTATTAAATTTCTACAAGCATGTTGTAAATATGGTGCTATGTACATATGGTGTTGTGTGCATGATTGTACATGTGGTGTTGTGTACATATTGTATAAGTGGTGTTGTGCGCAGGTGGTGCCGTGTACATGTCGTGCACGTGGCGTTGTGTACATGTGGTATTGTGTGCATGTCGTACATGTTGTGTTGTGGGCATGTGGTATTATGTATGTGCATGGTGTAGTCATGGTATCGTGACATGTGTATTCATTGTGTTGTACTTTGTATATGTATATGTATATGTATTGTATTATATTGTACACCGAGTGTAGGTGTATGTGTTGTATGTCGGTGTAGGCGTATGTATTGTGTTGTATTGTACACAAGGCGTAGGTGTGTGTGTCGTATGCCAGTCTGGGTGCGTGTATTGTATGGTGTTGTATGTCATGTGTGGATGTATGTGTTGTGATGTACACTATGTGTATATGTACGTGATTGAAAATAAGCAGATTTGTTGGGTGATTTCCGAGTGTGGCAACCGATCCGGTGTGTGTATATAAAGAACAAAGGCAGACGTAATGACCGATAAATGATAAGTAATAGTATTTTATTTCATTTTTATTATGCACGTGATATATGATTCTGGTCACTTATGATGGTTACATGTGATCTATGATTATGGTTTATGATTATTTCATCCGATTCATGATTTTAACCTATGATGGTTGCGTTTTGAGCTAACCATATTTGATATGTCTATACATGATGATTTGATCAAACAACTAGTTTGACATCCTGTGACAAGAAGTAAACATGATTGCAAGTGTACCTTATTAATGAGCTACCAATGAGGTATGATTAGAGTTTATTTCAATTCGGTTTGAGTCTAATGGGAATTATGTGCTTGGTACAGGAATGCATGAACATGTCTGGTTGGGTGGTTGAAGCCGACTACAAGAACTAGCAGCGTCAGTAAAAGAAATTGGAACATGCAGTAGTATGTTGGTAAAACACTTCAGGAGCAGGGCCATTGTGGTACACTTGTACCCAATAGTGTCCATTGATTTCCATGAGCATGCTATGACTGGTGTGATGGTTTTGAGGCATGTATATGCCTTGGTTTTTTTGTATTCCGATGAGAGGAATCCTTGCCAAGGGATGGATCACCTAGGATAGGGGATGTCGGGGATCTTGGAAGGTGAGTCATTGCATAGAAGGGGATTGCCAAATTTCTCTAGGCACTGCATAACAGAGAAGGGAAGGCCAGGGTGGATTTTTTTTGGTCAATAACATTGCCATATGGAATCAGATTTGGGAGTGTGCCCTAGAACAATGAGCCGATAACTATTCACTGAGAGGATAGTGGCACATGATTGTAGCGCTGGACATTGGATGCAACTTTGACTTTGGTAGAGGATTATGGACTTCTTAAGAAGGAAGTGAATCCTAGTATTACTTTAAGGGTGGAGGTGTGAGCCTCTGGATTCCCTTGTTGCTGATACAGACATCGTATCCTTCTATTTTTGGTTGAGAAAATGTGTATATGTGTATATTATTGTAAATACCATTATGAGATGTGTTATAAATCTCCAGTATGCGGTATGCTGTCATTTTTTTAGTAGGTCGATCATTGTAAATATTGAAACGAGTTATGTTATAAATCTCCACAGGTAGAATGTTTTCTTATCAACGGTTTTGCTGAGGTATATGTGTGGTTGAACACCGAGGACGGTGTCTCCCAAGGGGGAGGGTTCTGTAACAACCCTGGTGAAAATTCCATGTAATAAAGTTAAAAATAATAACCACGGTTAATGAGGCACTTATTCTAAGTTGAATGTTGGGAAAAACATCCTAGTGGGTTTCATTTCGGTTAATATGGCTAAGGAAATTGGTAAAGGCAAAGGCTAAGGCCCCTTTGGAAAGGAAAAAATAAATACTTGACACATTTATTTATGAAAATAATGGAAATTAGGAGAAAAGGGAGATGAAAGGTAACAAGTTGCATGTGAAGAGGAAAATGAAGGAAAATAATGGAAATTGAAGAAAATATAGGCCTAATTAATAAAAAGGCTTATGAGGAGAAATTGGTAAACTTTTGCTACCTTTTGTATGTGCATTTTTTGGAGCTCTCTCATTATTGTCTCTTTCTCTCTCTCTCACTCTTGGACACTTCGAGTTTTTTGGAGCATTTTGCATTTGACCAAGAAACACAAGAAATCAAGAAAAAGGAGGAAGAAAGCAAGGGGAGTAGGAATCAATCAGCTACAACAGGATTCTTGGTAGGTATTGATTTGCATGTGTATTTTCCTTGCTAGATTTGGAATGCATGGTATCGCATGCGGTTCTTTGTTGTCTTGGCATGGGTTTTTTCCAGGTGTGACAGTGTATTCAACCTAGCCTTGCCATTTCCGGATAGCCTTGATGAGATGGGTTCTCATACTTTTGTTGAGCTAGATTACTGAATGGATTCGAAGCTGAGTGGGGTGGATATTTGAATTGATATAACATGGCCTAGTAACCCCTGAACCAGGCTGTGGGTTGTGGTAAAGCTATATAGTGTGTTGCCTCGGTGGGCCTAGGAATCTTTGACCAGTGAATGGCGGGATATATGGTAAAGCCTAGAGGTGGTTTGCCTCGGTTTAGGGCCTAGTGATCTAGGTTTGGATTGCGATAATTCCTGAGAGGTGGGTGCAATATGTTGGGACTAGTAGTCTCAGAATGGGATGTACGGTAAATCCCGAAGAGTATGTCTCGGTTTAGGGCCTAGTGACCCCTGATTCAGACAGTGGGTTGCGATAAATCCTGAGAGACTAGGAGACAGGAAAATTCCTCATGGTTTAGGCAGAGAGAATCTTATGATATCCATGCTTGCGTTGGCCTAGTGATTAGGTGTAGATCACTGTAAAGATGGTTATGACATGTTTTTTGTGTTGGCCTAGCGGTTTGGGATGGATCATGCTAAACCCTAGGAATGCCCTGGTTGGTTTTTTGGTTTGAGTCCCACATTCATGCTTGGAATATGGCATGGGGGTGATTGTCTGAAGAGAGATTTGGTTCAGCCAATCTATGGTTGGGTGGAATGTGGAAGTCTCATCTCCGGTTTGTTTTTACATTCAGTAATGAAGAGCTCATTCATTTGGTATGAAACTGTACTGGTTTATGTATGGATTTTATTGCTGTTGTATCCATGGTATTTCTTTTGTTATTATGCTGGTTATAAGCATGTATTTGATCAGTGATTATGTATGGATCTATCCGAGTTTTTACTTTTAAATGAATGCACAATGCATCTATGGTCAAATAATTGTATTGCAGTGATGATGTATGGATCAATCCATGTTTTTACTTGTAAATGGATGCACAATGTATCTATGGTCAAATAAATTGTATTGCAACTTATGATGTAAGGGAGAAATGCTTCCTAGCGATTCTCAAATAAGTATGAGACCCATATGCTTAAATCCGTTGTTTACACCTATAGATGCAATGTTTGTGACATGTTTGATGAAATGCATGTCATGGCTAGGAGGGGTCCAAATGAGTTATTGATGATGTGATTGCTTCCGTACCTTTGTATTAATGTTATTTATCATCTCCTAAAGTTCCATGAAGTTCTGGGGAGTGACCTGGACTATGGGGCTGAAAAGGTGGCACAAATCCCAGATTTGCAGGCACATAACTGACCAATTGGGGCACTGTCCACATGCTTGTTGTGTTGTTCCTGCGGATATAGGCTCCCAAATGCTACCTTTCCTTGGCATGCCTGTGACTATGGTCTAGAAGGGTCAAAAATTCAGTGTCCCTCAGGGGTCTGGCAGGTTGGGTTACCTTCTGGGGATATTGTTGATGTTGTGTACGACGTGTTTGTATTGTTTCCGTCGGTTGCACTTCCTTCAGGTCATCTAGGAGGTTGAATCTTATAATAGTAGCATCTCGTCGCATGTTTACCCCAGTTGGCCAGTTACTTGGGTAGATGTGGGAAGGGGGTGTTACAAATAATAGAAAATATGTTCCCATATTTTCAATGTACGTAAAAACAAAAGGGCTTCTAGATCCCATGTGTTGCAACTTGGATTTGATACCATATGTAACAACCCAGATTTAAAAACATACAAATAATTACATCAATTTATATGATTAATAATCAACACATAATTATTCAACTATTTAACATAGAATTTTCGAAAAACGCGAGTAGAGACGACTTACTTGTATCAACGATATTCCTTACTTGTGCTTTTTAAGTTGAATGCTCTTTGAATTCCACAACGAATATTTTGGGGACGAATCTCCACCCAACCGTAGGCTCAGCTGCACATTAATTTTTCTATAGCTGGCCACCCCCGAGCCCTCAATCAACATACTACTGCGAGAGAATTCTTTATCTCACAACAATTTTCTCCCAAGATAATGGATGAAGGAATGATGAATCTCATCTTCCTCACTGTCTATTAAATAGATCAAACAATGGAAAGGGGTATGCATGCACACATTCCACGTGTCAACATGCAACTTATATTTCTTTATTTAATGTTTTACTTAATTTGATATTTCTCTTAATTTAACTCTTTTTTATTTTATTCCTTTTTACTTTTTGTTAACTTCACTTATTTTTACTATTTTTTATAGTTTATTTTTATATATATTTATTTAGAACTCTAGTTTATTATTTACTATTTTATCTATTTATTATATTCTCTTCATTATTTATTATGTATTTACTATTATTAAATTATTATTTATTTACTATTTATTTTAATATTTTATGATTTTATTTATTTATTTATTATTATTAGGGGACATTACAAAGATCAAAAGAAAATTATTTATATAAAGCGCGGGTTTTAGGCTCAATTCTTTTTTCATTAGGTCAATCATTCATTTAATTCTCCCAGGGGTTACATGAGTCAAAGAGTCATTGTCATATTGTAAAATACCCATTCGGGCATTTGTATCAAGAAAATAAAATTTATTTCTAACATAGAAGTGTCTAGAAGGCTCCCAAGGCCAAGTCAACCATCCTACATGAATTCAGACTAAGAAGGCTATTTGAGCCTCTTGGAGAGGTTATTTAAAGGAAGAACTTCGATCTCTTTTGATATACAACATGCACACATCAAGTTTTGGATTTAGTCTGCAATTGAAATAAAGCATGTGAAAGTCCTAGAAGGCTAAAAGATCCTAACATAGAAATAAACAAGACCTAATAATGTTCATAAGTCTGTAATATCTCTGTAGAAACTCTCTCCACAAGTCTAAAATTGTAGGAAGGTGTTGTAGAAGTGGTTTGTGAAACCTAAGGGCTAGAAGAGCCTTGATGTGAAGAAAGTTTGCTTTGTTTCCTTGGAGATCTTGTCCTACATGCAGAAGAAGGTTTTGGTTGGCCGACTTAGTTCTTGGTGGTAGTCTCGTGTCTTGGTTTTGGCCTTGGAAGTCTCCTTTGTTTTAATTATATGAAGATAAGTTATTTCTAGGTTTTCCCCTTGGAGTGGTTTTTCCCTAGCTTGGAGCTTATATCTAATGCTCTATTGTCTTCTGTGATCTTCATGTTTTATGATAATTGATTAATGAAGGATGAAAAAAATAATAAAAAAATGCTAACAATTTCACAAGTAATGAATCTTGTAATGGAAATATGTTAATAAGATGAAAACCTCCCGATTTCCAGCATGGTATTAGAGCCAAGGCTGAAGAATGAGGTTATGAAGATCACCCTTTGCTGGCTTATGACCAAGGTCACTTCTTTGTATGGTTTCTGTAACTAAGTATCGACAGATTGGAGTGAAGTAATCAAAATTCTGGGCATATAAATATAAACCCTAATCCCAGTCTTGATATAAATCTTGGCTTATTGGAAAATGTTATATTTCATACTTGTAATTGTTCACATCACTCTGTGACCGTGTAGAAACATCATATATTATTATTGCATCCATTTCAATATATTTGGCAATGTATTTGTGATATTTTTGTGGCATACTCTTTATGGCTTGGAATCATTGTAATATATCTCAGATATCACATATTTTTGTTTTTTGTATCGAATTATCAAAATGGCATGTGACATAGCTCACTCTACAGTTGGCTTGCTCTATGCATATTTGTGACATTGCATCATATTAGAATGGGTCGCAAAATTCTTATGAAGATGCGATACTTTGTGACTCATATAAATGGTATTGAAGTTTACTGGAAAAATGAGATTAGAGAAACCTAGATCGATTTGACCTAGTGGCTCGTTAACAATTCATACATAGTCTTATAATGGCTCGCTTTCATGGTCCACTTGTTGTGGGGACTCACCGAAGTTAACAATATCGAAATTAACATTATAATGTGGCTCAAAGGATGGGACATAATTCAACGTTGATATGTGGCATCTAAGACAAGACATTATAATGTGACAATAACATCAATCATTGAGATCACACTGTGACAAAGGAATCGTTGGCTTGAATTGTGTCACTTCACATCCATTATAGTATTGTGACAATGTAGCAATGGTCATAAGATTATGATATTCATACAAATAAAAAATGTGGAAAAATGACATGTTTGTCAATACTATGAGAACTATTTGTATATCCATGCAAAATTTATGAGACTCGTATAAGTGAGAGATATCCATATCTTGTGTAAAATAGTGATCTTGGTGTGGAGGATTATGATGATCTTAGTCACTAAAATGAATAAGGGGCACTATTTTTACCCAAATGGCAGATACATGGTGTTAAGTCT